>OX376375.1:65682027-66107021 GCA_947369275.1 Nemotelus nigrinus | reverse complement strand
TGATCCCTTATGATCCCTTAGCAGGATCATTCCCATTTGGAAATTTTATGACAACATCGCTCGATAAAGAAATGTCAATAAATTACGAAATTCATCATAGCTGGCAACCCTTTCACGGTTTTTCAACCAAATTCCAACAGAATTAAGATCTGCTTATCACATGAATTTCGTTTGAAGTTAAAGGGAAATAATCTTTATTTTCCTGAGCAAATTTACAATATTTAGGAGACAAAAATTGCCGTAGCTGGCGTCCCTATACTAATTTTTCAACCAAATTTCTATGAAATTTATCTTAGAGTAAGGTTCACCTACTACGTGCATTTTGTTAAAATCTGGTGGCTAAATCGGAAGCTATAAGTCAATAACCAGTTTTTTTTCTCAGCGATTTTTCCAAGTGGCACCACTGCCACAGAGTTGCTCGTTTTTCAAAATTACTTCTATCAGACCTGGTCCTAGCAAATTCCAACATGTCCTGTAAATTTCATATTGATCGCATTATCCGATCGTCAGTTCTCGTACACATAAGTTTTGAATTCTAAAAATAGAGGTAATTTGATCACATGTTGCCGTTCTTGTTTACCGCGGGATTTTGAAATATTTTATTTGACTTGGTGGAAATAAGTCAAAATTTATCAATAATTTGAATTCATTTTCATAAATCAAAATTTTTTCAGGAAGGTCGATGATTTGAAGGATTTTTGTTCAGGAGCCTGCTGTAGCTACAGAGTTGCCCGCACAGTCTTAAGAGTCCATGTGTGTAAAATTCTAGTCTACATAAATACGCTCTAATAATTTCACTATGATCTATTTTTTTTCTTAGAAGTTATGACAAATCGAAATTGAAAAAAAATCCTTGCCTATTTTAAGGCTCAAAATAAACAAGGCTCAAAATTTCCACTTCTTTATCATAAGCATAACTTAAAACATATTAGATTTTCATTCCTAGTACTTTTTTTTAACAAAAATTTACACTGCTTGGAAATATAGGAGCACCTGAAAATTCACTTAAATGCCCGCCGCCGCTAAAATGTTTAAGATATCTGAACTCTAGCAAATCATGGACCTACCCACTATCTACATCTATGTCCTCCAAAAATTTCAGCTCAATCGAATTGGCCACTCCAGAGATTATCTCCCTTAACCATTTTGCTGATATATATATATATATATATATATATATATATATATATATATATATATATATATATATATAAATATATATATATATATATATATATATATATATATATATATATATATAGATATGTATATATATATATATATATATATATATATATATATATATATATATATATATATATATATATATATAGATATATATATAGATATATATATATATATATATATATATATATATATATATATATATATATATATATAGGTATATATCTATCTATATATATATATATATATATATATATATATATATATATATATATATATATATATATATATATATAGGTATATATATAAATTTTATATATATATATATATATATATATATATATATATATATATATATATATATATATATATATATATATGACGAATTTTCGGCGAAGCGATTCTTCGAACATTAGTAAAAATGGTCTGTTTTTATAGCTTATGACACAGTTTACCCAAATGACTTATAATTCGAATAATACGCAAGCTTTACAATAGCTGGTGGATTGATAAATTGGAAAAAAAATTGTATGTCTTTTACCTGCTCTACTGACTTAAATAGTCTGTTAAATACATTTATACAGGTAGATTGTAAACCACTAAGGTTAACAAATGAATATGTTTTTAAGTGACAAGAAAGTAAAAGTTATTGAAGCACATTCGTATGATAAAATCATACTCTTTCGTTGAGCTTTCACACAACTAACGGTAAAGTAATTGTTCAAAAAAACAGCATTATATGTGAGTATCTAAGCCAAGGAATATCACTGGGACCCTGTGCACTCATGTCCAGTTTTCATAGATTCTCCGAACACACCGCAAAAACTATTTAAAAAAATTAAAATAAACTGGTTTTAAACTTTCCTTTATATACAACGCTTCTATTTAAATTTTGAATTTGTAAATACTTGAAAACAAGCAATGGACACCCTTGCAAAGGAGGAATTCCAATATATTTTACTTGATTCTCTTTTAAAGCCTGTATACAATAGATAATTGTAATATAATTGATAATTCTTAAGTGTGTATAAAATAAATATGTAGCTTAAATTTTAATTCAGTATATAAACAATCCAATTGGAACATTGAACGGTTTGTTGAGAACCACCAAATGGATAAATTTGATTTGATAAACCAAAAGTCTTCGTTTATAAATTTTATAAACAGTTTCTCTATCAATGTTCAATAGTCAACCATATGGTCTGAAAAGTTTCAGGTAGACTACCCCATCTACCATCCTCATTCTACCATCTATCGTCTTAGTAATCTTAAACGATTTAGGCTTTACTTTAACTGAAACGAATAAACGAATAAAATTGCTTATACATTGCTTAGCTAAACGTTAAGCCCGGTCCAGACGCTAGGTTTTGCACAACGTTTTATCTGCGCAGTCAAAACGTTGCGGATAACTATGCCCTATCAACTCAATTATCGCTGCAACTGTACCGTTCTCAAAATTGCACAGTTTTCCTATCCACACGCAACGTTTTGTCTGCAACGTTTTAGACTGCGCAGATAAAACGTTGTACAAAACCTAGCATCTGGACCGGGCTTCACAAAGAAATCCCAACGTAGCAATCATAGTCTGAATAAAAAAAGTAAATTAAACATAGCAAACGTACATTAATTAATTTGAATTCAAAATATTCAATGCCAAAATAAGCTGATATTGTTTGCGCCCAACATGGGGAACGATCAGCTGGCCTTCATTCTACAATGTTTTTAAATGCAAGATCAAAGATAGACGAATCAACAAACAAAAGAACAATCTATTCTCCCTGTATGTCATTTGATTAATGTGTTTTACTTGCTTTCTTTTCATACCTTCTATTCATAAGCTCCATACTCATTTTTATTAATTTTTTTTAATTAATCTTTGTTTTTTTTTCGTGATTCGCGTAACGCCACGTGTTTGATTGAACTCAATCAAAAAAACCATATAATGTACAAGGAATTGAATTTTGTCGATGGCAGATTAAATGTATCCTAAACTTTCAACTACTTCAATTTCTTTTAGTCTTTGTGTTTCTCAAAAACAAGTTTCAATACGATTCGTGGAGATTGTCATAAAATATTCAATTCTTAGTATGATTTATTAATAAAACAAATGCTTTCCCAGGAACACATGATATGTTTTGATGATAAGTTTTCATTTCACTTGGAATTCATAAAAGTTTCAAAAGTAAATGGGTCAAATTTCCAAATGATTTATCCTTCAACTGACGGAAATGAATCCAGAGCATATTGTCTTTGAAAATTTGCACCGATGGAAAAATACTAAACATTGACTACAATCTTTCATTTATTTCACTAATATTTTTAATATCCTAAAATCTTTTTTTCCCTACTAAAACAAATCCAATGTCATCAAATTCTACGAACCGTTCATCTACAAACACTCCCTTAGGCATTGTTTATCAATAAACATCAAATAGCACAAATCCAATTCACTTCCATGCCATACCAAACTCACTTAACTTCAGACTCGAAGCCAATTTGCTCGTTCACATTCCTCATGTCAAACTTTAGTACTTCATAATTAGTCCGAAACATAATACACACCAAACACATTCATTCTTCTCGTTCATCCTCACACCTATCGCTCGCAAAAGACTTTGGTCGCTTTTCGTCTGCCGGTCCTCGATTCTAAATCCCATTAGGTCGCCGGGAGTTTTCTTAATTTTCCCAAACTCTTATTCTCAAGAGGTATAAGTACACCGGTTATTGGACTAAATTACATCCTACTCCATACACGAGCAGCTTCGCCGGCGGATACAGCCGTTCCGAAAACAAGGCAAACTCCCGGATTGTTTATGAGCTGTTCCGCAAACACTCGGGCTGCATGTGGGCCTTCCGAATTTCCCGCCAACAAGCAGAGAGAGGGAGAGAGAAAGACGCCGGGCTGGGGAGCGCGTCACGAACAGGATATATATTTTCATTTAGCACACAGGATGCACAGCATAAAGGTATATCGAATAGAGGCAACGCAAGGAGATGGTTTTCATTCGCCGTGTAAGTTATAACAGCTAAATGGTTGATGGAGGAAAAAATAATTGTATTTTCGGAACTTGCCTTCTCGACTTTCCGGATGTTTTCATTTCAACACGAATAGGTCGAACAACGCTTAGACAACGGACTGATACGTTCAGAGACGATATAGGTGGAGATAATGAAAGTACAGATTAGTATTCAGTAAAAATTGTGTCCTTCTATCCTTAAAAACAAACGATATTACCTTCCTAGCCAACGCCGTGGACCTGCTACAGTCATCGTCACCGAACTTGGGCAAAACAGAGCTCGTGGTCAAAGCTAATTTACGAGCAATTTACCCGGCAGGGTTTGAGGCACGAAGATTAATTCCATTGTCTTTCATGAAATTACTTGTCTCCAGCTCTGGTCCTTTTAATATTCTCGGCAATATAGACAAGGACCTCTTTAAATCCTAATTTTTTTCTCTGAAAGTAAAAAAGGTAGACAGGCCGGTCCCGTATGTATTCCACTGTTAAAAAATAATCACAGAGGGATTCAACGAAATTTTTTCTCTTCCCTCCTACTGTACGTGAAACAAAATCAAATTATTTTCGGGCAGTTTTTTTTTTGTATTCGCCCAGGACTAGTTGGGTGTCTCATCAGCCAGAAGCAGGAAGAGATTTTTCGTATTTTTCCATTCTCGCGAGACTCATAAGATCTACAAGGGTTTTTCGCTTTCTTTTGTCGGCGACATCTCATTTGCATAAAATGTACTGAGAGCGTACAAAAGCGACCAAACGTCAGCCTTACGTAAGAATAAGTTTAGTGTGCGGTCGGTCTTTCATTATTCCCGGCCGGTCCTTGCCAGGACGTCATCAACGTCGTATTTTTATGAAGTTTATGATCGTTGCCACCGTCGGCGCCGTTGTCGTCATTGGCATAGTCCTAAGGATTAGCGATTCAATTGGGAGTATATAGTTGATAGTGGAAGAGTCAGTAGGATTTTGGTCGATATACAATAAAGGACTAATACCGAGATGGGACGGTAGGGATCAAGGCTGTTCGGGCTACTTAAAGGCTCAGGATGGAAATGAAGTTTTTCTGTCAGTATTAAGGTGATATCAAGGATTAGTCGAGAAAAAAGGATATTGATTTTTTTTTGTGGTGAAGAGAGAAGGTGCACTATTTAAGACCGGTATGAATTTATTAAGAGTTAAAGTGTGCAGATGAATTCTTCAGTATTTCAGCATATTGACTCTTAGAAAAATTTCACGACTTAAAATTTAATAAAATTAATTTTAAATCAAAAGTTACATGAACTTTTGAAACAATTTTAAATAAAAAACGAGTCTTATTTGAATTGAATAAACCCCCACATTCAATAAAAATGATTCCACTATATTATAAAAATGTTATTTTAATATAATAATTTTCATCATTGCATGTAAAACAAAAGATTTTGTGCTAAACAAGACACACTTTGATACAGCGTTATTGAAATAAAGTCAGATTATTTGAATTAAAAAGGAACGTATATGACGCCAAATCATATTTGAAAATATTTGATTCATATCTATTTTTTTTTTATTTATGCAACGATTTTTCTCTGAGTGAAGTAATTTGGTTGATTTGTTTTTCTTCTGATTGTAAGGTGGCATCTGTGAAACTAACACACATGAGAGATTAATGTAAAGTTTTGTTAAGGTGAAAGTGGCTGTAAATCAAAAGGTGCCCTGTTAAAAGGCGATACCACGGAAACAACTCTCAGCCACTGTACTCAGAACATCATCTGGTTTCTTTGATCAACTGATCTATCATCTTTTTATCAGATTTGAGATCCACTTTTTGGTGTAACCATTTTTTTTTCTCACCAGAGCCAGATACTGTCCTTGTATTCTGTTCGATGACATTCTGAGTTGGATAGCAGATTCCTTCTTATCCTCTGAGCCACAGCTCCTACAGAGCTCGTGAAACTCAACTCCTGACCGTTCCGCGTGACACTCTATGAGCTAGTGGCCCGTAAAAACAGCGCAACACATCCAAGAGCACTGCAGTTTAAACCTAACGACTGCTTGGCTCAATATACTTTCATGGCGATCCAAGACTGTTTTGCGATCGGGCAGGATGTTCTTTTAACACAAGACATCCAACCATTCTCGTTAGCGTCCACTGTTGTTCTTCCAGAGAATGGGCATGATATTTCTGGCAATGATGGAGCTTATGGTCTCTCTCAATTAAAATCTGGAAATCCTAAGAGACAGCAATGATCCGATGAGCTGCGTATATTGGAAGACTACGATTCCCTGAAAAATGTAAGTCCATAAGACCAGCTAGAGTATCGGTGCTTGATCGGTGCCAATTTGCCATCAGAGCTCTGGATGTACTCATAACCTTCCATGCAGAGTTCAAGATTTAACGTGCGTGATTTGACTGAATGAGGCTCTCGACGTTTCCAATCCTCTTTACCTTGCGTATGGCATTTTCGAAAGCCTCCAGTTTTATATAATACAATAATCAAACGCTGGATCATTTACGGTTTTAAACTTTTTTTTGTTTTCTCTCCCTCTTCTTCTCCCTCTCTCTCTCTCTCTCTCTCTCTCTCTCCAAAGATGTGATTGTTACATTCCACTATGGAAGTTTTGGGTTCCCTGTTATTTTGGGATGGTTCTACGTTTCCCAAGCTGCACAGCTGAGAAAGCTAGTAAGAGTGCTAGCCACCTGATTCAAATCCTGGTAGAAATAGGTTATTGCAGGAGAAACCTATATAAGGGTTCTGGCATAGACTGGGATTTATCTAGTCCGTTCTTTTCTTGTTAGAAAGGCTACTTGCTTATTTTAGCATATTTAGCTACTTAAATTAAAGTATATATGTCTCCTGAATATCCATTCTTGGAGAAACATATGCCAGTCACTGACTTAGTGAGTAACGTCCAGAACATCGATTGAGGAATCGATTTGAGGAAGTTTGATTTGTTGCTGTCATTTGCGATGAAAATTTCAAAGATCAAAATGAAGTCAGAAAGTATCTTATTTGCCATGGAAATCGTGAAAAGTAAGGAAATTAATGAATTTTTTGGCAAGACAATAAATTCGTGGTGTTCGAAGCCGTCGGGTATAAAAGACTGCGAAGGCTATAAACACGGTAAATTACAACTAATTGTTCTTCGACCAAAAATAGTTCCTTCCCTATTTCTGAGGCAGGGCATTTATTGCTGCTTTGGACTAGTTGTTGTGTCTCAAGACACACTAATGCATCCTAAGATGCGACACCATGAAAGAAAATGAAAGAAAACTTTGGTAAATAAGACAAAGATAACTGTTCCACTTGACAATTTGACAGCATTTGACCAATCATCAGCTGGCATTGTTGACATTAGTGATGGGCTCAAAAGCGCTAAACAGTTTAAAAAAAACGTTTGGCTGCAAAAAAACGAACGAACAGTTTTTCCATATAGCGACAAACAGTTTTTCTAAAACGAATTTTTTTTTCGAAAACGAACAGCATTTGTAAAACGAACCGTTTTTCTACAACGAACAGTATTTCTAAAACCAACTATTGCAACTATTCTACAACGAATAGTTTTTCTAAAGCCAATCGTTTTTCTAAAACGAATCGTTTTTCTTTGTCTTAAACGAATCATTTTTTTTTAAACGAACTGTTTTTTTAAAACGAACTGTTTTTTAAAACGAATCGTTTTTTTCAAACGTAAATAACAGAAACGCCCAAAATAACAGAAACGCCCATCACTAGTTGACATGAGCGCAATGATTTTTATTTTTATTGGTTGCTGAATTAAATGTTACCGTATGGTAAGACGCTGGAATAAAACACAAAAAAAAACCCAAAAAATTTCCTCCGAAGGAGTTTTCATTTTCTTTCTCTTTTGTCCCCGTTTTAAGTGTTGCGGCGTTAGCGTAGAGTAGTATGAAGGAATCATCCAGCCAAGACTAGCTCAGTCAGTCTTGAGTTTTGGGTGCATGATCGACCAGGATACAACACGCTGGGCAATTTCAGTATGATGTTTTAAATAAATCCTGCTGCACTGTCTCCGGTTCGACAGATTTTAGTCTGGTTTCAAATTTTATTGCAGAAAAGTCTGGAGTACCTTCACTATAACCAATCAGAGATGATTCTAAGTCCTTATCGAATGCAAAAACTGCTTCATTTCTTTTTTCTGTTTTCACATTCAGAAAGCCTTGTTAGCCACTCAGTTTAGAGGTAGTCCCAACACTAACTCTATCAGCAGAAAACGATTTTGCATTTGATCTTTCCTCAGATGCCACACGTGAACGAGCGAAGAACCCCTTTCTAGAAAACTTTTCATCTGGTTGAGCTTCTTATGTTGGACTGTGAACTAATGATCTCACGATTTTTTGCTTCAGAGTCCTTTGTTCTACCAGTTTCTAACAACCATAAAGCCAATTCCTCGATCCCGTGCTCTATAATTCCTTGTTGGGTTTTTAAAACAAGCACTGCCTCTTCATTTTGAAAATGAAGAGAACTTCCTGTTGGTTTTAAACCACCGTTATAGTTTCAGCAGATCCGCAATTTTCCATATAAAGATCAATACTAAAGACCCTGATGATCTTCAAAATAAGCTTGGAATTGGAATAGATATAGTATCCATGACTTGCGCGGAATTTGCCTTTAAACACAACTTTCAGTTTATCATCACATACTACGAGCCTGATTTCTTTACAATAACTCGTCTTATTCACCAATATAAGCATAAATTTACGTTCTGACAATTAACATATCCAACCTTATTATTAGCAAGTTTTGTACCATGTTGAGAGGTCAACTTAGACTTGGCACAGTCGCCATTAGTTTCGGTCTTTTGGAAATTTGCTGAGCTGATTTTGATTTCTGAACAGAATTTTCAATTTTTTGAGGAAGCGAGAGGTTTCATCAAAAACGAGTGGAAACGAACATATCAGGGACTTTTTTTGCTTTTCGGGAGGAACCTTACCTAGCTTCCTTAGAACTTTGAAGATTGACGATCTAGTTCCGTTAGCCTTTACGGGTTTCTGGAATGGAAGCTGAGCACTTGAAAAAGGAGACTCACTAGAGGTGACATTGATTGACATCCAGGCCAGCATATTTGCCGTATCCTGTATACCACTCTAGTCTTGAACGGGTTTCTGAGTTTTTATTGGGTCAGGTTTTGACACAAAAACCCTGGTATCACTCAAAACAAACGTAAAAGTTGAATCCAAAATTGTCCTGGAACCTCAACCGTCTTGGTCCCCTTCTCATCCTATTTTACACCAATTCAGGTACAATATAGTAACCAAAGTAATGAACAAGCCATGCAAGGCACAAACCTTTTGCTTCTTGATTAGCACCTGATTGGTGCTAATCAAGAGTCTGCTTGTTCTGACCCTAAAATTCAAACTTAATGGCGACAACTGTACTGTATGACAATGTTACTGTGAGCTCTGCCAGAGTTTTAACAAGACGAAGATAATTTCATTAGTCTTGAGCTAATTCAAGGCAGATTCTACTCTGTGACTACCGAGCCTGAAAATGACTTAGTTCGAAATGCTACAATTGTTATCCCAAGCACTACAGAGCAGAAAAATATATAATATCAAGACAAAACCGGTCGCTGGAAAAGTAGAAAGTTTCAGGCGGTCTAAGGTTTGTTACTTAACAGCTGTAAGATTTTCTGGTTGTAGCTTCATTGTTTCTGCGCGTATTTTGCAATTAGCTAAAGAATTGTTTGGAGTTAATTTGCGTATGCCTTTTTTTCTAAACAACCTCACAAAAGAGCCAGAGACCGTCAAAACTGGAGAACGTTTTGGCCAATTAATTTATGATTTTCTCGAAATCATGCTTTCACTGAAAATCTGGCTTTAAAGCTTCATAACCACATCTGAAAACAATTTCAGACTGCAAGTCTTACAAAATTCTGAAATTTTTCTTGAAGAAATCTTGAAAACTTCGTGTAGTTTAACTCATAGAGACTTTGCATATTCTTACATTCTGCCTGTTTACAAAGCAGTTGAGCCACTATCAATTTGTGAATGAAATCATTGTCTATTGAAACCGTCGCTGGTATTCACCCTTATGCCTAGTACCATACTCTTCACGAAACGAATTCAACGGTCGAATCTCATACAAAAAGAGCTTTTCAATTCGTCAGTAAAGCTCTTTTTGTATGGGATTTGACCGTTGAATTCGTTTCGCGAAGAGTATAGTACTAGGCATTAGTTCAAATTGTGTACTAGTTGAATATTGTACAGGTATAGGCTGTAACCCTTTAAAATACGCTACTGTAACGTCCCAGTAATATCCAATTGAGTACGTGGTCTTCGGGTCGAAGGACGAGGTTCTACTGAAAGAGTGTCCTGCACGTATTCAATATTCACTTCTAACGTAGGTGAACGTTAACTTTTAGCTCGAAGAACATAAATGATCTGATTGTGAGCGATGAGCTATAATATGAAACTGTCTTCTAAAGGCTCATTGTATCATGACAATTAATTTTTTTTTTTTTTTTCAAAAATAAAAATCAATTTTCTGGTGCGCTCTACCACTATTCCACTTTTCCATCATGATTTTTTCAATATTCTCTGCGGTTTCTGGAGAAAAGAAGGGGAAAAAATTATAAACAATAAATTAATTAGCTATTTCAACTCTCTCATGACTTTCAGGCTACTCTCTTAATCTCGAAGTCAAGTATAATCTAATCTGTTTAAGTCTTGTCAATTTTAGCAATAGCTTTACTATTATCCTCTTTTTTTCTGAAACTCCAAGCTAAAGCTATTACAATTGATTCGAGTCTACATTTTCATACCAAAAATCGACATATTTTTTAGTTTTAAAATCATGAAAACAAATATTGCGGTCATGTTTGAGAAGAAATTTATCAAAAAAGTTTAAGCGCCCAATGTGGGCGAGCTTATCCAGAAAATCGAAAACTATGTTAAATTAATCATCAAATTAACCTACAAAATATATGTTCCATACTTTTTTGTTATTTACAAAAATTGTGGTATTTTTTCTCTTCATAAAGTACATTAAGAGTATTGTTTATTCATATTTTTATCAAATATTTGAACTAATCGAAAGCAAAATATGCATGTAGAAAATAATGTTTTTCCATCAAAATATTATCCTGATGCTTACTGCACTGAAAAAACACATGGCGCCAGACGCCATAATTTATGGACTTCTGGCGCCATGTACATAGTCGATTTGGGGATTGTGATAAAATATAGCGCCACACGCCATAGTACATGGCGAAAAGTACATAGGAGCAGACGCTATGCTTAAAGCTCTCCATGCCATGTACTATAGTCCTCCACGCCATGTAACATAGTCCTCCACGCCATGCAGATGGCGTGGAGGGCTACAGTACATGGCGTGGAGAGCTACAGTACATGGCGTGGAGGACTATAGTATATGGCGTGGAGGGCTATATTACATGGAGTGGAGGACTATATCACATGGCGTGGGGGACTTTAGTCAAATATATTAAACGATTCTGAATCCGCTTGTAAAGTCGAATTTATCAGTTAAATCTATCATTCGGACAGTTGTCATTACGTTCAAAATCAATAGCATGTAGCAAAATCATAGTAAAAAGCAATATGAGTTCATGATATCATTGACATACATCGTCATGTATGGATAAACTCAAACGACACTTGCTGACATTTATACATCCCCTCACACACTATGGCTGCGAGTTATAATTGCAGTAACAACTGAAGCCATATTACATGGTTCATGGTACTATGTAATATAGCGTGTGGGGCCATAATTTTCGCTGGGCGCTATACTGCATGGCTCAGTGTACTATGTACATAGCGTGTGGGACCATAAATGCTGCGCCATGTTACCACGCGCTATGTAGATTCTGATATTATGGCACTGGGAGCCATATTGCATTGCGCAGAGTACTATGTACATGGCGTATGGGACCATAAATAATGCGCTATGTTACATAGCTCTTGGCGCCATGTGGATTTTTTTCAGTGTGGGGTGTGTCAGAGGCTAATGATACAATTAGCAAATTTCAGCATTGATTCAGAAAGTTAACTAACAATTTGAATGTGTGTTGAAAATACAGACAATTCAAAAAGAATTCTATAAGGATAACATTATAAGGTGTAGAATTGCTCCACCAAGTGCATAATAAATTTTTTTTCACTCCGGAATGTATTTTGAAACTCCGCTATTAAAATGGATAAAATATTTTCGGTGCCAAAATAACGACGGCATTTTTACTATATTGAAATTTCTTTGATTAACACCTGAAAGCAACAAGCTGCATTTAGACATTGAACTCCTCTTTGCATCATAAAAGTTTCGGTTTTTATTTAAACCATCTATTGCTTTCTTTGCTGTCAAGACTTAGCTATCGGTTTTGCTGCCAAAGTTTTAATTGATCTGCTAAAGAATCGGAAGCAAATCACAACAACATTCAGAAAAGTATTGAAAAATAATTTAAAACTTCCCTTTGAAATCATTAAAATTCATTCGCTCGCTAAAATTTCATTCAAACCACCAATCAAACCATCATTTAAATATAATCACCATCCATACTCCATGTTTACCTTCTGTATAGTCGTTTAACCAAACTTTAATTACGCGATTGATTTCAACCCGAAATTTACCCTTTATTTGAATGAAATCAAAGCCCAAACTACCTTTCCTCGAACATTCCAGAATAATCTCCATTAATTATCTAATCTACTGTTGTCTTCTGTAGTTTGAAAATTAGGTCAAATCGATACCTAATAATCTGTTAATATTTTCATTCAACAGATACATGATTTGATCGGATTGTTATAAACTTTATTTCCAGCTTTTTAAACGAGATGGTTGAACGTTGTCCCGTCGGTGTTCTATTTAAAAATTCATCGTTTGTCGTATAACATATTTCAGATAGAACAAGAGTGACCTGATTTCGTCGACAGAACTATGTTTTCATGCCATTACGGAAATCGAAGGACTTTCCGAATGGAATTTTGAATCAAAAAAATTGATTTTCCGGATATTTCAGGGTTTTTTAGGAGTTTCATAAAAGTTCAGTTTTTTGGATGCTTTTTGCTAAAGCAAGTGACAGGCTGATATATTTTTTGAATTTGTTGGACAATTTTGTTATTGGCGGTAGTAAAACAATATCTACAGTTTCCTATGCAATTACATTTTAGCTCGTTTTGAACACACAAGATAAATGTCCGTATAGAATCTTTAATCAGGATAGCTTTAATCCGTTTTAAAATCATATCACAGAAAATTTTCCAACCAGCTTATCACCTTTCCGCGGCAACACACCTACAACTCTAACCCATATCATCGGAATCATGATCTTTAGCTTGCCTGACCAACATCATACCGAAAATGTCACTTCGACCCGGATCCACCATGTACTTAGGCACTGTATCTTTTCTAGTTTCGTCTTTCTAGTTCGTTTCTTATTCAATGTGACAAGATGAAATTTTCCTTTAGACATTTTATTGCCTTGAAAAGAATCATCCTTTTAAGCAGCTCACATAATCTCTGTTAACTGAAAGCTTAGTCAGCAACATATCAAACGGATTCCGTTCCAGGACACGAAATATATATATTCTAGATGGGATGGATACGAGTTGTAGTCATGCCAGCGCCCGATGAGAATGAGAAATAGGAACGAAATGGGGAAAGACGAAGGATGACGAGGCGGGTGTAGTGAGTCAATAAGCCTCTAATGTCTAGGCATGTCGGTATGTTTGCACATATTCGCTCCGATGTGTAGATGTGTATGGGTGGGCCTAAGAAGATTTAGCTTCGAAGTTAAACAGAACGAAAATGTAAGGAAGCAGCAATTGTAGAAGGAAGCAGAAGATGAGGATTTAGTAGGAATGTGTATATTGGGAGGCTGAGTGCAAGTCACTTTCAAAAGACTGAGAAAGCTTAGCCTTGGGAAAATGGAACAACATGACAGCTTTCGAAATAGATATAAATAAAGTGAAGATACATGTATGTATATGGATTTCGAATAGTCCCAGTGATAGTACGGTTCGTGTTTTGAATATTGAATGTGAGTTTGTAGGAGCTGTTTGAAAGACATTTTTATGAAATTCTGTACGGAAGTGAAGTGCTTGCGTTGCAAATTAAAATAATGATGTAACGAATACCAGATCGAGAATTTGTATCATGTTGCAGTGTGAGTTTGATATTGCATGGGTTTTGAGAATATGTTTGCTTATATTGTGCAAAAATAGGCTTTAATGCATCATTTTGTAACTACGTCATTTTGAAAATGTTAATAATGATTAATAGAGCTTGAATAAATGTATTGCTATCAATTGGCAAATAATAACTGTTGGTTTGGCCAGTCCTTAAGATGTTTGGTGACCTTAAAAGCACCAAGGTCTTACAAATTCAAAACAATTTTGAAAGAAAAAAGATCAAAATAAGCTAATTTCTTTGAAATCAACGTTTAGAACTATTTAAATAATGCCTTTGAACCCATCGTTCCATAATTGAACCAGCAAAAAGCTTGGTGCTGATGGCATACAACGGTGGTTTTATAAGGTAGCTGTTCGTGTTTTTGGGGCTGTGCAGATTATCTTTCTTTCGATTTTATCGACGACAGCTGCAGTGTGCAGGACTTTGTTTGGAAAATATCACCTATCGAAAGCCTTGTACAATGTCACATGAAATATTCAGTGGCTTCCTTCTCGATCCAGACCGTAGCGCAAATGGTATCTTCAGAGCTCTGTTTAATGCCAATTGTCAAAAAAAAAACGATAAAATCACGGAAATCGTCGATTCTAAACACCAGGACCTAAACATTGCACAAAAAACCGTTTGGAACCAATAGATGGCTTTAGTAATTTGTATTTCGCGTTAATCGAAAAAGTAATCTATATCAACTCTTTTCTTGAGCGGATGGCGACGATCACTTAGGACAACGGTCATGGTGAGCTGGCGCAAACGGTGACCAAGCCAGGATTGACTGCCAGGAAGGTATTGCTGTGTACTTGGTGGGATTAGCAGGGATCTACTATGAGCTGCTTCTCTTTGGCGAAACTCGTAATTCCCACGCAATACTGTCAACAATTGGACCATCTGAAGGAAGCATTTGCAAAGAAGAGGCCAGTTTTGACCAATAGGGGAGGAATTGTGTTCCATCGGGACAACGCTAAGCCACACAAATCAGGTTTTTATGCATCCACTTTAACGTCCAAGTCTGATACTAAATACTAACACCAAATAATACCTGTTCCTGACAATGGCAAACGATTTTGCTGGTGAAAAATTCGCCTCAAAATAGGCTCGTGAAAACCGACTATGCCAGTATTTTGCCAAAAGGGAAGAGGGCTTCTATGAGAGAGGTACAATACTATTACTTTCAAAATGACAACAAGTTATCGAACAAAACTAGCTTAAAAATCCTTATCGAATCATTCTAAGCTTTCAATTTCCTGCAAAAATAATGGATTACTTTTGACTACACCTTACGATAAAGGTTTTGTTACGAAATTCTATGTAATTCCATCCGTTGGTAGCTTGTTATAAGCAAAATAATTTACCTCTTTACTTGAGTTTTTATTTTTCACTTAACAATCCTATTCTGACCAGCATCAATTTATCTTATTATCATTCTCAAAATGCTCAATATGAGTAAGTTTCTGATTACAATGATGCAAGTTGAGTTTATTCTATGATTCTATCATTCCCAAAAATCACCTGTAGATCCACTGTTAAGCTTCTTAGCTAGTAAAATTTAATTTTATACTCTCTTTCTAAACTGGTAATGAGACTGTTCATTCCATCTTAAAACTCAATGTACAGCCTCCGAACGTTCGTCTATTTTTTTCGCTTCTCAAACCCTGATTCACACAAAACAGATGGATCAGTTTTCATTTTCCTTTCCTTGCAACTTTCAAAAACAAAACAAAATTTTAGTTCTTATTCGAATTTTCATCAATCTACTCGCATCAAATATTGTCTCAATAGTGCTTACAATCAGCTAGATAAATATAGCAACCGTAAACAAATCAATTATCCATCAGTTGGCCTACAGTCTTTTAAATAGGTTTGTTTATTTTTCTTCCCTTTAACATATCATTTTTAATTATTAATATTTTTTTAGTTAAAATACTTGGAAAAACGTATTTCCTACCCAAAAACTATCATTTTCCACAACAGTGCTTGATTTTTCTGAGGAAAATAAAAATTAAACTTGAAACATATATTTTTTAAGAGTTTAAGGGGAAAAGTGGATTAGACCACGTTAGGCGCTTAAATATTTTAATTGTTCTATTTGCACATAAGAGTAGTTTTGAATGTTTGTGGGAAGAAAAGCTATTGTCATCGAAATGCGTTCATATTTTTGACAATTTTATAACAAAGTAAAGGGATTATTTTCCAGTTCTAACGTCATATTTGAATTTTCCTTCTTCAGACATGAATTGCTTTTGCCGTTGCCAAAGACAACCCGAATTTTTAACATGTATGAAAAAAATTCACATGTGCCATCTTAATGCATTTGAAATATTTTTTTATCGGTCGGTTGGGTAGTGCTTTTGTCAGTCGAAAAAATTTCCCAAATTTTGTACTAAGCGCGTTATTATCTACATATGCAAATTACGTTTAAAAAAAAAAATCATATACATATGTATGTATGTAGATCAAACAGAGCTAGCTGCCTACTCACACATCGTAGCTACGGGTTTTTCGAAGTCTATACATCAGTTTAAGTTCCCCAATTCATCTCTTTTTTTACCATCCTCCTCCCATATTATGTATTATCTATCCAGAGGGGCTTTCGTCACCGAATCCACTGCAATTGTTTATTATTACTGGTATGCAGAACTTTTTTTCTACGAAAATTCAATACCGAACCTTATACTTTTTTTACTCAATGCAAACAGTACACTCGTAACCAGAGGCATTTTTACTGTTTTAATACAGACGCTCGTTTATTCAGATAATCTAATTTTGGCAAACGTCCAAATAGACATGCACACGAAACACAACCAGTCGGAATGTAGATTTTCTCCTCTAAGCCGTTTATAGTTAGTAGATGAAGTATAATTTCCATTGGCATGTTGAGCACGAGACCCGCGAAAAAATTCAATTTGATTAATAACTCAAATATACATATCTATCTGTTGTTCCCAGAGTGCAGCACGTGACGAAATGCATTTCAGATTTAGGTTAATATACGAGTATATCCTCAGAAAAAAATTGAATTCACTTTTCGTTCAAATATAAAAAAATATTCATTAACAAACAAATGGAGCTTTCAATATTGGAAAAAACGGAAGGCAATCAATATGAATGGCAATGGAATGGTATCGCCACTAGATACTGCAGTAGTATTCATCATGACAACTTTATAGTTGCCTGGAAATTTGTATTTGGTTTATTGAAAACAATGCCGAGGATTCGTCAATAATATTATGGAAATTTCGAAATGAAATTTTCGCTGTGGATTTATAAATTGAGTTACAGACGGAAACCATGGATAGTTTCATTCGATTCCATGCGAATTTCATTTCGGATAAAGTATTTTTGATTGTAGTTATTTATTGTCTTATAAGTCAAATTGAGTTTAGATTAGATTTCAAAGAAATTAGTTGCTTATGTTGAATATGCTTTTGTACACTTCACGAAGAAATTCAAATCTTAGTATTGAGCTGTGTGCTTTGTTGCGAAATAAAGTTATCCAAACATGATACAAATCTTTTTTGCTGATTTTGGTAGTGTTTGCTTTGGATTTTATGTGCCTATTGCTCTTTTTATCTGCTTATACATATGTATGTGCAAAGCAAACAGAATACGAAAATAATCTTTACAGAAACTAAACCTGGCACCAGCGAAAAGGACAAAAAGGTCGTATATCACAACTTGTCGGAATACTAAAAAAAAATATACGTCTCATTCCATTCTAGCTGGGCCCAACTGAACCCCACCCTGTGATGTATGAGCTAGAAATACATCCCTGAAATTTCCATGCTCCGACGAGACCAGACTTCTAGTGTAGTATTTCGCATCTCTGAAATATTTATCGGGTGAAACGTGACATACGTAAATGCTGTTTAGTGCTCGGTTTACCCTCAGAATATTTTCCAATTGCTCTTCGTTTGTCTTTTGTGCTGTGTATCACGTTTTTTATAGGCGTGCAAACATGGCCGAGGCAAAGAACGATAGATAGAACGATAGATGTGAAAATGTAACTGTATCTGCCCTTCGTGCTGCTTTCAGGGTGCTGATGTCGAGCTAGGCAGTAGCAGGCTAGTAGAGATTGGGTGACGGTAAAAAGGCAACATTTAGAACTCAAGGGATTACCATCATCACATATCAGACGAGAGACGTAAGCGACAGTATCACACGTAGTTTAGACTAGAAGCTTTGAGTGTTTGTGCAAATTGTGTTTTTTTTTTCTCTCTCGTACATCTTACTGTCAAGAAAGTCGTGATAGCGAAGAAAACCTGCCTAGATTATGAAAACATTTACTGGCGAGGTTTGTGTCCTGAGAATCCTGAAATAGCTAATGTGTAAGAGGATTAATCGCCATATTTTGAATGCGACTGGATTGAAAATTATTAAGAAGCTTATCAAAAATTAAAACAAATTATAAAATCTTAGCCTACAACTGGATTGAAGCAATAACTACAATTTCTACCGGGTTGTCACGAATAGCACGAAGGCCTTCTGCTTAAGTTTATCGACTTTGGATTCCTAGAAGAGGTAATGAGACTCGCTGGAAGTTTTCTTACCAACAGGCAAAACTATGTCAGCGTCAGTGGAGCGAATTCTATGAAAGGTATTGGGATATCAGAAGTATCACAAGGCTCTGTCACTGAAGCACTTCTGTATACCATATTTATTGCTGATCTTCCTATTCTAGCAAGCTAGTCTCAAATAAAAGTCTTCTAATATTTCGACGACACGCTCTTATTTGCATCGAGCAAATATCCGCTCAAAGCAGCGAAGAACCTGGAATGTTACTTGACAGAGCTGAGTCTTTATTTGCGGCATAAAATCAATTCTGATAAATTCGCATTTCAACTCATCATCGCCAAAAACGTGGGCATGACCACGAAAGCAAAGCCTATTTGCTATCAGACTCTCATCCGATCTATCCTGAATTATGCATCCCTATCCTGGAATACTTGTCCAGGTGATCAGTCCCATACTCAGCTGCAGCTTTCCAACTTGGATGATCATGCATTAATATCATAAAAAAAGCTATCGTAAGAGTGTTTTACTTTTGTGATTCCTTAAAAAAAACGAAGCTTATTGAAAAAATGTCACTTAGACCCCCCGAAAATAATGATAATGAAAGTATTTCAGCTTAAAATTATTATTCGTTCGGAAAAAGGTGATAATAGAACTCATTTCCCAGAGTTGCCGTATAATACGAGATTTACTTTGGTAACCAAAGGCATATTCCCTGATATCGATACTGATGAGATGAAACAGGAGCTTGAAGCATTTGATTTTGAGGTGAAGTCCATCACCAATTTGTTTGACAAATTCAAACAACCACGACCACTCATCAAAAAAGAGACTAACAAGCCCAAAAAGGGAAAAATTCACAAAATGTATAGTTTACAACATCTTATGGATCACTAAATCATCGTTGACGTGCCGATCATATGTAAACATTTTGCTCACTCCCATTTAAACGTTTTGCTCACTTTCCAATGTGTGTGTTATTTCTGACAAGTTTCACGATACAAAGTCATGTGGCAAGAGTAAATAAGATCTTGAAATTAAAAAATGTAGCAACTGTAGTAACAACCATACTGCTAACTACAGAGATTGCTCAGTTTGTTCAATTTCTAAAAGTGAAGATACTTCTACCTCAAAACCGTGATCAGCAGGCTCTGAATATTGGAACCAGTAAACCAGTCATCATGCTAAAGACGCTTGAAGTTTTGTGTCTATTAACTCTTGACATCATGTATTTCAAAGTAATCAAACCAAACGCACACGGCCTTTTTGAAACCACGGTTCAAAGCAGCTCTTCTTCTATTCTGTCATGGCTGTCAGACAATACGAATCAATTAATGACTACGATGAGTAATATGATGCAAGAGCTACTTAAAAGCCAAAAAAATTGCACTCTAATTTTTCATGAACAGCAAATGAATTCATTCAAAAAAGCTCATTGGAATATGAATGGTATTTTCCAGCATGAAGCAGAAATATCCTGTTCTACATTAAACCACGACATTAATGTGTTCCTCGTATCGGAAAACACATTTCAGGAAAATAATAATTTTGAAATCCCAAACTACATATTTTACGACACCAAACACTTAGGTGGTAGAGATGAGGCGTATATACTGGAACAGGTATATGGAACAGGTATTTTTTTGGAACAGCCAGTACCTAGTACGAAATTCAAAAATACTAGGTACGAGTATTTTTGTGGACTATACATGTAATCAAGAATTTACACAATAAATTTCATCCATTTAATTCATTGCAATCAAACAGTGACGTAATAGTATCCTAATATTAGTATAAACTCGTATTTCATACTTGCAAGTGCTTTCATACTCACGAGTATCTCGTACACGAGACGAAAATATTTGCAAGTACGAAAATACTCGATACGAGTATATACTCATATCGTTCCAAAATATTCGAATACGAAAATAACGTATCGTTCCAAAATATTCGAATACGAAAATAACGTATCGTTCCAAAATATTCGAATACGAAAATAACGTATCGTTCCAAAATATTCGAATACGAAAATAACGTATCGTTCCAAAATATTCGAATACGAAAATAACGTATCGTTCCAAAATATTCGAATACGAAAATAACGTATCGTTCCAAAATATTCGAATACGAAAATAACGTATCGTTCCAAAATATTCGAATACGAAAATAACGTATCGTTCCAAAATACTTGCAAGTATTTTGGAACAGGTATTTTTGGAACAGGTATTTTTAAATACTTGCAAGTATTTTGGAACTATACGAGTATATACTCGTATCGAGTATTTTGGAACTTGCAAGTATTTTCGTATCGCATATTTTTGTATAGAGTATTTTCGTGCTTGCGAGTATTTTGGGACTTTAGGTTTAGGTTTTTAGGGCACAAGTAGCTGAAATCGGACAAAATCGGCCAAGTTTGAGTTAGAGTTGTTTGGGACATAACGGGCCAAGACCTATTGCTGTGTTACAAAAATTTACCTTTTGTAGGGGAGTAAGGGTTTTTTGACCATAGTTTGGCAAAAACTGCTTTTACAGCGCTTTCGATGATTGAAAGTGGTCGGGAAGTACATTAGTGATATTTTAAGGACGAAAAAATTTTTGATAGGAGAAATTGGGAAAGTATTTTTTTCAATTATTCAAAAAGGTTTTAGGGCAAAAGTAGCTGAAATCGGGCAAAATCGGCCAATTTTGGGTTAGAGTGGTTTGGGGCATAACTGGCCAAGATCTATTGCTGTGATACAAAAATTTAGGTTTTGTAAGGGAGAAAGGGATTTTTTGGCCATAGTTTGGCAAAAACTGCCTTTACAGCGCTTTCGATGATTAAAAGTGATCGGGGAGTTCAATAGTGATATTTTAAGGGCGAACAAATTTTTTTATAGGGAAAATTAGGCAAAAACGTTCATTTTTCCAAAAAAAAATTTTTTTTGTCTAGCATGAATTTGAGGATCTTTCTGAGTTGTTGCCATACAAATATGGAAAAAAGCGGCCTAGTTTCTAAGATACGGTAAAATGAAATCCGCCGGGAAAACTGAAAGTAACACTAAAAATGTTTAGATCCTTTTTGGTTAGCCAGTTGGCTTCTCCGGCTGTGCTGAAGCTCTCCTCGTGACTGCACTCCAACCCTACCGGGGTTGTGACTCATGTCCAGCTTTACCGAAAAGGTTGGCCCCCTAGTGGGTGCATGTTTAATAGACGTTTTATCATTTCTTAATAAAATTTTCGACAAATTCATGCTTCAGTGAGGCGAAGTGGAAAACCGACTGTTTTAGATTAGCCAGGAAAAGTTTGGTATCAGGCATCGATCGATGAAAAGTCATATAGATGGCAACAGGATTAGTTGGTCCTATCATAGTAAATTTTTCGACACTGGTAGTTTGAACGAATACAGGAGGTGTTTTGTGCATATATTAAAATGAAAATCAAATTAAAATGATTGAATTTGCTTGTTTTCCCTTAGATGGCTCCTAGATTGGAGAAACACTTGCCAAATAAGTGACCGACCATTGGATAGTTACGGACAAGCTGCACGGACTAATGGCTCGTATCCTTTCACGGTCAACTGCACCATCACCATTCTAGCCTGGGAACTTTGTCTCTGGTGGATGGGGGAGGGCATATCATACCGTTTCATTACATCACTGCAAATCGCATGTACTTGTGTGTTTGTATGTACATACTTCAAAAAATACTAGCTAGTATTTTCGGAACAGGTATTTGGAACAGGTATTTTTTTGTACTCGTATTCGGAATACCTAGTATGTAAAAATCCGAGTACGACCCAACTCTATTAGGTGGCAAGGCTAGAAGTCGGTCTGCAATGCACTTTAAAAATATCTGATCCATCATCCTCTAGAAGAACTAAGCCAAGTATACATCCAAGCAACATTAATTCGTTCACGTGATCAGTCGAGTACGATTGTAATTTTATGCATCTACTGCCCGCCGGGGCATCACATTTCAAAGGAAATATTCAAAAGCTCCCTATCGTCGTTCGAAAAGAAATTCATCATGTCTGCTGATTTTAAAACACATGTTTTGATAGTCTTGACTCATAAAGGGTATCCAATCTCGAGATTTCGAGATCTCGGGACCCCCACACATTTTAGACATTTTCGGGATTCCGAATTTTCGATCGGGACTTCCGAGATTTCGGGGTTGATAAAATTCAACCCATTTCGAGAATTAGAAAAGTTCGGTCATTACGACATGAGCGAACAACCCAGAACTTAATACTAAAAGAAATATCGTTTTATGAAAACGGAGGCGCTGAAGGCTCATTAGTACAACTGGCGTATGATTACATGCTTAATATCCCACCAAAAAGTCTAGAACCCGAAATATATTTTTCAGCAGCTGGATATATGTGCACCAAAATCAGGTCTAGTTTAAATTTTGAAACTATTGACGAATTATCTTTATTAAGATCATACTTTCAAAACGAATCAGCAGTTTGAACCAGTCGATATTATTACTTATCACTTGTTTCATTGAAAAGCAATATTATTTTGTAATTGATAAGTAAACAACTAAAAAGAATAATGTATTTTTATTATATTATCGTAGCATCCATTATGCTGATTAAATTTCAATTCGTTTTTAACTAATTTTATAATTAACTATCATGACCAAATAAGGAAAAATTATTGGACAAGAAAATAACAAGAAATTAGTTCATAAGATTAAATTAGATGCAATTTAGATTAACGTTTTACTTGCTAGCACCCACCTACATATGTACATATGTGCATAAATTTAGCATTATAATGAACTTCACTTCTCGTTTTATTTTAGAAATTCGAAATAAAGTTTTAATTGAGTACGAATAAGCCAATATATCTGTTTAAATTCGCTTAATATAGTTATTTTGTAAAATCCCGAAATCTTGGGACTATCTCGGGATACCGAAAATTCTAATCCCGAAGTTTTGGGACCTTTATTTCAATCTCGGGATTAATGCCCTAGACTCATAGCACCTGTCATGGTCGCTAGTACTGTACGGGGTTTTGTTTTAATAATATATATAATAAAAAATCTCCACCGACCTTCGGCAGTAAGGTCGATGGAAGTTGAGTCGCGTTCACCGAGGAATTAACTATCTTTATTAAGTTTCACTAAACTAAGGTAAAAATGTTTCAGTGAATGTAACGAATACGAAAATAGGGCAATAGATTAGTACGCGAAAGTTTCTAACAACTATGCGACATTACAATCGACACATGCAACTAGGTTCCCGGCTATACATTTAACAATGATTTACGACTACAGTCTACGGTGCCATACTAACGATTCGGGACACCACAAAAACGATACTCAGCACTTAAGGGTTATTCTGGTATTCTGGTCTAGAAATTTGATCAAATCGATTTTTTTTTGTTTGCATATTTACAAAGTTTAGACCTTTGAGAATAAGCTCTTAAAAGGATTTTTGGAAATTCAAATTATTTTTGGAGTTACAGCTATTTTTGTGACACGCCAACTAACTGCCCGAAACGAGACTCCAAGTTTTAAACGCGTTTTTCTCGGAACTACTTTTCCCGATACGGTTGACTTGATATCTCTAGTTGCAATAAACCGATTTACGTGAAATTTTGCACAAACCCTTTTAACACTATTGGTTATCGTCTGACGTAGGGGTTTTTCAAAATTTTTTTTCTACTATTTATTAAAAATCCCCAAAGTTGAAAAAATGGGGCAAAAAAGCGACTTTTTTTTTTTACATGGACGCCATTTTGTAAAACAAAAAAGTTTTTTCAAATTGCATACGTCAGACAAATTTCACATTCTTTTTATTACAGAATTCAATTAAAATGTAAGTTTCGGACCTTCAGGCAGGTTGAAATCATGTCAACCATGAGACAAGTTTTTTTTTGAGCCTTCACTTCGCCGTCCTGTCTCTACATCAATTTAAATTTTTTTTATTTTTTGAATACATTTTTGTACTTTCAAAATGTTAATAAAAGACTGGTAAACAAATATATTCCAAAAATGTTAATGGTTTTTTTTTCATGGCGTCCGTAAAATCACCTCAAAATCAAGCCTCTAGACCAGAATACTGCCTTAAAACGACAAGATACTTAGGACACTGTAAGTGAATCTTATAGAGATGCCTAGCACAAATATGATTACGACCGACTAATGAAGTACACCCAGATCAACGCACGAACACGCGGGGCAACGCTCAATTGTAATTGCTCGTGTCGGCGGCTCCTGACCTGGGCCAACATCTGACCAAGATATGACGAGCTTGTTATGTACGCATGAACTTGGATTACATATAAGCGTCTCAACGATTAGAACGAGCTATGCAACTCGGATGGGCATTCGAATAGAATCGGAGGAATGATCTGCGCCCAGCAATTCGACCGAAAACTATTGTGAACGGACGAAAGAATTTACTCTCACTACCGTCGGCAGATCGTTATCCAAACGAAGCTGGATGAACGGACGAAGGAGGCGTAACACTTATGATAGGAAGATGTGTATTTTCCTGATGGAACTGCACGAAACATTAAAAGGTATTACTTACCTGAGGATTAGTTTTGCAGTCCAAAGACGAAAAGAAACAAAACACCCGGCACTAAACTAAGTCGCGATTTGACAGTCCGAAATGTCACGGCATCTGACGGATTAGAAAGAAGGGGAAATCGGGTTGTCCCAAATGAGTGGAACCCGTGGTGAAAATTAAAACCCAACTCAAGTAGAACTGAGAGTGGGGTGAACAAACCAAGCGGACCAGTGAAGTCCCGATAGTTTTTGAAAAATGTTGCACCACGATCCGGAAAAGTAAAAGTCTTTATTTCTTTCTATGGAGATCTGGGAGGATTTGACGTTAGTGAACTGATCATCGGAAGGCAGTGAGCCAGGCGGAAGAAAATATATATGCGAAGGCACGATAGCGGCGACGAAACGAAAACTTTGGCAAGTGAATTGATAGGAAAATTACGGGGAAGCGACTATCGAGTGGCAGCGACGAAATCATCAGGGCCCAAGCGAGGGATTTTAGACAGGTTTAGTCAGATTATATTTTGTTCGAATTTGAATTTAAACGTAGTATCTATATTTGATAATATATTGATTGAAATAATTAGTATGATACGCGGCCGCGTATCGTTAAGTTCGAATTTTGTGTTAATTTTTAGTTCTTATCTTGAATTCGGATTAAAATCTATAAAAGTGCTATAACGATCATGGAAGGAAGGTCTTTCTTTTAATCTGATGAATATTTTCCGTCGGTGAAGGCGATAGGTTCGCGTAGATAAAGTGCAAACTCGTCACTCATTTCTCGCTTTGGAGCGACGGAGTCTTAGTAGATTCGGGTTAATTAAAGCGAGTGGCGCTCAACTCACCCCTTTCTCCGCGAGCAGAGGCGCCCAAATCTACTGTCCTAGCATCCCAGTCGGGGGTGAAGGGTCTGCTGTACGATTTCATCTTTGAAACGGTAACACACCTAATGGCAAAGCACTTCTCAAAACACTACAAACCTACAAACTGAGGCATTTTTCAAGCGGCCAGCGAACGTATTGATCATTGGACACTGTTGCGGTTTAATCTTAGCGTAAATTGTTCAATTGACTCATCGCGAACGCCAACACTGTATTAGAATATCAGTTATCAGAATAACCAGTTTTGGAATAAGCGATACCCAGAGAGTGGGATAGTAATGCCCTTCCGGCACTCTAGTCAGAACGTTCACAATGAGCACATCACACCTCTCAATTACTTTTGTACTTATTCAAGAAATGAAATAAATTGAATCGGGAATAATAGTTACAGTGTTTCATTTATATATATATATTGTGTAGTAAAAAGTTACACAATAAATGGTGACCCCGACATCAAAAATGATTCCCGGCGTGTGAAAAGTGATACTCAGCGTGTCAAAAGTGACTCCCGACACATCATAAGCGAGCAGTGCATAAATAAAAATCATATAAAATGTGCTATCCGAACAATTAAAAGAAATAACGCGATAAAAATTGTACGTACGTTTATATAAACAATAAACTCTTAAATCATACTCGCGTTACATTGCCGCTACGACGAGTAATACAACTTCGTCATTGTGAAAGACGGTGCATGCACGTGACATAATTAAAAGCGAAAAAAAGGCACAAAACCCGGGAATAGCATTAAAATATGTACTTAGGCAAGACAAGCAAATACTTTTAAACAAGCTGCAGAGAAAAAAGAACGCCGATGACCCTGCCCGCAGGTAATTAAATCGGATTAAGCGGATGCATCGATCAGGCCAATTCAGTAAACAAATCCAGCTACAGCGAGAGAAGTTCCTTTAGTAGTTTAATATACATTAGAACTAACAATTTCTTTCTTTCTAGTAAAAACCAAGCCAATTAAAATTTTTAGGAACAGTGCATATTTCAAACAAATTTTTGTACGATAATTGACAGTGCACATTTCAAACAAATTTTTTGCGCAATAATTGAATATCTACGAGCAAAAGAAAAAACTGGTTTTAAAACATTTGCAAGGTTTCACATTACCAAACACGACAATTACAAAATACCCGATTTCGGAAATAATTTTTCACAGTGAGTAAACTTCAACTTACACTAATTTCGAAACATATGCAAAGTGCATAATTTTCTAATATATGTTCATTTATGCAATATATCAGAATATTTATTTGCTATATCAAAATATTTATTAGCTCGGGATATATACTTATTTTTCTTTATTAACAATCAAAATGTCGGTAGCAAAGGAAAGTTCTGAAAATATGGCGGACCAAGACCGACCAGGTACTTCTCAGAATACTCCAAATTCACTTACAGATGCAATATCTAATCTTTATGTCGGCAACCTTAAAATTCCTCCATTTTGGGGCAATCGACCTGACCTTTGGTTTCATCAGGTTGAAACACAGTTTCGCCTTAAAGGAATCACATCCTCTAATACCAAGTATGATCATTTGGTAGCAGCCTTGCCTGCCAAAACTATGGAAATTGTTGCGGATGCAATCTTAAGCCCACCAGCAACAAACAGATATGAAAATTTAAAAGCTTTACTCTTGAATCGAAGCAGGGATTCGGAAGAGCGTAGGTTAGACGCCCTCTTGCATAAGGTCGAATTAGGAAATTATAAACCATCAGAGCTTTTCCGGCACATGGAGGCATTGGCTGGAGATAATAGTCTTATCAATAATTCTTTATTGAAAAAACTTTGGCTCAATAAACTCCCAGCACCCCTTCAGGCGTGCATGATCGCAATAGAGGATTCACACACCCAGGAAGAGTTTTTTAGCATCGCGGATAAAATATTTGACTCTTCTACAGGTTCAAAAGTATCAACTATTAGTGAAAGCAACCCGTCTGAAAACAAAAAAGATTTCATTAATTTAGCGGAAATAGTCCAAGATATGTCCGAAAGACTAAAAGTACTCGAAATCAGAAATTATCGGACAAGAAGCAGAGGGCCATACGACAAACGATTTCATTCGCGATCTGGATCAAAGTCCTTTTCGAAAAACAATATTTGCTGGTTCCATAGAAAGTTCGGGAAGAAAGCAAAAAAGTGTATTCAGCCATGTAAATTTAAAAGTTTCGAGAATAAACAAAAAAACTAAATATTTCTGCTTCGAGAGCGGCGTCGAAAGCAGATAACCTTTCAAGTCGCCTTTTCATATTCGACAAGTCTTTGAATTGTTATTTCTTAGTTGATACCGGTGCAGAAGTATCTATCATTCCAAAGAGTTTCTTTCCTAATCAGGCAAAGAACACGGATTTCAAATTAATTACGGCAACTGGCACTCCCATTACTACTTTTGGTAGTAAGCAGCTTACCCTTAATTTAAACTTACGTCGCAGTTTTGATCACTGTTTTATTATAGCAGCTATTGATCATCCTATAATAGGAGCCGATTTTTTGTACAAATTCAACTTACTAGTTGATATACGACAAAGAAGACTAGTAGATCAAACTACCACGCTTTCCGTAAATTGTATTGCAAGGTCAGTAAACTGCAGTCTTCCGAGGCTATATTCGTTCAAAGACGAATATGGAAGTATTTTAGACGAATTTCCGTCCCTCAAAGTACCACCTAATTTTAATGTGCCTGTTCAGCATGATGTCGTTCATAGAATCAACGCTCACGGTTCACTTCCATGTGCGAAAGCAAGACGTCTCAACGCGGAGAAATACAAACTAGCGAAAGCAGAATTCGAACTTATGGTAAAATTAGGGATATGTAGACCATCATCATCTTCCGTCGCCTCACCTCTTCATCTGATTCCAAAAAAGAATAGCTCAGACTGGAGACCCTGCGGAGATTACCGTCAATTGAACACCGTAACAATTTTTGATAAATATCCACTTCCTAACATTCAAGACTTCACCGTAAATCTTTACGGCTGTACAATCTTCTCCAAAGTCGACATAATTAGAGCATATCATCAGATACCTATTGCGGAAGAAGATATATACAAAACAGCTGTAATAACCCCATTCGGGTTATTTGAATTCCTCCGCATGCCATTCGGAATTCGAAACGGTGCTCAGACCTTCCAACGATTTATCAATCAAATACTCACAGGTCTAGATTTCATTTTTATTTATGTCGATGACATCTTAATTGGCAGTAAGACTCCTGCAGAACATAAAATACATCTCCGCATACTCTTTGAGCGATTAACAAAACACGGAATAAATGTTAATCTAGCGAAATGTTCATTTGGACAGAAAGAAATAGATTTTCTCGGACATAAAATTTCGGAAATGGGCATTACACCTTCAGAAACACGTATTCAAGCCATACGAGAGTTTCCTTGTCCAAACACTCAAAAGCAACTTCAACGTTTTTTGGGGATGATCAATTTTTATCATCGATTTCTCCCAAACATTACGAAACTCTCTGGACCCTTATACGACCTCCTAAAAATATCTAAAGTAAAGAGACAAGTAAAAACTCCATTAAGCTGGACAGAAACTCATGAAAATTTGTTCAAAACATTAAAAGAGGAATTAGCAAGTCACACGCTTTTAGTACATCCAAATCCGCAGGCAAACATAAGCATTTGGGTGGACGCATCAAATGATGCAGTAGGCGCGGTTTTGCAGCAACAAGGATCTCAAAACAAGTGGGAGCCCTTAAGTTTCTTTTCAAAAAGGCTCAAGGCACACGAAAAGAAATATTCCACGTTCGATAGAGAGCTTTTGGGAATGTATTTGGCGCTGAAACATTTTAAGCATTTAATAGAAGGAAAAAACATCATTATCTTTACTGATCACAAACCACTCACGACTGCCCTATCTACAAAAACAGATAAAACACCACGTCAAAATAATCAGCTTCAATACATTTCTCAATTTACAAGCGATATCAGATATGTGAAAGGCAAACATAACGTTGTTTCAGACGCACTCTCGCGCACACACATCGATTTCATCAATTACTGCAAAGAAATCGATCTTCAAATTTTGTCAAAGGAACAGGATAAAGACACGGAATTAGAAAAATGCCTTTCAAATCCTAAAGCCAAATCTAAAGTCTTACTTAAACGAATAAAATGTCCTACAAACAACGTGCACATATGGTACGAAACCAGCACGGGAATTCAAAGACCTTATGTTCCTAAAGCCCTACGTTTTCACATTTTCAAAAATCTTCACAATCTTTCGCATCCAGGAATACGTTCGACTAAAAAGTTAATTTCCTCTCGCTACTTTTGGCCTAGAATGAACACCGATGTTAATTCATGGACAAAATCCTGTATATCGTGTCAAAAAGTCAAAATCAATCGGCACACATTTTCACCTCACGGAAAGTTTGCAGTCCCTAATGGAAGATTTCAGCATATTCATATGGATATCGTTGGACCGCTGCCGCCTTCTCACGGCCACTCATATATATTAACAATGAGAGATCGTTTTTCTCACTGGCCTGAGGCGATTCCGTTAAGAAATATTAGCGCAACTACGGTTGTAAATGCCTTCATTCGTCACTGGATCTCGCTCTATGGTGTTCCAATCACAATTACGACAGATCAAGGGACTCAATTTGAGTCAGCATTATTCAGAGAACTCGGTCAAATATTAGGTAGCCAGCGAATACGCACCACTACATACCATCCACAGGCAAATGGTTTTGTTGAACGATTCCACAGACAGTTAAAAACAGCAATCAAAGCGTCAGACGATCCCAAAAATTGGTATAGTAATATCCCTTGGATTCTTTTGGGAATTCGTTCATCTTTCATGGAAGATTTAGGCGTTGCACCTTCACATTTACTATTTGGACAATCATTGTGTTTACCAGGCGAATTATTATCTTCAGATCAAAACACCAGTCATCTAACAACAAACTTGGCTCAAGATATTAAAAATAGAATTTTAAAAATTAAACCAGAAATCGAAAGCAAAATAATATTTTTGTTTCTTTAGACCTAAAAACATGTTCTCATGTTTTTATAAAAGAACCTTTTTACAAAGGAAACCTAGCACCACCCTTTTCTGGACCACACAAAGTAATATCCCGAGATAATGAAACTTTTGAAGTTATAGTAAATGACAAAATCGAAAAGATAAACATAGACCGTTTAAAACCTGCATACATTTTGAACGTAGATACAAATAATCAACACTACAACACTAGATTAAAAAAACAAAAAGAAAATATTACTACATTTATAAGAAGTTAATTATTGTTATAATTAAGATAAAAAAAAAAAATATTAAGAGTAGGATCATACAAAACATATAAAAATTATAATTAAAATCGCATACATACTATATATGTACACATTTTTTTCACCGAGGGGGAGTGATGTTGCGGTTTAATCTTAGCGTAAATTGTTCAATTGACTCATCGCGAACGCCAACACTGTATTAGAATATCAGTTATCAGAATAACCAGTTTTGGAATAAGCGATACCCAGAGAGTGGGATAGTAATGCCCTTCCGGCACTCTAGTCAGAACGTTCACAATGAGCACATCACACCTCTCAATTACTTTTGTACTTATTCAAGAAATGAAATAAATTGAATCGGGAATAATAGTTACAGTGTTTCATTTATATATATATTGTGTAGTAAAAAGTTACACAATAGACACCAACTAATTTTTGAACCTCATAGACTCTGATATATCTGCTCATTTTGCAAAATGTCCTCAAATCACTCTCCCGTCATCATTACACTGGAAACGATACATGATTTCGCTTCGACAAATTCTGACGTGAAGAATTGAGCGAATCAATGAAATCAATCAATGCTTTCGAAAAGCTTCCATAAAATACTACTTTTCTATCAAATTGACCGCAAATTTCAGATTAAGCCAATGACAAACACGACGGCTCCAGCGAAGGGTTTCCCGAGAGGAAAACTGAGTCAGTTTAGTTTTGCATTGTTTGCACTACAAAACCGAAAGGGGTCCAAACCGCGGTGTGTGTCATCACAATGCTAAATGAACGCACGACTAAACCGACTCGGCTTTCATCTCGAGAAACGCTTCGCTGGAACCGCCATGTTTGTCATTGGCCTAAGACACTTAGGCCAACGACAGACACTTCGGTTTCACCAAAGCGTTTAACGCTTTGGTGAAACCCATAATTTGGCGCGTCGGCTGACACACACAGCGGTTTTCAGAAGCGTTTATCGAGTCAGTTCAGTTACAAATTACGTCGGAGTATCATATAGATGCTTGTGAAAAAAGAAGTCGTGTGTACATACATATGCATATATATGTATATACATATATATATGCATATGAATTTTGGGCAAAGTGATTCTAATACCAATTTACTTTGAAAATCTGTAATTGCCTACCTTTAGAAACTAAGTGCCCACAAATGTTTCATTATCCAATACTGTACCCTAACCATTCTTCAAAAATCAATTTTCTTATCAGATTTTCATTCTCATATCCCATGCATTCATCAATGCATCCAGAAAATTTTAGATCGATCGGACTACGCAGCAATGAACAAATCGAAAAACGCTCGAAAATCGAGTCGGTGGGTCATTTCTCTCGTCTACCTACTCGGTTCCGAAACCGAGAGGCAGTTCGCACTGCGGTGTGTGTCATCACAATGCTAAAGTAATGCACGACTATACCGACTCGGTTTTCCTCTCGGGAAACGCCTCGCAAGAACCGCTGTGTTTGTCATTGGCCTTAAGTTATTCTCACGCTTAATATTGTAAGCATGCTGGTGTGCCTCAGGAAAGAGTTTTGGGACCTATGCTCCACACAAACTTCACATCTGATCTGGCAAAATGCGACAAAACAACTACAGCTACCTAAATGAACGATGTTGCCATTTTAAGCACTGCTTAAGATCCGGTTATGGCATTCCGGACACTGCAACATCACATCTTACTTCAGAAATAGTGGGCGGGAAAATGGAGAATCAGAATGCATCCTCGATACTCTCATATTGTCAAAACTAACTTGTCCTTAGGTACATTTCAACTATGTGCCAATACCCCTAAGTAACGAAGTAAACAATAATTCGAGGCTCATATGGAAGCGGCATATTAAAGCCAGAAATCAACAATTGAAGCTCAAATTCATCAGTTTCAAACGAATGCTCAAAAGCATGACAAAACGTTCTCTTGGCTTTCATTTGCTCATCTACAAGTCTGTCCTGAAGCCAATTTGGACTGATAGCTTACAATTCTGGGGAGCAACTAACCCATAAAACATTAGCCTCATCTAGAGGACCCAATCAAAAATACTTAGCCCGTGGTATCTCCATAACGGTAAAGTAATAATAAAAATAAAAAAAATAAAAAAAAGTAAAGCAACCCCACGACAACCCTCGCATGGGTCTAGAGAAAGGGTTAAAGCTGGTAAAGAGCTTCATCACAAATTTACAGTCAATGAAAATACGTGTGGAGTGATTAGTTCCACGACTCTTTTGATCCCTGATTACTTCAGGTGCTTACTCAGAGCTGAGTGAATTCAAAACTTGGTGCGTAGACCCTCGTCTGAACCTGGATTTGACCCAAAGACCCCACAAATAAGAAGCTAGCGCTTTACCCACTAGGATACTCAAGCAATAAGTTGCATAATTTCACTATTCCATCCATTTTTCATATTTCCGTTATTTAATTTAAAAACCCTACAATCCAATTTTCCATTATTCTGTCGAAAGAATTCCCGGTCTGGTCATCTTAAACCGTTTTCCTGTTATTCTAAACCAATCCATGCAAGAAAAACAAAAACATAACTATTAACAATATAAAACAAGATTGCTAAAGTGGATTTTGTTGTGCACTCAACTGAAACATTTTCTCGAAAACTTCTCGATTTCAATGGAAAAAAAACTCTAGCGCACCTGAACCGCTAGAAACACTAATGTTCGAAGAACAGTAGAAGAATCGTGCAGGTTTTGAGTGCATATTCCACCACATGTGCTGCTTATTACGGCCAAACTGTTTCAAATGCCACGTTTTACTTTCGTCTTAAGAATGCATTATAACTCATATGGTGCAAGGTTTCAGATATTACCACTGGCATGAATTTCAACGTTTATGAGAGCAAAACACGGGTTAATTATATTCGTTATCAGTTGCTTATTTCACATAATTTCGAAAGCAGCATCTCATATAACATCAATGAAGAAAATGCTCAGTGCCTGCAGCACTGTAACTGAAGTTGGTGTTTGGGGCTGCGATCCGAAAAATTTGCAGAACTTTGCGAATTGTAACATCGGTTATTTATTTTCATTGTAAATGTTTCCGGTATGTATACTAACTGTAAGCATTTATTGATAAAAAAGTAGCACAACCGACTCGTGCTGGCAACCTTTCGCCAGTATCAAAGCCAAGAATATATCAAATCTGCTTCACGTTGTTTAATTACATTCGAAGTTATAGGAGTATAAAGAAATTTAGGGTTACCTGCAGCGAGTTTTTTCAAATGATCGAAAGCTTAATATTTGCTGTTTATTGTCACTACAATATCATTACCATTTGAAAATTCTACGATAAAACCGCTTAATAAAGATATTGCAATTAAACACAAAACCAACAATAGCTGGCAACCCTATCGTGTCTTTTCAACCAAATTTGGCCTGAATAATGCTTATGACAGGTTTCATTAATTGTATGAAATTCGTATTGATTTCATGACTGCACTGGAAGTTATAGTGCAAAAAGTTTTATTTTCCTGAGCGAATTTTCAAAACCAAAGACACAAAAATTACCATAGCTGGTAGCACCAATCAAATTTTTCAACCAAATTTCCACCAAACAGAGATTAGAGTTAGGTTTAGCTTCTGTGTCAATTTCATGAAAATCTGGTAACTTATTCACATTTCATAGGGCAAAAAGCAGTTTTTTTTCTTTGTAATTTTTCAAGATGGCACCACTGGCACAGAGTTGCCCACAATTCAAAATCGCTTCTATCAGATCTGGTCCTACTTAAGTCCAATGCATTCTGTAAATTTCAGCTGTATGTGATTATTGGTTCGTGAGTTTCCGTGAACAGAAGTTTTTGATGCTAAAAATATAGGTTAACTGGGAGAGGGTTACCGTTCTTGTCCGACATGAAATTTCCAAAGTTTTATTTTGAACGTGTAGATAAAACATAAGATTTATATACAGATTGGTTTTATTGTAAGAAACGGACATTTTTTTGAATATTCGATGGTTTGAATGTTTTCACTTCCAAATTTTTTTTTTCAAAATGAAGACACCAAAATTATCATAGCTGGCAGCTCCAACCGAATTTTTCGACCAAATTTCTACCAAACGTGGCTTAAAGTAAGGTCCAGCAATTGTGTAAGTTTCGTCAAAATCGAACGATTCAATCAGAATTTATAGGGCTAAAAACAGTTATCTTTTTTAGTGGTTTTTCAAGATGGCACCACTGGCACAGAATCGCCCGCATTTCAAAATCACTTCTATCAGACCTGGTCCTATTTAAGGGCAATACATGCTGTGAATTTCAAATAATTCTGCCCATCGGATCGTGAGTTTCCGTGAACAGAAGTTTTTGATGCTAAAAATATAGGTAAATTGGGCAAGGGTTGCCAGGCGTGCCCGTTATACCATATCTTTTTTTTTTTTTTGGTTATGTAAACAAAGCACAAGATTTACATATGAAAGGCTTATTTTTGAAGAAACGGCATTTTTTCAAGAGAGACGATGATTTGGAGGTTTTCACTTTCAGTACCTGCCCTAGCTACAGGGTTGCCAGCACGCTCATTAAAAGCCACACAAATCTACAACTAAATAATATCAATATGTCCTGAAAATTTGGTAATGATTGAATAGCTCTGTCAAAAGTTATCGAAATTTAAAAATTTTCAAATTTTCCCGTCCTCTTTTTAGGCACCCAGCGCACACATAGGGTTAAAAAATTCCAAAGCATTATCCGATTCATATGTAAAACACGTTAGAAATTTATTTCGTTAACTTTATTTTTGCGAAAATCATTTGTGCACGAAATAATAGGTATATTAAAAATATCACTTAAATGCCCGCCGGCGCGAAAAGGTTTACAATAACTGACATTTAAAGAGACCTGGACCTATTCTGCATATACACCAATGTATCCTGAAAGTTTCAGCTCAATCGAATGGCGCGTTCCCGAGATTATCTCACTGAAATTTTTTGTACATATATATATATATATATATATAGAAATATGAATTTTTGGCCGAATCGATTTTAATACTAATGTTCTTCGAACATTAGTAAAAAACCCTGAACTAGAGCTACAGTAAAAGTTGTCAATATTGTTGGGAAAATCCAAACCGTTTCTCTGGTCGTTTTCACACTACCATCCCGGCAATTACCTACCGGGGAAGCTCAACACTTGATTCACACTCGTCAGGCAACTAGAACAATAGTGCAGCGAGGCTTTAAGTTCGCATCGTTTTCACATATTTTTCGCAGCCTGCATGCTTGTTACCTACTCGAAAATTGTTAGTAATGGCTGGTAACTGTAAAACTATGTTACCAGCTAACAAATAAAACCAAAAGTATTTCTACTTCATTTGACATTGTAGAGCTCGATTCACGTGCCTTAATGCACATATAAACATAGTTATGCACACGGTCGGCGTAGCGGACAAACTCGGTCCTCGACAAACTGCGAACAATGCAAAAGTTTCGAATGTGCGCCCGGTGTTGTATAGGGCTTGAGTACAGCAAGTAACGGGCGAATATAAATGAATAAATGAATCACCGAATAGGGTAGTTCAACGGGCGTGCACACATTCATTCGCCGAGTGGATTGGCAGAAATGGGATTCGGATCAGAGTCGGTTGGATCCTGGCTCAAGTGGACGGGAATCCGAAGCCACGATGATGCAATAACTGAATGACATGGAACGGTATGCATTTGAAATTGAAAAGTTCCGAAAGTTTGCGTAACTAGTTAGTGAGTTTGAAATCCCTGTTTCGTTTTACAATCGTCATACGATTGCTTGTTTGCTTGCTGCGAGTATGCGGATACCTCAGAATGATGGCTGCAAAACAGAAAGGATATGAACGATCAGTCAAGTGGATAGATGTCTTGAGGTTAATTTGTTCGTTCATGCAATTAAATAAGTTCTTATGCCCTGTTTCTGTCGATAATAACGTCTTAGGCTGAAACGATCTTTCCAGGTCAGTGAGTTTTTCTAAATCATAATCAAAACATAAAACAGTTTTCCTTCTCACTGAATTCAAAAAATATTTCCTCCTTGATGAAAACGTAAATCACCTGGGTTGAAACTTAATTAAACTTTCAATAAATCAGAGCAATGTGATTTACAATAAATCTAAACAAATACAAAAGAGTCAACATTAGTTAATCAGACTCTATGCGAACAAATAAAAATCCCTTAAAAAACTAGAAATCATGCTTTACAACAATTTTTGCACGAAAGCTTCATATCTTCCACTCAGTTTACTTGCTCGCCTGCTGTTCGAGGTGTTTGTTTGTCGGCAACTAGCCTACTGCAGCTTGTTTGCTTGCTCTGATTGCATTTTACGCGACGCTACAACATCTCCGGTGACAAAATCCGAACAATGCCATAGACGTTTCGCAGAAAAATTATGCAATACACACATACATGCAAACACTCGGGCCGACAGATACAGGAAAGGATATTACAGACAGGAAAAACGAAATAGTTTATGACCGGAAGGACATATCACCCATTCATTCATTCACTCGTTCTTTTGTTTGTTTGTTTGCTCGTTCATTCACTCATTCATTCTCAACATGACCCGATTTTCTGTTTCCGAGCCTTTCTGTTTCCGAACCTACCGGCCTGCCTGCTTCTTATTCCTGATTGTTTGTCTTTCCTCGAACCCGAGGAAATGCTGTTGTGTTGTTTTGAATGCCGTTGTCCTCAATGCTGTTGTTGTTGTTGTTATTGTGATTCCTGGAGAGGTTGATTATTCAATGCACTGCTTTGAATGCGACTGAACATGATGAGTTCGTACTGAACAAATTGCCTTGAGGTATTCTGTCATTCGAACAATTATTTCGTTAGGCTGACAGCAGGATTTGGCAAATAAATGGTGATACGGAGGTGTGCCATAGGGCAATAATTTAAGAAGATTTTTAGTTGCCTTTAAAGGCAGAGGATGACCACAAGGCTTTAACCGAGTCATTAAATGCTACTGTTCATATTCGAGTAACGTGAATTACATTTTTGACTTAATTGGAAATGGTCGGACATAAGAGGATGAATGGTTTACAGCTCCGAAGAAAGCCAAGAATATGTCATTTGGTTTCGAAAATAAAATATTTCAATAACTCAACTGCTCATAAATATTTTCCTTTCGATTTCTTTCCTTACTATTGCTTTACTACACAATATTCGTTCTAAATTTGAGTTTTATATCAATAAATATCACAGTATGGAACATAGTATTTTAGAGGTTTTTTTGAAAAAAATTATTTGCAGAATAAAATGAATAAAATTTTGAAATAAAAAGTCCTGTTTTGCAACCTTATGGAGTTCGATTTGTATCTTTTATAACGATTTATATGTAAACTGTTACTGCGCCCAGTGTGGGCTGATTATCATATAAAATTCTGCACATTAATTACTTGATTCATTTCATGATGAATTTCGCATGATTTTTTGGGGATGAATCTAAAGCTTAAACATCAGCAAAATATTAAAATGTTAATTTTTTACTAAGGAATATCCACACTCCACCATATATGCAGCTAATGAGCCGGTGAATAGATGCTGCAGGGTCTTCAATGGCTTTAGCAACTTTTATTCCCCAACGATTTCCAAACCATCCTTCAAATCTTCCCTTATCCAAGCCATTTGTACACCATAATTTTTAAGCTCTTGTTTAGTTATAGTTTTTAATTGTTATTCTTTTATTTCATTGTTATTTTACTTACTGTCTATTTCAAACTTATTTGTTTATTCAATTAGTTATTTATTTGTACCTTACACTTTTTTTAAAAATAATTTGATATTTCATATTTGTATGTATATATATATTTGTATGTATATATATATATATATATATATATATATATATATATATATATATATATATATATATATATTTATATATATATATATATATATATATATATATATATATATATATATATGTATTTATGCCTTGTTTGGCTAATAAATAAATAAATAAAACTTATAACAAAAAATATTACAGGCCTAAGGAATTGAGCTATAAGCTCATAAATATTCTGGACTTCTTTACGTTATTTATGCGAGATTGAAACTCATTGATAATATTTGTGATTAATTATGACTGAAGTAAATGCGGCATAGCTCTGGAAAAAGCAATAAATTTCAAGTTGCGTTTGAACTCTATGATGCTCAAATCAAGAGATGTTTGTAAAGATCCAATCAAAAATAGCCAAAACTTAACAGATACTTGAAAAAAGACTAAAAAATTTAAACCGTCTAGCAAAAAGTCTAAGAATCCGTCATTTGTTCTCCTTAAAAACACAAAAAGAGCAAGTAATCAAAATGAAACATAAATATTTTTTAATTTCAAAAGGAAAAAAATATCAATATTTAAAAAACGCATTCAAATCTCCAATTTAAAAAATACATTTCAGCGATTCCACCATATACAGAATTTTTTGACAAACAATTATTTTTTGGTCAATTTGTTTTCACTCAAAATTCCTGTACGTTAGATGGTTCTTTAATAATCATTTTGAACAGTCCTGCAAATAGTTTTTTACTCATGATAGATCGTTGATATTTTCAGTATTTCCACTTTGGGGAAAATGAAAAATTTATTAGCCCTTTCTGACTGAAATATGCCAATTTAAGTTGCTTTGCCCGAAAGCTGCGTTTTAATGGTCATCCCATTATAGTGCCTTGTAGCGGTACTTTTTGTGCGCAATTATTTGCAGTACTTTGTAGTATCATAGAATTGAATGCCTTCACTTTTCCTCTTCGTAAGATATATTCTAAGCTATATTTTCAAAGCCGCTGAAGTATGTGCACATAGATATCTTGATAAAAACTGCACCTTAAATTTTAATCTTAAAGCTTAAACTTTTTCGTTGGTACGTTGATAGGCTATGTAGTGACCTCGTCCTTTTTATTATTAGAATTACTCTGCCCGAAAATGTTGATATATTTGTTGATATATTTGTTTATACACATTATGAATATATATTAGCGAAAAAAAAATAGAGATTAAAGATACCAAATTTGTGATGTGAACGAGCTTAAACTTTCAAACAATATGAACATATGTGTAAGGGAATAGAAACATTTTGAGTTAAAACAAAAAAAATAGTTTTAGCCCTTAAAACATCAAGAAAAATTATCATCGAATACGTGTGGTGCAAACCGTTCTCTTTCTAGCTTTAGATGGTGAAATAAAATCTGCTAAGCACCGTGGGTATGTGAGGTTTGACTTACATAAAAAGGGCCATCTACAAGCCTACGAAGGTTGCCTATGCACCGCTTCGACTCGGTTGTGCTGATTCATCAATCGGTAACCAGGGACTTCAAACACTACTACAGCTCATATATCGGTAAGGCAACCATCTTTCAACTTTATGCGCAGAAAACAAGATGGAACTGGTCGTTACCATCTGCAGGCTCTGTATTGTCTTACTGGGTCTACTGACACTAACCATTAGCCTATTCAGTGAAGTAACGACTACTCGAACCCTGCCACATGTCCTAAGAATATGAGCCCAATACGTCCGCTTGGTGTGCAGGGTCACTCCCTGACCGACTCGGCCGTCTTGTCCACTGATTATCGGTATGACAGTTGGTTTCCTCCACTTCGTCAGCACGAAAATCTCTCTACTCACTTCATGACTTGGTTAAGTCCAAGTTGAGCGAAATTGGCAGATTTCGAAGTGATTACCGCTGTGACATCATCTGCGTAACCTATCAGGAACACACCTGCAGGCATTTCCATTCGCAGCAAATCATCGCACTTGATGTTCAAGAAGCCAGGTCCTAATATAGACAACTGAGGTGACGGGTTTCCTTTTAACTCCATTGTCGGTACTTTAAAACAACCATCGGTCCCTCAGGTAGTCTCACATCATGATAAGCAAATATCTTAGAGTACGAAACTTTAACTCAAGGGCCCGAAAGATGTCTGTCCACCTCCTTAAGTTGAAGGCGTTTTACGTGCAGCGTTATTGGCAGCTCTTCAATACAATATGTTTAAACATTTTATAGCAATGTTTTTTGCTGAATATTATGCTAGTTGTAAGAAGCTTTAAAATAACCACGATACTGGCAAAGTTTTGACTCAAAATATTGAAAAAATTCGACTATTTTTCCATTTAGGAGCTTTTATTACTTACTCTTGAATAAAGCCACGGGAAAAATTGTGCCTCTTTGGCTTTATATTTTATAGGGCAACTAGATTAATCATGAACTTAGATATGCACCCGGATGGGATTTTTTTAATGCACCATATGGAGGGAAGAGGGAAGCCAAGTAGCTCCAAAATTTGTCTCGCCAGTCTAAGACAAAGTGTAAAAAGATCATATACACTCTTTTTTATCTACAGCATTGCTCCTTTAGCTTTTTTTGTATCGAAACTGAAGTATTCTTTTGCGTATTTCAAATCTTCCTGAAGCCGGTAGCATTCAGTATTTTTTTTTAGCCTATGTCTCAATTTTTGTATATGCGTCAGCCTTCTTAAAGCCCCAGCACGGAGAACAATTCAGCCTTTTTGGCCCTGAAACCAGCCTTCCCATTTCCTTGATACTCCTCATAACGAGGGACTCATATAAGGCTGTTCTGTACTATTATTTCACTAAGGGCCTGCCTCATCTCTAAGAATGTAATTTATTTTTAACCACTTGGTTATCTAGTAAGAACTAAATGCAGACTTCAGTCTTTATATTTAATTTTGTTTTAAATATACGCGTGGCCTTACATAAGGCAGATAATTTTGCTTGAAAGATAGTAGCTTTCTTATTTTGCACCCGGAATTTACAATACCTCTTCCCAAACAATAATCGAACTTTAAGTGCCTCTTCCTGTGAAGAAGTTGGACTGTTCTCCAATTGTTATGTTGTTGGTATTATAGCTGTGACTTTTTTCCTCGGACGTTTGCCTCAGATTTTATTTGATCGCATTTTCATTAACAACCTGAAGTCCTTCAGGATACTGAGATAGCCTTTGGATCACCTGGACTACACCAGCAAACCTGTTGTAGGTTTATCACTTGTTTTGTCGCTTCATCTTAAATATGTAGAAGTAACGATTCCAGGCATAAAATGGCCTTCTATTTTCCGAAGCTTGTTGAGCCTGTTAGCAGCAGTTTTTTTGTGTAGTTTTCTTTTACGATAAAGCTTAATCATTTATTTGTATGCCTGGAATGTCTGCCTTAGATATATTCGCCAATTGCGTACAAGTATTTGTTTTGCCACCAGAAGTGCCTTTGTGGTCTTCAGTGTCGTTTTGCTCAAATGACTGTCCCATATGAGTTTCTGACTCTAGTAAGTTTCCTTATATTTTACCTCTTTCTGTAGACGCACTTCTGTTTGCTCAATTTTTAAAGTACCTAGCTTTATTTTTCGTTCTCTGGTAAATAGAACTAGATACGTTGATCTTTTGAGGATATATGGGTAGGAGTGTCTACCTTACTGTGTTTTTTGACTTCCCTGGTAAATAGAACTAGATACGTTGATCTTTTGAGGATATATGGGTAGGAGTGTCTACCTTACTGTGTTTTTTGACTTAAAGCGTTTTGCGTTATATATAGAGCGGTTAATCTCTTACTGCTGTGGTTTCTAAGAAAATCATTATATAGTACCAATGAAGGCAAGAACAATATTACCTCTTCCTGCAGACATTCCCTCTTAGTGCTTGTTCTTAGTTAGAACTTTACTTCCCCATTTAATTACTTCGTGAGAAGTCTTTCTCCGCTGCAGTGCATGGTGCAGTGGTTTGTGTCTTGCACTACTATTATTAATGCCTTGTTTGCAACAGTTCTTGAATGGAGCTAGCATAGTGTTCCCTAGAAAAGATTTTATTTCATTTTATCATACATTTTTGTACGGTACAGGTCAAATATTTTCCACAGTAGATTTCATAATATTATTAAATCTCCAACATCAAAACGAATTCAACTGAACATATAACATAATTTTTTGGCGGAGAACTTCTTCGATCTCATTCATTTAACATGAATAAAAGTGTGTCAAATAAAACTCAAAACTATTTTTTTTTTTTAAATGTCTTGTTGTTTTCGAAAATTTTAATTTCCAATGCAAATTTTCAGATTTCTCTCATAAATTAATTTTATAATTTAATTTAATTTTAGTATCTCAATTAACTAATACTTTTCGTGACACTGCTGTAATTGTCTAGTTCGCATATTTTTGAACAACAGAATGTTTCCGTATTAAGGTAGGTAAGGCTTGGTTTAACTGGCTGGCACAGGGCCACACATAGACCCATTGGTCCGTAGCGATACCAGATAAATGGGTCCGGAGATGGAAAGTTCCGTGCAAACGGCCATCGAAGGCCCCGCACCTTTTTGCGAACTGAAGTATGTCCTTCAGCCTCTGCTCTGCTATATGTGGGAGATCCAACAGCCAGGGCTCATCGAAGCAGCCCTGCCTGGTTCTCCCCAGTGCCGGGCAGTGGCACAGAAGGTGTTGGATTGTTTCTGAGACTCTCGGCTCTTGACACTTCTTACAGGTGTCGCTGGTTAGGAGTCCCATTTTCATGGCATGAGTTGCTACAAGACAGTGGCCAGTAATGATGCCGACCAGCCGTTTGCAGTCAGTCCACGCTAATTCGAGCAGGTACTTAGTCGCAACGAGATTGTATGACCATCACGTGATTTTGGCTAGCCTGCAGGTCTGAGTTGCACGCCATCTGCACATCGCACCTTGCATCACATTGGAGTCGATTGAGTATTTGATTATTTGGATTGGAGTAGAAATATCAACCGATCCTGACAGGGAAAGGCTAGCCCCGTGTTTGGCTAACGCGTCCACCCTCTCGTTTCCTTCAATGCCCTTGTGACCAGAAACCCAGAAAATTCTGACCATTCTGTTGCTGCCCAGTCTATTCAGGGCGTGAATGCAGTCAAGTACACACTTCGATTTTTTTAGGTAAAAAAAAACACACTTTTAGCACCAAAAGTTCGCAAATGCAAGCCACTTTTGTCTAGTGACCCGAAAAGGGAACATATTGACTTTAGATGAGACATACTCAACTCTTGACCAAGTGATCAGGGAAACATTGATTAATTGTATTTTTGTCAATTAAATTACTTTCAACCAACAAGAAATAATTAAGGGAGAGAATTTTCTTCCAACACGAAGTCTCGCTTCACCATCCTCAAATTCGTACAATGAATTTTTAAGCTTCCCCATGTTCCACACCACTTAAAGTAATTTTCAGCAAAATTTAACCCAAAATAACCCTTTCCGCTCTACCAATTCGCAAATTCGCTATTATTCAAAGAACAAGTACAAAAGACATCATGTTATCGACAAGAAGATAAACTTAAAACTCTACAGAGAACACATCTACACAAAACACTATTATCGCTAAAGGAAACACACAGCGATCATGTCCCAGCCCCTCGAGTTTTCCCAGCAATGTTCTCTTTGTGCATTCTTCTTAGCACTGATAATGCTAATGACAGTAATGATGGCTGCCTCTTCATGAACATTTAAACAGTGCTAATGGCACCTGAGCTCGTTGCATGGCTCTAAAGTGCCGAGCAACTAACAATACCCTATAGGGCACCGAATAATGCTTAATTGCTTCAAAATAGAGTCGTCTTTTCGACGATGCCCTTCTTATTGCTAAGACTCATAGTGTCCTGAACATTTCACAAGGATGTGTAATTTACAGGCAAGAAAAAGAAAATAGAATGGAAAACTTAACACGATATTTGATGCTTCGTCACCGAGTAGTTCTCTGATGAGCAAATTTGATGCTTTCACTGCGTCGAGTTAAGGAAAATATTGTTGTTGCTGCTCTGAAAGCATGCTAGTCAGCGTACTTGGTTTGTATATCGACTTTAGGCTGCATTTTTTGTTGTTCATTGTTGCATATATGAGTGTATGTCAAGTTCATTTGAACAAGGTAGTTTAACAGAATAAGCTCGAAGCATACTTTCCTGGCCTTGTTTTTGCCCCGACTTGTCAGATCTAGAGCTGTGCACGGAGAGTGTATGTATATAATAACAAAGTTGAGATTTTATCTCCTTGGAAACTCTTCCTTATTATTAAGCTAAAGAGAATTCTTCCTCAGAATAAAACCAAGCTAGCGTACAAGAAAGGCTCGTAAGAATAAGGAGTGCCAGCAAATAGTCGGTCGTTTCCTCTATACTATTTCCATAACATTTGTTTTGCCGAGTGGAGCGCATAGTGTTCTTGTTGAAAGCATATTTAATTTTTTCTTCTCGGCATGTTTATTTTCTCTGATTGCTTTCATCTGCCTCATAATGTATGTCTTGAGAATATTTCGTTGTGTGCAGAGAATTTCCAGAGGAAGCAATTCTTTATTTTTCGCTTCACACTCCTATATTTTTGTTGTGTTTGGGATTTCAGTTGTATAGTTATGTGGTCGGATTTGCTTCAGTTCAACTTGTCGTCACATAAGCTGATTTTTTGTTATTTCGAAATGTTTATTAAAATGCTAATAGTTTTTTTGAATTCGTTTGTGGTGAAGAGTTTTTAATGGAATCGACAAGAAATTCTGAGACGATGTATATGAAGTTTTCTGAAAGTGATTATTTGCCTAGTTTATTGGCACAAAAGTGATTTCATAGCCTTTTTGAACTATTTTAAATGATTCCTGTTTGGTTTTATGTAAAACAAAATCATTTTGGTAATTTTATTGATTGCTCAACTACTCACAAATGTTTGATATTCATTTTATTCAATTTTCAAGAATCTTATACCTAAATGTTATATTTTTCACCCAAAACAATTAACGTTAAATGACAACGAAACTCGAAAGCCCTAAATGCTTACAGCAATGTAAAAGCAAAGCATAAAATAAGCATATTTTGCCTGAAATTCTTTATTTCATATCTACGCCCAACGTGGGTTTCTCCGCAAAAAAAAAATAAAATCTTTCTCCATGTTTTTATTGGTCACACAGTTTAAAAATATTTTGAAGGAGTTACTAACTCCGATGAAGTTTCCTGTTGTTTGACCCCAAAATACTATCCACAAAAATTATGAAAATAATTTGTAGTTAAATTTTCGAAATGATGTCGACGTTGAATTTAATTTTCGTACAACTTTCAGACCACAATAAAGTGCACGAAATTTAATTGCATGAAACATTTGGTCTTCTTGTCTGATTCTACCGCACTAAGGTAAGAATTTCAAACTTAAACCGCATCTTACAAACAAACTGCACTACTTTCTTTTCGCGATACAATCAACGTACGACTCTAAGAACGATGTAACCATAAAATTTATGGAAATACCTTCAGCACCGTAATACTTATTTATGAAACCTCTTTGCTAAGTACGACCACTACACAAAGACGTTACGACGTGTGCAGTTTACCCTGACTAATATTAGGCACACTACACACTGCACATTGTCGATGTCTGAAGGGGTTTAAAAGGATTCTGCTTGTTCTATCGTCGATGCTTTTGTGTTCTTCGGTGGATCTTGGTAGTGTTGTGGGACTTCACTTGAAGATGCTATGATAAATTTTCGATTTACGATCGTATCATGGCTGCTAGGTAATATTCGGTTTCTTGGCTGGGGGTATAAATCGGTCAATAGTATGAGCATAGCGAAGAAGCATGTTCGCTTGTGGTGAGTTTAATATACCAGCTGAAGCTGTGGTGGGGAATAGTTAATATTTTACGTGATAGGTCGACAAATGCTTGTGCGGTGTATTAAAGTTTCAAGCAATTTATGAGACTGGAGGTGAAATTGAGTCTTGTTTGGATACAGTAACGGTGAGGTTGTAGAGAAATGCGGATAAATGGTCACATGAGAACAATGGCGTGAAAGAGTGACATATAAACCTAGTTTTGGAATACAACTCACAACAGCTATTGTCACTTGGTTGAATGTAACACTTCAAGGATATAATATCTCTGAAAATACATTGTTGCTTCTATACACGCTCGCTGATAGTTCACGGCCTTATTTTTAAAGTTTATTCCAAAAAATTTAAGTTTTAATTGAATTAGTCTTATATTCAAAAGCACTAGTATACTTGGTAACACCACAAACAAACACAATTTACTCGAACTAAAAAAACATTTCAAAATTCAGAACAAACATAAAAACATCAATAATTAATATATTAAACATCAATAATCACTATTAAAACATAAAAAATATGTGAATTTTTTGACATAATAGCTCGGCTACATTTCTTCAGACTGGATAAATTTAGATGTTAAAAGGATGATGCAGTGGAAATTTTCATTTACCTACCTATTACATTTTCAATTCTTTTTCAAATGTTTCATGCTGCTCAATAACAAATTACTTTAGAATAAATTACAATTTGTTTCTTTAAATGAAATAAATTGCATTTTCTGTTGATTAAATTTTAAACATCACTTTAGGCCAACACACAGCTTTAAAATTTAAGGTCCGTGCTTACAGCAAAAAAAAACTCAGTGGTTAAAGTGAGAGGGGTGCGGAAATATTTTTTTTGTGACTCTTCCAGCAGTGATCTAAACAACTTATTTATTAAAGGTAATTGAATTTGATCACGGTTCCCTTCTTGTCTATAAATCAGCATAGACAACGTATATCATTTCTACAGCTTATCGAAGCCGAGCATATTGAAACGGGAAACTCGATCGTTTTGCGGAATCAGCCTCCGAAAGCAGAATCAAATTGGAATTGTTTTTGCGGGATGATTGAAATTGAACAACTTTTTATTAACATTAAAAATTTGAATCTACATTGAAAATTCTATTTTGACAAAGTGGTTTCGAAAGTATGCACTGCTTCTCATCAGACACCAGCACACAGTGCATACTTGACTGGCGTGACCACTTGCAGGTGGAAATCATTACATTTTTGTATTTATGCTAGTTGTGACAAATTTTAACATCTCCGACTTATATCCATGGATATAATTTTACTTAGTAAAGGTAATTGAATTTGATCACGGTTCCCTTCTTGTCTATAAATCAGCATAGACAACGTATATCATTGCTACAGCTTATCGAAGCCGAGCAATAATATAGAACTGATTTTAACTTTAATATGTTACTGATTTTCGAAGAAAATAAATAAATTGCCTTATAAGGATAATGAAAACTTTCTAATTACGATAACTCCATACAAAGTCATCACATTATTACGATATTTACCAAACTCAGTGACAAGTACAAGAAATACGCTTGTGCAATTTTTTATGGATTCAAAATTTCTGATCACACAAGTAGGGCAACCTTTCCCCAAATTACACGTCTTCTAAACACCTGAAGTTTATGTTCGCGTTAGCCTCCGACCTGATTACCAAGGCCAAGTGACATTCCCAGCATGTATTGGTCTGTAATATGATCAAGCCTGACAGAAAATATCTGAGAATGCAGACAGCTCTGTGACATTAGCGCCATCTTTAAAAATCATTCATCAAATTTTAACGAAATAAAGCAATATAAATAATAGAAATTTACTGATAAATTAGGATGTCATTTTCTACCAATAGATACTTCCTTTTAATTTTCAAGTAGTTTAATTTTCAATAGAAACTAATGATTTAGAGATGAGAAAATAAAATGAAATGTTCGTGAGTGGTAGCCCTAAAAGTCTTTCTACCGGATCTGAACGAAATTTACAGGGTCAGTTAGCCACACGATTCCTCTACTTTTCTTCGAAATACAGTCTTATTGGCGGTTCCAATGCGCTAGAATATTTTGGGGGGAATTTGTTGACAGCTGCTTTTGTCCAACGAAGTAGCTGGTTGATAATTTTCGAACATATATTGAATAAACTTCAGGCCTTTGTTCAATCATGTACTGCATTTTGTGCGAGGACATAACCGTAAAAAACTTGTATATTTTCAATTATCTGGCAAGAAGACGGTGGTAAAAGACCTGTACTTGGGCGATGTTTGTTCTTATTTAACATTACTATGTGGGAGAGTTGTTAGCAAAATGTTTCTCCTCCGTTTTTTCTCTTATACTCATCAATGACAGATGAATCGAATCTTGCAGCTTGCAACACTTTGGCAATCGAATTTTGCAAACTTAAATGCTCCTCTTTTTGGTGTCATTCACGAACACTTTAAACAGTAAAAGACTAGCACTTTCATTTTTTTGATGATATTTTATAAGAAACAGGTAGGTTTGATATTAGTTTTTGTACTAATTTAGATACTTGGCTATCACTTGATGGCCTGTGGTAAATTTTTGCCTTAACTTAACTCTCCACAAAATGACCTTTGCACGTGTAGACTTCAAACACAGTCTAGAAAAAATTATACCTGTTTATCTTTTTTGGCGGGGAACGACGTGCACTGTCTTTATTCTAAGTTTACAATTTTATTTTTTCCACACCTACGCTCTCTTTCGTGTCAAAAGCGATGGTGGTGAAAATAATGCCTTATCTAAGGTTTAAGCTATCATGCTATCAATAGGTCATTAGAATTTTCAATTCTCTTCTTTTAGATGACTTTTATTTTTAATCTCCGAAGGATTGTTGTATAGTTTTAAGCAGTTTATTTTTTAATTTGCTCTCCGCAACAAACTAAGCTTGCTTTATTGTATTAATTTTTCACCCGGAAATTGTGTTGACACTATCTTCGCTTTCTAGGATGTCAAGACAAGAGAGAGTTTCTGAACCTTTCTGTAACTACCTTAACTTAATATTCTTGCTCGCATTTAACTAGATTCAGCCACCTTGGTACTTTGAACATATATTGCAACTCGTATAATTTGGAGTTTATGTACGTTCGATGAACTTTACGATCTCATCTCTAAGGGATTCTAGATGGAATATTAGTTAGGATAAGGTCAAAAATACGACCATTCAAGTTTCGTGTAGTGTTAATCTACGAAAGGGAGTTGAGCGAAAGGAAGGAAGAAAGTACTATGGAGAGCTGATTATTAGAGCAGTTGCAATTTGAAACCGGATCCCTGTCGCGTATTGAAATCGCCACAGATTATTAATGGGTCAAAAGGAAAAAAATTATGAAGGTAAGAAGATAGCTCGGTAAAAAAAATTTCGTACACAGCACAAGAACTGTTACAAGGAACATCTACAGACAGAATTATTAGGTGAAGGTTATGAGGAAAACAAGTATGAACCATCACGCATTCAACAGGAGGAGACGGATGAAAGTTATGACAGAGTGCTCCATGAAGAGGTTCGTGTATAGCAATCAATACACCTCCGCCATGCGATTTGTTAGAAATAGAACAATTCCGATCTACTTAAAATACCTGGTGCAAAGGGAGAGCTTCACTGCTATTAAATTCATTAGAAAGCCAATTTTCCGTGAGGCCGATAATGTTATCTAAGGCGAGAGCAGAGTTAAAGGATATGGATTGGAGCTTCGATCTCAAGCCACGCAGGTTTTGGTAATATAAGGATATTTTACAATTTTTTGAGATTAGGTTGGAACAGGTGCTCTCCTTTTTCGTTGAAAATTTGAACGAGGTCTTCTGCTGAAAGTTTTGGCAATTATACCGGAGGGCCAAAAATTGGTATCTAGTAATTCCTTGTTATCAGCAGTGGTGGTTATTTTGAATGATTTGATCAATCTTCCAGCGATGTTGACCAAAAACGAAATTGTTGAGTCGTACTTTAAATAAAATTTTTAACGTCCTTAGGACCACAGTGCTACTCAAAAGCAAGTAAAAACAATGTCAGTGATTCGAAGAAAACAAATTTTGCGGAAAAAACGTGAAAAAACTCAGCCCATTTTTCGCCGAAGGGACAATCAGCACCAAATTGCATTAAAGAAGCTACGAAATGTTCGTACTATAGTCTAAGAATTTACTTATTTCAACAAAACGAGGCGTACAAAACACTCTTAGAATTAATATTTAACAAATAAAATACATTTCAAATGTACCTGATGATATATACAGAGCAAAAATTTGAAAAATATAACCATCTTTGGTAGGGAATAAAATAAATAATTTTACTATCAAATCTACCTTTAAAATAATATTTCAATTATTCATCCGTATAAGTAAATTTATTGTAACCAACTTTTTCCTTAATAATAAACTGCACCTTGACCTGATATATTTTTTTAAAAAATCCCGAAAACTATTTCTCTAATAAGATAATCTATAACGGAGGTATACAAACTGAAACACAATATTAAGTAAAGTCCTCGTGAATTATCGATTACAGAACAGGATCCTCTGAATAGATTAAAATACCGCCAAATTCTTTAATTTTCAAGCCCTTAACTACTACTTTGATAGATAAATGTACACTTTGAATAAAAGGGTATCTAATCATAGTTTATAACTAAAGTTTTCTAGCTTCAACTTAATAAATAACAAAAATGAACAAATTTAAAATTTCACTTAAGGTGTTATGACACTACATTAATAATGCCATTAATAATCCGAGTAGAGAGAGACAATGAACAAACATGGATATGTGCATTTTGTATGAGCGAATAGGCCTCACTAGCCAATAATGTTAAACTGTTAAATATTAATGCCATAATTAATGTGGTGTGCTATAATAATGCGGCCGGCTTCGCATTATTCAGCTGCTGCATTTTGACAAGTCAGAAATTGAATGTGTCATATTAGAATATTTGACACATTTTAACCTTGATTCCAGCAAAACTTCGACATTTCGATAACAGTTAATCGTCACTGTCAAAACGAACAGTTGTTTTGACTGCACTCACCTACTTGTCTCTTTCACACTAAATATTTCGATCACTTTTCTTTTCGGATTAATAATGAGATGATTAATGCGCAAAATAATGTAGTGTCATAACACCTTTAATAAATTTTAAAATATTTGATTAATTCAGAAAACCTAACTAATATCAATAACAATTTTTTATATCTCATGTATAACCGCGATTGATGGCACAAATTTTACCATTATAAAAATAATATTACTATGTCTTAATTTAAGAGTCTAGCCAGTTTATTAAAAGCCTCGAGTTACCAAATTTCTGCAGATTGATTCGAAAGATATCATGATCAACGCGATCAAAGGTCTTGCTGTAGATAATATCTATTTGTTGTCCTTTTTTCATGCCAAATATGACTGTAATTTCAACTTTCATAAGATGATTTAAAAGCAATGTGATTATTTGAAATATATACAAATATTGATAAAAAAAGCAAAATTAGGTATTCCACGAAATAGATATAAAATATTCAAAACAGATGTAAAATGAGTATGAAAAAATTCAAACCTAAATTCTTTATGTTTAAAAAAATTTACTTTTGTCCAACAATATTATTAATACAATATATATATCCAACTATATTAAAATTCGTTATTTTCTTTTCAGGTAAGCATATCAAAACAACATTATCAATGAGCTTTCTGATGGGTAAGCTAAGTCATTTTATCAAGCAAGAATCATTTTTGATATGTTTGAAATTTTTATCGGGTTTTGTTTCACACATTTGTTAGGATTTGAAAAGTGTCTAGCTCCAAATTTAAATGCAAAATTTTATATCTACCTATCATGGTCTTCCATTAATCACAATCAATTATCTGCACTGAATTAGTATGCTGCTCAAGTGTAATGAATAAGCTTGCACTACCAATAACAACATGAATAACTAGCGCATGAAAATTGCTCATTAATAGCAAATTAAAGACGACAATAATAGACGACTGACCAGATCACTAAGTTTTCCACTTGAACCATTAAGCCTTGATTTGAAGTGGGTCTACAGCGTTGTTCGGATTATCAACGACGAGTAGCCTATACCTACTGCAAGCAAATATGCTTTCTTCAATTTTTCTTCATTCAATGTGTCGGCTGGTATCAGAATTTTTAAAATCAGCTGAAAGTAGTGCATGAAAAGCATAAAAGTTGATTGTAATTTTATTCTACGAAGCAAACGAAGGAAAGTCAAAAGTCGAACAAAATTCGAAGTTGATTTCAGAGGAAACGCGAGAAGAATGGAATCATACCGAAGCATAGACTAGGTAATGCGGATAATTGTGCAGAAAATTTCCCATTAGTGCGCTAGCAAGTAAAACTGAACTACGAGAATGTTCGTCGATATGAAAAGTTTTAAAAAGTATTCTGAAAAGCAGATTGTAATAATAGTAAAGTTTTGTACGAGATTAGATGAGTGTTGTTAGGTAGTTTAAGCTTAGTTTTGATATAGTTCTGGGTAATGAGTATCAGAATCACAGATATACTGATTAGTGTTTAAATTAATTAAAGACTAAATTTGTTGAAATTTATTAAACTTTATATAACCCATTACTAACGTATCTAACTATTTTTTGCATTTGTTAATTTAATAAAAGTTCGTTGAACCTGGAAGCTACTATTTTTTTTTTGTTATTTTATTTCATTCTATTATTTGATACATTGTGTTCGTTATCTGATTGCAAAAAGCATATCAAAGTAAAAGCGACACTTGGAACATTAACTAAGACTCGTAGGAAAAAACGAACGTGTTAATCTAATCAAATCCATAAAAAATACAAGACAAACAATTTCGGAAGCAACAGCGTCCAAACGGTTTCTATTTATCTCAAGTCTTAACCAAAAACCGATCAGCAAAATATCTTTTGGTTTCAAAATTAAGACATTTATTTGATGTTCCATATCCTCTTGTTTTTGATCTGCTGATGCAGTAACCAGAAACACCACGAAATAGATAGAAAGACGAAATCTCGTTTTGTTTCTATCATTCTATCTTCTGAAATAAAGGCTTCTTCTCTTCAATCACAACTAAACCAAAATCAATTACTTGTTCGAATTGTTTTCTCTGAAGAAACAAGTAGGCGAGTAAGTTGATTAGCTTCCAAATTCAAATCTGTCAGACTTGCAGTTTTTTTTTCTTGATTACGTGATAGTTGGTGTTTTCATTTCAACTGAGATGCGGTAGTTTCTGATGTTTTTGTCGAAAAAAAATTGTTTCAAGGAAATATGTGTGTTTTGTGCACTTGGCATAGTTTACTGTACAAATTTATATTGCAAATGTTGATGCTCTCATGCTCGTTAAGTTTTTTCTATGTATTTATATGTAAAAACTAAAACCTGCAATCAATTAATTTTAATTCTTAATATACTGATTTCAAAATATTAACAAATATGTTTGAATACAATAATTCACAAACGATCCTTACAGAATTTGAAACTCAATTTCAAAGAAAAACACTAACGACTTCAATTCCAGATTTCAAATTGACGAAATTTTAAATTCAATTTTGAATTGAGTGTTCATATAACATTGGATTACGTTTCGGTACATACGAATTTAAAACTATCAATAACAGTATATTTCACTTCAAAACGTTGCAGATTTAGCTTTGACTCAAAAATGCAAAAAAAAAACACTTTTTTCCTTTACCTAGCACATCTAGCAATTCTCTAAACACGTTGGATTTTAGACCACTATTAAATTGGTCTCATATCAATTATTTTGAATAGGACACACTATTAACAAATAAATTATCATATTATTATAACGATCAAGTCTATTGCAGCAGTTAAAAAATATCGTGCTGACGTCTCGAATCTTAGAGCTGTCACTGTATGATGTCAGCCCTGGATAATTATTTGGTTAGCAACGCATCAATTCGCTATTATACCCATATTATAAATTGCTTATCTCATTTTTCAAAACAAAGCCTTTATTTCAAGTTCATGTTAATTCTTGCCTTTCACTCAAATTTCATTCATTTTTTCTCAAAAAAATATGTCATTCGATTTTTTTCAGTATATTTCGATGCAGTCCATCAATGAAAATCATATCCATTCACATACCAATCGATCCAATTCATCAACGATATGATAACAAAACATTTCAATTAATCAATGGGTTTATTCTACGACTCAGCTCATCTGTATAATATTTACAATACCTTTTTCATCTCACTCATCCAACCACACGGTTCCTAGCAGCTCACTTCGTACAACACTGATAGGGAAAAAAACTGAAAATTGAGCTCCGATTCAAATTTTCGTTTTTTTTTTGTTCACTAGCCTCGTTGTCTTCTCGCCAGTAGTTTTATGAAACTTGGCGAAAGTGGCCACCTGAGGCGATGATGAATACGAAATTTAATTAAAATTCGAGTTTATACGTTTTTTTCTTCATCGCCATAGCGATCGTATTCTGTTGGACGATGATGTTCAAGCCAATAGATTGGTAGTGAGAGCAGACTACATTGAATCTGAGCCAGACAATATGCTAGTTTCCGTTGAACTAGTGAACGATGAAAAGCAGTTTTGAAATAACTGCAGCTGTAATGAAACTATTGGAAATAGTAAAAAAAAAAATGCTGAAGGAATAAAAAACTTCACATAGTTTCGGAGTGCTATTTTCTTCATTCATTGGCGAAATTTAGATGATTGTTAGTTGAATTTCATTCATCTATTAAGATGGAAAATTTGTTCAGCAAAAGTAAAGTATTAATTTTTTCCCATCGGATTAAACCACATTGATAATGATTAATTTTGAATTTCAAATTCTCCGCACTATGTTTCGTGTTCAAGGATGCACCCACACTGGGCGCTAATATGCATGTCTTTACATCTTTTATATAGTCATTTTTAAGTAGGTAAATTTTACCAAATATGCTGAAATTACTTTTCTGTTTTGCTTATTTTGCCTTGTTGGCTTTTTTTAATCCAATTCTCGCACGTATATGCAAATATTAAATGAAACTTAGACTAATAAAAAACAAACTAGGCAGTAAAACGAAATATCTGTAATCTTTGGGGGTTTTTTAATGTCTTTTATGCTTCGTAATGGTCCTTTAGTCCTGCGTATTTGTTCAGGAAAAAAGCTCCACCTCCTTCAAAAAGAAAGTAATGGAGGCTGAATTTTTTCCCCAATGAAAATAATCACCAATTATTACCAATTTTGCTACCAAAACAAAAAAAACCATCTAATATAAATGTAACGAAAAAATGTAGCGAAAGACTAAATTAAATTTAACTATACAAAATGTTTTTAAAAAAACCAGTAAGTGAAAAACAGATATCTGCAACGATCGACGCCAGCTAGTCTCTGCTGATCATTAGTGATATCTGCCCCAACGAAAAAAATCTAAACTTAAGGTAAACTGGTTGATTGATTCCTAGTGTTGATTGTTTGGAGCGCAAAGGTATTGATTAAGCTCAACGGATCCAAAATAAATTCGCTGTTGCCTAAAAGTTTATTACAGCTGTGAAAATCTACAAACGTGCCTTTTATTGTTGTCTGGGTAAACGAAAAGCAGAATCTTAAGGAATTTTTTTTTAGGACATCGTAGATCCTTTGGTGTGTTGAGAATAGAAAAAATTCGGAGCCTCAAATTGTATGGTGATAGGAAGATTGGAAATTGATTGGGAATTGTATGCAAGAGTGCCACTTACTGTTCAACAGCCTCCTGACAAAATAATTTACATTGAATATATGCTAAGGCAACTAGAACGAGTAGAAGGAAGCGAATCGACGAAGAGTTCTAGTGATATGGTAGCTCGAGATACAACTTATGATACATACATATAGGATATGAGAAATCGAAGCATTTGGAAAGTTTGAGTAACATAATACTTAAAAGAATCATTTTTTGTGTTTTTTCCTTCTAAATTTATAGTTCAAAAATAAAATCGAAACCCAATTTGTTAGAGAATATTTTAATTGAAATACCAAATTTTTTTTTTCAGAATCTAAATATCCTTTGATATCTTCACAAATATTGATACGGTTTGTGGGTAAACATTAAAGAAGAGGGCAAATTATCCTCGAAATATACCTGTAATTAGTCAAAACAAAATTTTAAAAGTATTTTTTTTTTTGGTTCTGAGAGCAAAAAAAATTTGGATTATATTAAATCAATTCAAAATAAAATGTTTTTGGAGTTTTAATAGCACATTGTATCGTTTCACTTTTAATTAAATTATTTAGCCAAACAAGGTTCTTACACGATTATCAAAAGTGAGATCATTATGAAGAATTATGAACGAAGAATTAACCAAACCTCTAATAGTATCAAAAACGGAGCATATGGATAATTCCGCTTCCTTTGAGGAAAGTGTCGCCAGATTTAATAGACTAACACTAAGTCTAAGTGTGTAATTATGAGTTGGAGGACTTTCAAAATCATATGAATTATAGAGATATCTAAAAACAAAAAGCACGAACTGCTTTTGTACAGATTCTGAAAATAGCATTCCAGACGTTGTAAGCGTATTCGAGTGATGCGCGAACTAAAAACCTAAATAGAGACCTTGTCAACCAGGTGCTCTTGAATTTTGTGCAAGTCTTTCAATGAGTCCTAGATGATTCCTAGTTCATGCGAGAATTCTGTTATAATGAAGATTTAAACGCACGGTTTTGTCGAGTAAGACACCGAGACCACAAATTTAGGGAACTAATTATTCAATCAACATAATCAAAATTGAATTTAAAAAAAATCGTTTCCGTGGAACTAGATTGCAATTGTTAATTTGTTGCTTCCTTTTCGCTTCAGCGTTGCGGTACTCTGATAGTGTTCGTGTTGTTTTTTTTAAGCGCATTTTCTTTCGTGGAAATATTAAATCCCTTATCTGACAAACTAAATCAACACCGATGCTTTGATTCTCTACAAACTCGACCCGCTCAAAACTTCAAACTGCATCAATTCAATTGCAAGTACCACATGTTCAAAAAAAAAAATGAAAGCAATAATAGTCAGAACCGAGAGATATCGAGAATAAATTATCCTGAAGGGATCCCTGGGTGGGCAAAATTTCCAAACGAAAGAAATCATGTGGCTATTTTCTAAGATAAGCAGTTTTTTGCTGCTCTATGAACAGAGTCTAATGAGCAATGGCGCAAACCTCAAAATTGGGGTGAGCAAATGTCACCCACGACCCGTCTTATTTGTAGGTGTTGGACGTATAGATATAGACTGTTTACGAATTATTATTATATCTCCCAGCTGTAGGGATCAACGCTCTCATATGCCATTTATAGGCCTTCACTAACCTTTTTTTAGCAGTGACAGGACTTTGGTCTATATTATATTAGCTATTATGAATTTCCATTCAAGTGAAAAAGTATTTTTTTTTTAAGCTTGCCTGGACCAAATCCGTCTTATATGTGGTACTTTTATCACATTAATGTAAAAGGTCACGCTGAATTAAGGTTGTATTTTAAGTGGAGAATATTTGAACTCAATAGCAGATGTTTTCTTTGAATAGAAAACGTTTAGTGACGCTATCAAGTTGAACAAGTCATCTTTAAAATGTTGTGCAAAATATTAAATTGGTGCTTTTTTCACATATATAAAAAGCGCAATAGATCAGCGACACGGAACTATAATATAAAAAAATTATAATAGCTATTATTTTAGTGAATTGACATTTTTTTTTGCAAAACATAATTCAAATATATTCACTTTCCAATTGACTTCACTTTCTACTAGGCAGCGTTTTCGCGGAAGAATTCCAACAGTAACGTTTTTATATTGGAAATATTCCAAGCTTAGTTAGCTTTTCATTCTCTATCCAGAAGAAAGAATTCCAGATTACTTAGAAAAATCTTTAAAATCGTGAGAAGTGAGGATTATCTAAAATATGAATTAGTTAAAATTTGAATTATTTGAACTAATTAATTGAAATTGGCCTACTGCTATTATAATTGCAATATCGAAAAAGGATCTTTCTAAGATCAAGGATCTATTAATTAGTTCTGAAAAGTATGTAAGTTTTTCACCAACTTGCTATTCCATACATCATCTTTAACTTGAACAGTGGCAGAAGTTTGTTTTGCATCCTGACTAGCTGCTTTCTCAGACTGAGTAAAAACCAAGAAAACTGAGAAAACATCAGAATTATCTCGATGCGGCAAATGTTGTTATTATCCTTGAGCGTAGTTTCTATTAAAGATTAAGTAAAAAAAGAGAAATAATTTAATAACAGACAGCATTTTAACGAAAGAAAGCTTTTTGGAATTAAATCGGATAGACAATTTTTTGATTTTCTTTTTACTTTAAATTGCTATACTTGAAACTAAGGTATTAAATCAAACCATGTCGGAAAAACCTCTCATTTCCCACAAAAACCTTTAATAACCTTCATTACGCTCAAAACCCTCCCTCACTATTCAAATTCCACTGGAAACCAAACTTTAAGAAAATCACCGTTAATCCGCATTCAAGCCAAAGCAATTAATAAAACTTTTCCGAACAAATCCACGCCGTGATAACAAAAAAGGTGTGTTCCACCAAAGCAAACAGCATTTCCAAAGCACAAACTTCTACAACATTCACTCTCTCTCATTCGAACTTAGCGCACTAATTCTCTTAAAAACTTTCCACGTTGAAATCGTTCTGAAACCGTTATAAAATCTTTCTTTTTTTTTCTTTTTCGCCTCATTTTTTCACCTAGCTACCAAGTTTTCATCCACAAAAAGTCTACCATTTTTCGAAACGCACTAAAACGCTCACATAGAACATTGAACCGTAACGAAACTTCTTCATCGCTCCTCGGCAGACCGTTACCGTACCTTTGGAACTTCTTGTTCCGAAGCATGCCGGTAGAAAAAAAACAACATTGCAAAGTCTTTTGCTGATTGGAATTTTATGATGTCAGTTTTGCACCTGTAAAAAAAAACTCCCCGACAAAATGAGTTATGGTCTTAATGTGTACGACTGAATGAAGTTTATTAGCGCAGTGCTGTGCGTACGCAGAGTATTTGAGTACATAGCCCGCGCGAGCCAAAATGATTACCATGCGGACGATAATGAGACAGTTAGTCCCGAGTCGGATAAAATGGCGTGGGCAAAATGACTTGAGGCTATCGAGGCGGAAGTAAGTACGAAGGAAGCTGGTGAATGAAGATTATTACACGTAGCCAGGTTTATTACATAGGGAAATGTTGTATTTTTTGTATATTCTTGATTTTTCTTCGTGACTGAAGTTTTCATAGTCCTGAAAGTTTCGGACTGCCTTCCACAATGGTTCATGTGGGTTTACGTAAATGTATGACAGGAAACTTGAGTTGGATTGCTCGGAAAGTCATAAAAAGGTATATGTGATAATTATTAAATGTCCCTAAGCTATGAGAGTAAATTGAGTTAATATATTATGGAATATTTTTTTCATGGCTGTTTAGTTTGGGATTATTTGTGGAATACTTTGCATTTTTAAGCTAAAAAATAATAAATAGATCTTTTTGAACAATATTTTCTTGAGTTTGTAAATTAGAAGTATTTCAATAAATTATTGCAAAATACAAAGCCGGGCTTTTATGCTTTCATACCCACATTGGGCGCCACCTTTCTAAGCGCTTTTTTTTGCTTGATTTCTCCTTTCAAAGGATTTTTTGCTAAAAAAAAATTTTGAATTTCTTAATGAACTAGAGTTTTTGCTGATTTAAAGAAGATCGCTAATGAAAAAGGTCCTCTCACGAGCAAAATGTTCTTATAGTACAAAATAACTAATATAGTCCTAAAATATATAGTTCGGAGAAAATATACTTATCAAATATGCACTATTTCAAATTTTATTTAGGATAAATTCAAATTTCATACCCAACATCTTAAAAACTAGCTTCAAACATAAATAAGATCCGAATACTCATTCTCAAATAACTTTTAACGGTCGAATCCTAATATCAATAAAATCAGCATAACTTTTTTCCCCATGAACCTTTTTAAATCATTACTGACATTTTTCGAAGAAAATAATCATTAATACATCCACAAACACCCCTTTGATATCCTTTTTGGCGAAATAATCATTTCCATCCCGGGTTTTACATCCACTCCAACTGACAGTATCTCAAAATTATATGTGGTAATAAACCTACTTCTTGAATAAACTTACTGTTTTTCGCGAGCATCATCCACTCATTTATTTATCCAGCCACCATATGTATCCATTACATTCATCCATTTATCCAAGACTGAAATGATACAAATGTAAAATTTTATGATTTTAAACGCACTTTACAATCTGAGTCCCAACGATCTTTCCGTCTCGCAATGTTTTTTTGTTGACGAAAGCTTCCTGCAATGTGTATAGCTTCGTTTTTGAGGGACGTGTCAATTATATCTGTGCGCTATTTACGAGAAACCATTACCATTTCACCAGTAGTAGTTGTAGCAAATCATAGTAATTCACGTTAAAGTCTAGATTCCACTCAGACCGTCATACGAAAGGATAACTTCCCATGCAGGTATACAAACTAGATGGTTGGAGAGCTCTTATCCTGGTATTTTCCACACACAGAGTGAAGAGAGGTTTTGAGATAGTTTGGTAAATCATCCGGGTTTGGAACCGGTGTAAAAGTTGGTCAGAATTTCCCGAGAGATCCTGACTCGCACAGCATTCTTAATATTGCTGGTTCCAAAACCAACACTTTCGTGATTTGATTGCTGCAATATACTATGAATAGGTAGAGTCGTCTCGTTTTATGTCAAACTAAATTACAATCCGTCTATTGAGTTCTATATGGAGTTTTCTCGCACTAACGATGAAAGTGCCAGCTTACGTAGTAGTAGTAGTACTGTAATAATGATCTCAATTCAGTAGCAGTGATTGCAACAAGGATAACATTTATGTATTGCAAACAGTTTATTTATGTCGGTGTACTATCATTGAGGAAATAGTTTTATTCCAATGATGGCATGAGAAAGTAATGCGATGACGTATAACGACTATAAAATTGCAGTTAAAACTATCTCTGACCTTCCTGATGGGTCTCCGGATGAAAATTAATGGGGAAATCATATTTTCTGGACAGGAAAAGTATACACAACTATAGCAAGTGTTAAATAAACATTCAGTAAACTATAATAAGAGTTTAATCAACTTACATTTATTTGGAGTTTGACAAGATAAAAGTTTAGATCAATGAAAAGTATTTATAAACCGTAAGTCATACATACATTCATATTTATATTTAAATCCATAATTTCTTGAGAAAAAGTAATATAATCAAATGATTCCATGATTTTTAAAATTCAATTCAAATTGAGCTCTATAAATTCAAGAAATACTATCATGGATTTTACTGTCAACTCAATCTTCAATCTTAGTTTCAAAACCCAAGATAAATGAAACAAAATTTTTTTTTGCTGGTTCCTACTAAGCTTAATATTTACTAAGCTCAACTAACGCTATGCAGCTAACTCCAACTGGCTGAATTTCTATTTAGTTATCTGTCTTTTTATTTACTTCTTTTCCAGGCACAATTATAACATGTTCATTCATTACTTAAGCAAGATGAGGTGCAAAGAACCTGCTACCATTTTTTCAGCATCAGATGTAAAAGAGATAAGTAAAATAATAAGCTATCAAAAAAAAACAAGTTTGCAGCTTTATTGCAAGGACACAATGGCTTCAAATTTCAAAATTTAAATTAAAATCTCCATGCTGCAAAATGTCAAAAAAAATCAAAGCATTCATTAAAATGTTTTTATTAACTTTGGTTTGATTTTGCTTCGTCTCCTTCAAAGTAATGTCTTTGGCTTCCAATGCAATTATTCAAACGTTGAATCTACGACTAGAAACATTTCTGGAAGACGATTCTTCAACTCCGTTCAAACTACTACACGATTTTTTTTTTTGTTTACCAGTTAAAAGTCTGGAAACAAATTCGGCACTCACTCGTCTCATTTCCAAATCATCGGTTGAAATGCTTTGCACGGGCCCGCACGAGATGTTTAGTTATTCAGTAAGCTTTCGCTTGTTCGATCGTACAGGTTTTGCAATTTTGCACATTTTTTGGTCCTCCCCTTTTCCTCCTCTTTATAAATAATATTCCTTCTTTCTTCAACTCCCCGTGATCTGACGATCTGAAAATTTTCAGGGTGATTGAGTCAGTGGATGACTGCTCCCAGCTGCAGGATTACCGGTCTGCTCTGGGTAACTGGTGCTCTGTCAATTGTATTTTCCTTGATGTTGCTAAATATTTCCAGATGTCCTTCACATATAAATTATCCCACATCAAGTTTTCCTATTCTATCCTTGGCTCTTTTCGCAATCCAATTGATAATTTTATGGACCTTGATGCTGTGAGTTCACATTTTGAGTCCCACATCCAAAGCCTCGCGCTTGTGCAGCTTCATTTTAAGCGCGTCCAGGCCTTTTACTGATATTTCCTCGTGTGTATCCTGTACATCTCTTTCGTGCGTAGTGTCCTCGAAAATTGTTGTCAAATTTGGTGTCCGCATTATCGTTTCTTAATTGTTGCTGTTGAGTCTGTACAACGTAGATTTACTCGCTCACTATTCTTTAAGTTCCGCACTCCCTACTGTGAGTATAGTATGCGTATTTTCATGCTTGAAATCCCTACTTTCCTTTCACGCAGAGTGTATTTCGATGAATGTCTCCTGGTTCTATTACATATATCCCCAGAGAGCAGTTTTCTGCTCGTGACCCGGTACGTTTTAGCAAGTCTTCATATACTCTCAACGTACAATTTCTCGAACTTAAGTAAATTTCTAATCTCCAATTTTACGCTAATTGTTTAAATATTGGTCCTCTTCCGCCTTCGTTACGCACTTTCAAAAATAAGTTAAGAGCATGCGTTTTATCTTATGATATAAACTAATTTTCTGACAAGGCTCTGTCACTGGACCAATACTTTATACAATATTCACTGCTGATTTTCCTACTCCAGCAAGCCAACCTTAAGTCCAAGTCCTACAATATGCTAACGACACGCTCTTATTCACATCGAGCCAAGACCCGCTCAAAGCAGCAAAGAGCCTAGAATACTACTTGTCAGAACTAAGTCTTTACTTTGACGAATGGGGCATCAAACCAAATAGCAGTAAGACACAACTTTGTGAATTTTGTAATACTTCTAAGTATCGGGGATCCCAAACAATCCGCAACAAGGCCGAAAAACACGCTGTCTTGTTCGGAACCTCTAAGATTACTCCAATCTCATCTCTAAAGTACCTCGGTGTTGATGTCCACGACTTTCTGAAGTTTAATCCTTATGTGTGGCGTAAAATCAAAGCTGCTAAGTCCGTACTTCAACGCATCAGACCTCTTTTTGGCAAAAAGATGGACAAGACCACCAGAGCTAAGTCCATTTGCTACCAGGCTCTGATCCGGCCTATCCTGGCTTCTGCTTCCCCATCCTGGATTACCTGTTCCAAAACTGACATGGTAGAAGAAAGGAGAATCCTCCGCTACTGTACTGGTAGGTTCTACAACCCGGTGACTAAAAGGTGGCCGAAGAACCTTCTCCTGTATAAGGAGTCGGGACTGAAGCCACTTAGGGACCGGGTTGCAGAATTAACGACAAGATTCTACGGACTGACAGACGGACATGAGAACGGACTGATACGGTAACTTGGGCGTACAGGTGGCTCTAATGAGCCATTTATGCGCGCCGCAAAAATAGCGTGTCAATGACAGCTCATGGATACGCTTTTTAATTATGTAGGCCTTATTTAGGAATAGAAGAGGCTAGATGTAAGACCTTGTATAAGGAATTAGGTCTAATTAGGCTAAGTTAGTTTTAGTTAGATATAAGTTAGACTTAAGTCATAGCGTAAGGTAGATTTTAAGTCGCTATTGCTAGGATAATCCCAGCCACTGTACACGGCTGGGTAATGATAATTAGCCTGTAAGATTAAAAGAAAATTCAAAAGATAAGCATAAAAAAAATAAAACAATCAAGAGCCAGCAGGCCAAAATATTATACGCCGCTAGTTCGTAATTTTTTTTAATTGTAAATAGTACTTAAATTAGATTAATAATGTACAAAAAGAAAACTAAAAATAAAATCTAATCTAATCTAATTTTCTGAATTTTTGATTTCATATCTGTGTTGAATTATGATTATATTTTACCCCTTTTTATACTTTGTTTAGTTTTAATTTATATTATCTTTTCTTTTTCTTATTATATATGAGTTCATTTCTTGTCTAATATTTAATTGGATTTATATCTGTTGATTTAGAAAATATATAAATAAATAAATGTTTATACTGAAAAATTATCAGCTTAGATTTGCGTTTTGCAAACTTTTGGTGCAGAAAAGTTCTTTGGGTGGCCAAAACAAATTTTCCTAAAACTAAATCATGGAAAATATTTCGAAGACTTGTTGCACCATATTAAATTAACAGAAAAATAACTTATAGAAAGTTGATTCCACCGAAGAAATTTGAGAATATTCAAAGCAAAATTTATGAGTATGCATAGAATTAATAAATCTTGTATTCCATAGATTTATCAAAATAAGAATAACTTCCACTTTTTATATGATTAGTCATTCTAAGTATATACCTTTTTTTTAAGAACTGTAAAGCAAATAAATGACAGTAACACACATAATCACAACAAAAGAATTGAAAAAGCAATAATAAGTTATTTGATATCCTCTTTCTTCATTTTATTTTTATCGTTTTCAGAAAAATTGTCCCCCGTTTCTTACTGCGAAAATTGCGAAAATATGTTCAACCACCATTCATTCTATGTTATACAATATCCCTGATAAACCCAAGCATTAGGTCTCCCAAAAATTTAATGAATGAATCCAAACAAAAGTCTAAGCTCTTTTTCCAAATAGAACTCCCTTACATCTCTTCTGCTTACATAGATTCATTAGTAGCTACAGCATGGTTATTCCACTTGCTTTGAATTATAATTGCCTTCGACCAACATCCAGCGTCAGAATTACAGGCCGCCAGACGGCCGTATCAGGCTTAAGCCATAGTCATGGCACCGAACTCAAAGGCAGCAACAGCATTTGACCGAACCACAACAGCATTCACATGCTTTAAAATTGCTGGCAACGTTTAATTAACTGCTGGATTAATCTGAAGTCTGCATATGCAAATATTTATCGTTGGTAAACATTCTCGTGCAGAGTATTGCAAAAGTCCTACCTACCATCAGTCTGCATGCAGCAAACACATAATATGAGTATGGACACAAAAGGATTACCAGAGAAGCACTAAATGGATTGGAGACTAATGTGCAGCAGAGATGAAAAGTGGTTTGAAAGGTTCTGATGTTGACTGTGTTATAGGAATGAATGGATTATTTTTAGGATTTCATCAAACATTCGAATTGGAATTGTGCATCCATATGCAAGGAAACGGATTGATGGAATCACAAAGATGTGGAATTTTTTGAAATGTTTATTCAGTTAAAAGGATTAAACACACCACTCCAACAATTATTTCACAACATCACTAATAAATGTTCGAACGAAAATATCTCAGAATATCCGGACATCCAAATTAGATTCCCAGCATGAAAAGGATACACCAAATCAAATTAACATGAATCCACCAAAATACGACTCAACTCAATTATCACCATCTTCCTACACTAGCTTTCAGCTGACTAGCTCCTCATCATTAACATCTATTCGGCATGCTTCAATCGCCATTTTTCCTCAAGAAACACTAGATACAATTGAATTCAGCCTCTGCACAGCAAATCTATTCTCCGCATCGTCCAGTATTCAAAAAACATCCTGCACTGCCAAAAAGAAATATTGTGAAAGTATCACAAGAAAACTGGCGAATGACGAGAAAACAGCAGTAATGATAACAAAAGCAACACAGCATCAACAACTGGGTCATCAAACCAGGACCCAGCTCGAAGGCCAACTAATTATTTCGATTTTTTGTCCTGGTACTGTTATGCTAACACCACTGTTTCTGCTTCATGGCTGTCATAGCCCGTTCCAAGTCATTAGCAATCTCCGAGAAAAAATCTGCCCCGTGCCATCTGAACCGGAAGATTACACGCTGTGCCGTGTCCCGATGAATCTTGATAGTTTCGGGAAAGAAGTGAATTGACGATGCGCTCGGCCGTTCGACAAACAGGCTGCTGACGATACGGTATGAGTGGACAAATCAATGGCAAATTACTTTCTCTGGCAACGAATCGACGAAAAAAGGACATCGAAAGAACTTTGCGTCCTACGCAGTTTGCAGACGCAAGATAATTCTAATAGAGGCAATGCTTCGTCAACAGTGTTTTGCGGCCTGCTTGTTACCGTTCGTGATTCTGATGGTCCTGTCATATGAAGGCGTAGGTAAGGATTTATTAGTGTTGTCATTTCTATTGCCTGTCCGTTAGTCAGCTCATCTGGCTATCACTTCGTACCAAATTAATTTTTCCATTCCATCTAACTCATTCGGAATAAATTTTTGTGTTGAGCCGAGACAGCAGAAAATATGCAAAGGACAACCATGAGGACATTAGAAATGCCTGGTCTAAACTGGTTTTGCTGTTGTCCTTTAACTGTTACGTTGGCCAAAGTAGATTGGCTACGGAGATGTTCTAATAGCTACTGAACATGATATCGTGCTTATTCAACTGTTAAGTGAAAATCCCATTGAATGATGTCCAAGATTTGAACCCAACAGGAGTCGAAGGGACGTCCAATGAGCATGCGGACCGAGCACGTGAAGTGAATGTAAGCAAATGAGTTATGAAAAAGTCCATTGGTATGAAAAACCGACTTGGGAAGGGAGTGGTGATGAACGAGTGAATGGATCCTGGTTAATGATGACGACGATAGTTGTGTCCAAGTAGCAGGTCGAGGATGTAAATTGGCAGTGGACACGAATAACTGGACGATGGACGAGAAGAGGAGCTCACACTGCTCGTTCTGCTTGAATTAGAAATATTGGTGATAGGATTGTCCAGCAAAGTTTTTTTTGTTGCTGCTGCTGGGATGATATGGTCTGTGCTGACATAAAACCCTTCACATGACTGGCTACTGTTCCGTTGGCTAGGCATTATCGTAGTTGACTGTTTTAACGGATGAATGGTTCGTTTCATACTGAAGGTTGTTGATACAATTATGATGTGGATGAGATTTTCACGCCAAAGCTTAGGATAGGTAGCGGTTAACGTAGTTGATAGGGGATGAGAAAGGGAAAGAGATGAAAAAAAATTTACTGGTAGATATTCCTCAAATTGTTGTAGTATTTGTATAAAGCTGTTCAGCGCACGTTTATGGAATAAAGTTTTAAAGTATTAACTATAGAATTATATAGATTATGAAGAGCTTTTGATCTGGTGCCCCGGATATACCTTCCACGTATTTATTGCGCAATTTTAAAAAAAAACAATTTATTAAGCGGAAAATCAAGAATAAATTAAGACTTTGAGATAACCTTAGGAGTATTGAACAAAGATACTTTTAAGGATGTGATTCTTAAACAAAAAATTTACATCAAGAGCAAGTAGGTCCTATTAATTTGAAGAAACATGTCCAGAAGCTTCAAAAATGTGGTATGAAATAACAGTTAAAGGCACACAGAAAAGTAAAATAAACCAACTCTCGACAAGACTCCTGAAGGTGCTTACGCGTGGAACAGCGATTGAACAGCTAACGTAAATCCCTAATGACGTAGTAATTGTGTTACTGTACTTACCATTTTATGAAGCGCCGGCTCTACTGATCTCTCCACCAGATGTGCGTTTATGAAAAAAAGTTCCACCGCGTCAATCGAAAACTTGATGTGTAAATCAACCTACCTGTCAAGAGGTTTTAGCAGAAAAGATGTTCAGTTTACTGATTAACCTGCCAGGTTTTGAATTAAATACTACTCTTGTTATTTTCTATAGCTCAGGTACTTCTCCGAAGTGATAACATGCTGTACGGGGGAAATGATGCATGATGGGTCAAATTCTATCCATCATTGTGGCTCCATAAGGTCTGAAGGTGTTACTTACACTGAAAGAAAAAGTCGTGGTTGATGCAACTATTATTGATAGTAATGCAACAATTCATTCAAAATTGTCGAATGAACTACGGAAAATTGTTCTTTCTACTATGCTAAAATAGTTCATTTGACCCTACAAAACTAGTTGACTTTGCTGATACGAATAATATTGAAACCATCGAGAATTCAACTGTGTTAATTGGTCCATAAGTATGATAAATAGTTGATCTATAGAAAAATAAGCATCAAATATTGAATTATCAGCAATTTTCAGAGTAAGCAAGCCACTCTTTAATTGTTAAATTCAGCAAACATAATTCAGCAATCACTTATTATTGTTGGGGCACCACTGACTATAGTCATTTACTATTTCGTACTATGTACATTGTTAGAATACCATAGTTTATTGTTGCTTACTTTTTGGCACCTTGGACGTTGTTTATCAGCCACTCGTCGTGGTACATAAAAGTAATAAACAAATTTTCTTAAGGTTGTCTTAACTATAGCCTGTAGTTGACGCAAAAACAACTATCGAAAATTGTTGATTTTACCAAGATTTTTCTCTCAGTGTACTTCCTTAATTTTGGCTTCATCTGTCACTTCTTTCATTTGTTGGCTAATCCACGATGCCACGTTAGCCGATTTCGGGAAATGAGTTTCCAGTAGCATAGCTAGGCACCCGTTTAGGTTCTCTGTTCTATCCCATTTTCTTTCTCGTAGAATTGTGACTTCTGTACTTCTTCCAATGTCTTATCTTCGTTTTAAAGAGCGGCAACTTTTACTTGTGTTGATTCCAGTCCATATCCTTGCCAGACCTTGTAAACTAAACGGACTAAACGTTCTTCGTGTGCTACTTCTTCCCTTCGTGAGCCTTACACGATAGGTAAGCATTCGTATTTATGAGTTTCTCAAACCGCAACCATTTGAAATCTTAATTTTTCCAGGGCGCGGGAGATTTGATGTTCAATCCCTCTGAAGTGTCTCTTTGTTTTTGCTGAGAACCTTTCCAATTGTAATGATCCCGGATTGCGAATTTTTTAAATAAGATTTTCTGTCCCGTGTGCCAAACCCGCCAGCTAGTCCAATTCCGCTTGGGTTTTGGGACAAACTCGACCTCCTTGCTATGGCATGCTCATGAAATTACAACAAAATACTGGCCATAAAAAACATTTAAGGGTAAGGAAAACCTGTTGAATGGGAAAACATTGTCCCAATGGAAATGTAAACAGGTTGGCCTTCATTAAACATTCACATACGCATATTATAAACAAAAAAACTCAAAAAATGCATAGCCATAACAAGAAACTATATAAGTAGATGATATTATAACCCAAAACATAATAATACAAGAAAATAACTGTAGCTAGTTCAATATTATTTTTCAAAATCAAAATAAAAAAAATCAAAGTCATACACGTAAATAAATAATTAATTCAAATAAGAAAAAAAAATTAAAAAACAAAATCACCGAAATCCGTAACGACAGTCGGCTGTTGTTTTGGATAGCGATGCAGAAACTTCATTGACTAAATTCACAAATAAATTCAATAGTTCAATTTTTCACAAATTAATAAATACTACTTAAAATTTCAATCTAATTTAAGTGTTTAGGGACTTTTGACTTTGAATCAGATCCACTTTTACACGTTTCAGGGCCTGAGTTACTTATTTGATTCACGCGATGTAAACCTTTCCAATTTGAATTCCTGTTACGATCATATATCTTTCACGTTCAGACACAATACCAATTCCTGAGTGCTGAACAGCACTTGTTGGAAAGCATCAAATACGGTTAAAATCTGTTCTTTAGGCTGTTTTGCAACATCCTGTTCCGGGTAGTCTGTTCAATCTAATACACGCAAGACTACATATGCATAAGATTTCTGAAGTTTTTGGATATTAACAGTGCGTGTTTCTGCTTTTTATGGTCGTTTTTCACAAAGCGCGAGGTGAGTTTTTGCGTCAGAGCCGATATTAACATCAGCCTTAATACTTCCTTCATTCTTCTCAGTTTTGGTGGTGGAGTGCTGACATCAAGCAACGCTGCGTGATAGCGTCCACAATTTTCTTTCCTCTCCCAACGCACAGTGGTTGTAAGTATTTAACTCTTTTTTACAAAAATTGTTTTGACCCTACCTGTTAGCTAGAACTCACTGAGAGTCACTCCAATTCGCCGACCATGATCTAATTCAGATCTGGTTGTTCTATAAGATCGATGTCAGCATTCTTCCGACTGAAGTGTCAAAACTGATTGGTCATCGACACTCTCCTTGATGCAAATTGATTTGGACTACCCGCATTTTGATTTTATTCACCATTTTATTCGCCTCAATTTTCATAGTGATCTTCTTCAGTCTGAAGTGAAACATCCGTTTGTTAATCTGAAGTCTATTTACTGACTACTGATTCTAACACGGGACCAGCGCTGTTTTAACTGCATTGATAAGACAAGGCTCCGCCAATTGATATATTAATTTTTACCACGTGAAACAATTTATCAGATCCGCGCTCTGTCTCTTTGGAAAAAAACAGAGCCTCAAATGCGTTCGAATGAGGCAGAGGTCTGGCAAAGCCCATTCGTCGTGATGCCTAGTACTATACTCTTCGCGAAACGAATTCAACGGTCAAATCCCATACAAAAGAGCTTTACTGACGAATTGAAAGGCTCTTTTTGTATGGGATTTGACCGTTGAATTCGTTGAGCGTTGAATGAGTATAGTACTAGGCATGACTGCGTATAATGTGGTGGCCTCACTTCCGTCCAAATTTGACCTTTAGCTCAGTGATATGCTTAACGATCACTTCACTTCAGCTGCTCCTTCCTTTTGACGATGATCAGCTCGTGGTGTTCGGCTCCTGTCATGAAATTTTCGTTCCCTTGTCTTTTGGGGAGGCTATCTTTTCTGAACGTCGACGACTGCTGGCAGCGATATAAGTTGGTTTCACGATAGTGTCATCAAGTTTCCACTTGAAATGTGACTTCACCAATCTCATGGCCTCATGCTTTGCCTCTCTTTTCTTAAAGCATTAAGTGTGCAACACACACTTTGGTTCGCCTACATTTTCGGCTGCTGCTCTGCCAGGTGGCTTAGACACAGTACCCCTTCCGGTGACCTGTAAGCCTTTGAGTCTGGTGTCTCCCTTTTAGATTTCTGCTCTGCAAAGCCACACTATTCGCTGCCACTTTGCTGAGACGCTGCCATGCTCAGTACCACTGCTACAACTTTCAGACATGCGGTAGCGTTTGGAGTGGGTTATTGATTCCGTTCATTGGTGATTGCATCACTTTTAAACTCCTTTTGAAGAGGTTCCCTACAAGTTACTTACCTACCATCATGGTCTGGAAGCTCGGTTTTTTACTATTTTCTGTTATTTCCATAGAAATCGTTTTTCTATATGAGGTGGTAAGAACCAGAGTGGCCCAACTGTATGTTTCCGCAAATCGAGTTTAGTTATATACTCTTAAGAAAAGAAGCAAAATGTTTAATGCCTAGAAGCTGGACGCATTCGCTCTTCTATTTAATAGATAGCGTTAAAAAAGTAGTTGGGCCTGTTGGAAATTCGTTCCGTTAATACTGGCCCAAGTGGCAGTTAGGCCACTTTGGCACCAAATGATTAATCCAATATGGCAGCCAGTAAGTATCAATCAGCTGTGCGCATGTATTTTCTAGCAGTTTTTTTTTCTGAAATTATGTTTGGAAATAACTAAGTATTGATTATTATCATTAAAAAAAATAAAGAAATAAAGAAATAAAAATGTCAAGTACTACTTTCAAGCAAAACAGAGAAGAAGAAATATAAAATAAAATAACATAAACGTAAAACATTCAAAATATGTTCGAAAAAAGGAGTTTTCATCATGCAGTTTTAACCAAACTCTAAAAATATTTGTGAACGTAATATTTTACCCAATTTGTATTTTTGATGCTTTGAAGTTTTCATAGACTAAAGTTGTGAAATAATTCCACAGGAGGATTGCATCAGTACATAATCGCATACTAAGAACTCGTTCGTCAGTTCTCTACTTCCTTGATATCAACACAAATAGTAATGGCTTTTGGTCGGCCGATGATTCAGCATCTATTTTTTTTCATTTTAAAATTCAATCGACAGCAAAACCTTGCTTTCATTATGCATACTGATCTAAATCTTCCACAAGACGTATTTTTTCATATGAATTTGGCAATACTATTTGCTGTTGTAAAACAAATGCTCCGAATCCGGGACGATTTTTCATCTTTTATATAAACGACTTAGTTTAACCTCCATGTTTTTTATATGTGACCCCCATAGTCCACAATAATGGTTAATGAACAAGGTACTGAAGGATAGTAAAACAAATTTCCACCATGCTATTACATGACCAAAATCGCAACATTAAATTGGCGACAGTCTGTATATTAATAGCATTATCTGACTAGTTTATTGTAACGGCTAATGTACAAAGCAGATGAGCCACTGATTTTTTAGGTATTCAAATAACGAAAAAATGCCTATCCATAAAATGAAATTGCAAAAAGAAGCATGGATACCAAAATAATTTATAAAAGTTTCAACTAAAATCTACTGTAGCGGATCGGTGACAAATCGAAAAATTAAAATTCAAAGATCTTCGAGACCTTTTACCTTACATTTCTCCAGAAAAACATGCAATAAGAACAATCTCGCAACGAGTAATCAAGCTGAGGATGAGAATATACATGTCACAGACGATGTATAGTGGCCCATCTGAATTTACTATACAATCTGGCCCAACTGAATTTATTTTATGAGCTACTTTTTATATTTTTATAAAAGTTTAATATTTTAGTAGAGTTTACTTATATTTTATATTTTTTTGCATTAATATATAAAAAATAAATACAATTGATAAGAAAATATAATTGAGTTCTTTTGCATTTTTTTCCATCCCATTTATCTCAGAATGATGTTTTTACAGTTAGGCCGCTCTGGCAATAAGCGTATCATATCAGCTTGGGGCTCATTCAACTTCCACCATATCTATAGAAACAATATATTTCTTGGACCGTCTTTCTCTCTCTTGGGTTCGTAAAGCAGTCTCCTAAACGACTTTCCGTGCGTTCAGTTGGCTTTCATAGTACACTAAACCTAATTAACTTGAAGCTAAAGGCATTCAAAGTATCTTACTACGTTAAGCAGGTAGCTGCTATTTAGGTCACAGCCCGCTAAGCTTCAAATTCTTCGAAAGTGAAGCGTTGAATCCATAACTCAGCAGCCCAGGTTCATTACAAAGCCTCCGTATCCCACTGCAAACAGAAACAGAGGCACCATTCGGGCAGTTATGGACAAAGCCTCCATTTAAACAGCCCAGATAGCTGGTGGCCATAAAGCCATATGGCAGAGCTATTTGTTGTAACGCTACCCGGTAATTTGATTCATGATATTAAAATTAATGAAACCGATTATATTTTCAAATTTCCATTTTTTCTATTGAAAATAAATTGCCAGTACCATACCACTTACAAACAAACAGTTTATTTTAAGTTGTAAATCACTCTTTGAACAGTATAACACCCATTATTTTGCGTTTAGTCACATTGTGGCACAATTGCATCCATTTCGAATTTATTCTCATCGCTTCCACCGCATAAAGCTGCACATTTTCGCATAACTACATCTTCTATATATTTTCAAAGCTATAAAACTAAAATGTAATACATCTATCATACATTTTCATAATTTATACTCCATCCTCAGAACAATCTTCGTCTCTTGCTGACTCCTCTCTTCTTAAACTTGCACTCCCATTCATGCCCACTTCCAACAACAAAGAGCTAATCCTCAACACATATGTATGTTTGGCATTATCCTTTCTGTCTGCTTGAAACCGATTTCTTCTGCAATCCAGTTAGATGTCTCGCTCGCAATTGCACGCCATTTTAGTAGAATTGTAGTTGCATTTTCGTGCACTTTCATGGAAGTAGCTATTTCAGACAAAAATCTTTTTTATTTTTGTTCTGAAAACAAAATTCGATCATTTACACGCGAAGAAAAACATGAAGAAAATGAAAATTCGTAAAATAGATATGAAGCAAACGATTTCAAAATTGTATGAAATGCAATCAATGCCACTTCAACCATATATTTTAATGCAATGTAATATGAAAGTGTTTACTGCAGTTTGTGTGCAAGGATAAAAGTATTCCATTGTATGACAGCTTGCTTTATATAAATTACAAAATCTCAACATTCAAGTTATTGTCAACATTCAGACATCATAGGTATTATTCGAATATTGAAAACGTTATAGAAACTGATGAATTTCTGGTATTTTTATTTAAAAATCATGATCACTTTTTGGTATCACGTTGAAATTATTCATATTATTATTATTATTATTATTATTATTATTGGAAAAATGAAAATTTCCAAAAATTAGAGCAAACCTTGTTTTGAGGTAAAACTCGAACGGAAATTGGAGAATTGGATAGCTGTTACCATTGAAATTAAGAAGTACACTTTGCAAAACGTGAATTGGTCTTTGATTTATAAACAGTTTTGCGCAACGTAAAAACTGATTCTCCCAGCTTAAAAAAAAATTTTTATACCATTCCACAAAGAAAGAAAAATAACTACAGAATCTTATGCGAAATCTACTATACCAAAAATTCGATATATGTAGACATTTCTAGTTCACTTAATTCGAACAAAATCAAACAATCCATCGAACAATGAATTAACTATCTGCAAACTTAAATCCATGGTTGGACTCAACCATATTGCTCTGGACTTCACTCGAATGAACATAACGACCATCTGTATGTAATTTAAGAAGCAATTAACTCATGAGCTGGTCTGAACTTTCATTCGCTCAGTCTGTCGCCGGATTCAATACGGTTTTCGGTTATTCATTTCGAAGTTTCAGAGCTCTGAAATGCGGAACGGAGATATCTGACTCTCATAAATCCTGCGGTAATCCTTTCAACTTTTCCACTTTCCCTCACTCACACTCCTTTACACTAATCGTATATGCTCGCTCAGCATTCTCTCTCCTTGAACTGAGATATAATACATTCGAATCGAGCTACTGCAAACATTAAAGTCAATTAAATCCTTCAAAACTAAAATCAAAAGTGTTATCCAGAATTCATCCGGAGGAATTTTGCTGGCGCTTTTGGAATAGCGTGAATTAATGGTTAGATTGGACAGGATATTTCTGATCTCACTGATTTTCCCTGCACATAAACGACTGGGAGCCAGATAGCTTACTAACCAGTGTATCAACCATGAAGAGTAGCCTTGAGTAAATTGTTTCGATATTAGATACGGGTGACTATGAGAGAATTAATGAATTTCAGGCTAATATCCTGTGAATTTACATATGTATGTGAGCGAATTAACTACACATCTGTTACACTTCAGTTGACAGTTGTGATTCCGAGAGAAGTTTTAATTGGAAGCTGTGGTATTACTTCGGCAATGATTCCTGGTACAGACAGACTACTGTACAACTGTATCTGACCGTGTACAAAATCTCATGTGGATCTTTCGTAGCATCCATGCGTGCAACTTAATGTGCTCATGATGATGAAGAAATTACTAAGACGTCAGAAATTAATTGCTTGTCACTGAAGAACAGCAATTTCGGTCAAATACTGTCATCAAACATTGCCGATAATTACTCCTTGGGCGTACCGAATCAAACCGAATCGACTAGTACAAGTTCAAAGGATCCAATTCATATCACCATACAATCTACTTACTTTAACCACATTACCGCATACTTGTCGATTTGCTCGTAGCAGGCTTGGGATCCAGGCAGCGAAGTATGAGAAGTGAGATAGTAACTAAACAGTTAGACGATGTGCTTTTGAGTGGGTAGTGAAATGTTAGAGCCATTAAGTTGACCTTTTGATATTTTCGATTGGCTCTTTTGTGGAATCCTGTGTAGGAGCATACAAGTGCTTTTGTCGCCTCGATTTGCAGCAGTGTTTTTGATAAGACTAAGAGTTTATGTTGGAAATCTGTCCGAAATCATAAAGTGAATTTTAAATAAATTTTCTATGAAAATGAATAGGACGAATTTGGACACTTTAATATTTTCAAAGTTGATGTCAATTGCAATAAGTTCTTTGCATACAAATTGCTGAATAGTTTTCACACATGTTTCGATTTGTAAACTGTTGCTTCTTCTGAATGATGACACTATTACAAAGTACAAAAAATTAAAATGTCTTTCTCTGCAAACTTCAAACTGATGTAGATAAACAATTTAAAAACATACTTTAGGAAAACAGACGAAACAGAAAAACCATCAGTAAATATTCAACGAGGGAGTAAATGAAGTTCGAAAAATGGTTGAAAAGTGCTATATTGCACCCAAAGAATACATTTCTCCTTTAAAATATTATTGCGCCCACTGTGGGTAAGAAAATAATAAAATGTCCACGTTGTTTTTAAACATTTCTACTTAAATTTTAAGAAAATAGTTTATTATCTTGCATTTTTATCTTATAATCACGTATTTTAGCTGGCAGGGTTCGAAACATCATAATGCTAGCTTTTCTGAAAAAAAATAGCAAGCAATAAAAATAGAACAATTCAACTAAAAAAAAACTATTAATTTTCCAAGACAGCAATTAAATCACGATATATTTTTACATACCATCAAATTACAACCTCAAATTACCGTCGACTATCATTTTAACTAATCATACCATCCATCATTTATTTCTCTTTCATGTCATCGCAACTGTCACGGATGCTTCTTCAACGACAACAACCTCAACCACGCCATCTCCTGTCATTTTCAACGACACCTGTAATTGTTCAATGGTCATGATGATGATAATTTACCGCGTCTGCTACTATTACCGCCACCAACGGCACCGCTTACACCCGCCACCAGTCCGGACAATGGACATCGATGCCGTCGAAGGCAGAATGGTGTCGTTACCGTGTCCCATTTCAGCACCTTTAGAGGATGTTTACATGGTTTTATGGTTTCGAGACAATGCCGGTATTCCACTTTATAGGTAAGTAACTAACATTAGCTTGAATTGGTTAAATGAAGTTCAAGTGACTTGGAATGTAAGTTGTTGAAACCGAGTTAGTGAAGAAAGACTAGAAAGCTTAGCTGTTAAAGATATGGGCAATTGTTAATCGAGAAAATTGTTAAAGAAGCAATAATGTTTATTGCAGTTTTTTTTTGGGGAAATGCTATTTTAATATTTGAATTGGGTTATAAGAGGTGGCTAAAGTGGCGAGCGGAAATAAAAATAGATTGATAGTTAAATGAAATTAAATAAAATCATTTACACGGTTAAATTCGTTTTACTCTAATTATTTCATTTCATTCCAGTTTGAGACTTTTAAAATTTGAAGTAGATTGAAATGAATCAAAAGAAGTATAAAATTCTAGTTTTTAATAAGTTGTTACATGAATTTTCGCCTATAATTTTTATTTTGCTTAAGTATCATTTTATATTGCTTATTTATTTATTTCCTAAGCTCAACCTTGCTAAACAGAAATGCAGCGAAAGTTCTTTCTGACATCGCATGGTCTAGGTTTCTTAAGCAGGATTTTTAGTAGTGATATATGTATGTATAGCATTTTGAGGGTTTAAGGTTGTCTGTGATGCACAGCCCCACGTAATTATTTCATACTGTAATATATTGTGTATAATATATTATAAAGACCGAATTTCAAGACAAGCAGATATCATTTTTCTTAATTTACTGGTGATATTTTGGACTTGTTGATTCCACCTTAAATGTTGGTCAAATATCACCTCTAGATATTCAGTTTGAGTGACTCTCATAAGTGGATCACAGAGGTAGTCGGTATTACAGTTATTAGAGTGGATGGTATTATTCAGGCTCCCAGGTAGTCCACGCTGGTTGGCTGCTAAGGTAATATAGTTCGTTTTCTGATAGTTGAGTGTAAGGGAATTAACATCAAGCCATTCTTTTAGAATACCAAGACTGTACTCTGTTTTTACTTTTGCTCCACTCCATTGGCTATCTTTAACATAAAGTCCAATATAGTCATAACATAAAGTCCGATTGCTTTCGTGTTTGTAAATAGTTTTGAATCCATGCAATCCACATTGGGTAAAGTTAGAGTAGGCTAAGCTAGTTGTATTTAGGCTTAAGCTAGATTTAGTTTAATAAATTGCTATATTGCTAAGTCAACCCCGGTATTGTACTACCTGGGTAATAGTTAATAAGTGTAAATCGGAAAATTAATGAATGATAAAAAACAATAAAAATAAAAACCCAATAAGAGCCTGCAGGCCAAAATAGGATAGCCGCTGAGTATAAGTTCTTTTAAGTTAAATACCTCTTTAGTTAAGTTATCTATTTACAGTGTAATGAATAAAATTTCTATTATTATTACTATTATTATTATTATTGGGTAAAGTTAATTTTTCTCAATTTATCCACAATCATTCTGTGCGGAATAGAGTGAAACGCTTTCGCTATGTCGAGAAAAATAGCCAATGGTCTATGTCCTATTTCTATTGATTCAATAATCAACATAGTTAATTTCGCTATGGCATCTTGGGTACTACGTCTAGCTCTGAATCCAAATTGGCTGTTATTTATGAATTTATGCGCATCTAAATATGCCACTATGTTGCTAGTTTCTCTATGACTTTTGCAAAGAATTGGGACGGTAGTTATTAACATATAATTTATTTTTGTGTTTTGGAGTTATAATACTAGTTTTGCAAATTTGTGGAAATACTCCTGTTTGAAAACTAAGATTACATAAATAATTTAACGGTTTGCTAACATAAGCTTTTATTTTTTTTATACAATCCACTGAAATACAATCAAATCCTGGGCTTGAACCGTCTTTCAAATTTTCTATTATCTTAATAACTTCTCCTTCTGTAACGGTTTCAATATCGTTGAAAATATCTCTTTCACTTATTTGTGAGCCAATAGTAGTAAAGTTGGCATTGACATTGATCTGAGCTGCCATATTTTTTCCATCGTTGTAAAACTGTTGGTTAAAAGTGTTGGCAATTTGTTCTGCATTCTCTTCGACTGTCGTATGGTAATACCAACTTCTAGGGCTTGTATAGCCTCAAAAATACGATTTCTTTCTGTCGTTTTTTTTTATCGCCTTCCAAACTTTCATTCCATCATTTTTGGCATCGTGTATCATTCTTTTAAAATAGTTAACCTTTGTCAAATATATTAGTTGGTTTAATTTGTTACGATATTTTTGATAGTTTCAGGAAAAAGTTCGAAAGTTTTCTATCACGCCAAATACAAAGCATATGAAAATTTAACGAAAGAATCTCTTAGTGAAACAAAAACAAAGTGATTGATATTGGCAGCACATTGCTACTACCTTCATCAATTATTACGAAATTTGCATAATGTTGAGACCAATTAACTCTGCGAGTTTCGTTGCCTCTTGTTAACGACACATATTGCTGATTCTGCAACCAAAACTCATTCTCTAAATTTCGATTTCATTTATAGGACTTATCAGATTTAAAAGGTTACCGTCTGAAAAACAAGAAATACAAAATTTAAACATATTTGACTTGTCCTATTGTTGAGTGAGATGTGTAACTAATTGGTACCGTTTTTAATGCAAAAATGACCAAAACTATTGCAGCAGGAAATCCTATTCGACGTTTCAGTTAAAAATATGCCAAACAATATTTGCATCAACATGGCAGTGTGACAGTGTGGCACTTTACAATGTGTATAGATTATTCGAACTTCTTTGAAAGTTACATATTGAGGAAAAAGTGTTTCAAGATGGTTCCACAGCCACAGGAATACTCACAATTTCAAATAACTTCTCTAAGACCTGGTCATACTTAACATCAAAACAATCTGTGAATTTCAGTCTCATCTGATGATTCGCTCGTAAGCTCTCTTAAACACGGATTCAATTTAATGAAAAGATACCGTTCTTTGGATTTTGAAAATTTCAAAATGACATTTCACATTTGAATGATTTTCGCATGCCTCCTGTAGCTACAAGGTTGCCGCACATTCCTCAAAAATTACACACGACTATATCTGGTGAACATGCATAAATATGTTTTGTGAATTTTGTAATGATTTTATTTATACAAATTATAGGACTATTTAGATTTTAGCTCAGAAAATAAATGAATCACTATCTCGCATCTTATAGCATAGAACAACAAAAAATTTCTTGAGTGAAAAATGATTTTTTTACAACACATTATATTTATTACATTTGCTTTCGAAATATTAATATAAATATAAAGAACTTTGAAATTTTTTTTATGCGCGAAATAAATATTTAAAATTTAAAATGGAAACCTTAAACCTGCAAACATGCCCTAATTCTTATTGAAATATTATATAGCCCACCTTGCACAACAAATTCTGCTTACAAGCACACGAATTTTTTTCTCTCTGTCTGTCTTTGAAATTTGTTATCCATTTCCAGGTTGGGAGAAAATTTTTTTTAATAATGCAAATGAGGAATTTTCATATCTGTTTTTCGACTGTAGGTGCAAATCCTGAATCCGATATTTTTGCATTTTACGCTGCACCCATGACTTACTAACAGCAAGCTCTGAAGGTTTTTGAAACAAGTGTTTCTTATACAAACTACAATCTGGAAAAAGCAATTTAAAGAGTTTCAACCAGAAATCGGAATTATGAACCCTAACTTGCTGTTGCTAGAGAGCGACGGTATTAATTGATTTGTTCGCCATATTTTTTAACAATTATAAAACTTCAAAACTCAACTTTCATGGACTCTATTCCGCTATGAGTCTTGTTGAAGTACACTTTTACCAATATAACGTTGCAAATGCAGCATAAATGGCGAAAGCCAAGGAGCTATTTGCTTCTTGCATTTTAAAAATTCTTTACACTTTTTTTAATTTTTATATATTTTTCTCTTTATATACAAAAAACCACTAGCGGATCAGAACCACTAGAAAACTGATTTTGGAAAAAATTATCTTTGAGTGACTAAAAAATGTGGAAAGAGATAATACACATTTTTGTATTAACATATCAACCATTTCTGATGCAAAGCTTGTAGATGAGAAACACTATTTTATGGCTACATATATCCTTTGAATAACCTATCTTTTGAATTTCGTTTTAATCCAAGGATCTCATCAATAGTTTCAACTATAAAACGATGTTTGGTGCTGTTATCCGAAATATTTCCACAATCCGGAAAATTTACACATTGCTTGCTTATGTTGTTGGTGCAATATTTACGAAAAAATCTGGTGCTGGCAGCCCTGTGTTAACGTCACAGCTAAAAAAATACCAAATCTACTATACTTCACGTTGAAATAAACGTTGAAATAAAATTCATTTCGATTAAATGGCTGCGCTGGAAGTAATAGGAGTGAAAAGAATTTTTGGGTTACCACCCGCAATACTTTTCAAATTTTCGAAACCTTAATAATTGTTGTGAATTTTTCTTGCAGGATCATTCCCATTTTAAAATACAATGATAACATAGCTTAGTAAAGAAATGTCAAAAAATTACAAAAATCACCATAGGTGGCAGCTCTTTCATGATTTTTCAACGTAATTCCTATGGAATTTGGCTTACAATAAAGTTGATTTACTACATGAATTTTGTTTTAATTTCATGGCTGCGTTAGAAATTATAGGAAAAGAAGCTTTATTTTACTGTCTGAATTCACAAGATTTCGAAGACAAAAATTACCATAGCTGGCAGCTCGATCTCGATTTTGCAGCCAAATTTCTGTCAAATTTGGCTTATTGTGTGAATTTCGTTAAAATTTCTTAGCTGAATTGGAATTAATATGCCAAAAAGTAGTTTTTTCTGCCATAGGGTTGCCCGCATTTCAAAATCACTTCTACCAAACTTGGCCCTAGTTAAAAACCAATATTTTCTCTAAATTTCATAATGATCGGATTATCCGGTCGTCAGAATAGTTTCCAAAATTGTTAAGCCCAGTCGGAATAAACGGGAGCCTGTTTTCCAATTTTTGGATTCTTAGAAGGTTATCATTAATTTAGAAGCCAACAAATTAGTCCTGCGTGCATATAAAGGGTTTATCATTTCTACAGGATATATATCTGAACAAGAATTAGATGTAAAATCCCTCTATGCTGATAGGGTCAGTGTTGGGACTAGTTTCGATTTGGAAGGCTGTGCAGAACTTCTAACTCTTCAGAAAAAAGAAAGGAGTAAATTGCTTTTAGAGCTCGAGAAGGGCCAAGACTTTAAAACTAGTTGGCTATGGTACAGGTTCTGTATACTAATATTCACTATTCCAAGCGGGAGCTCTTACGTATGCCTAAGTCAGAGGAGGAGTTACTTTTGATCCAAAAATCATGAGCTATAAACAAGTGGTTTTGCGGGTAACGCGCCAATGAATGTAGACTGAGAACATCCGAATATTTGGGAAGGAATTTAAGTAATGTCTTTGTTCTTCACATTTTTTTGAATAAGATAACACTATTGTTGAAACGAAAATAAATTGGAGGACATGTTAACTTTTTTCTTGCTATATTACACACGACCTCGGTAAAAATCCTCCCTCTACCATCGCTAACGATAAAGTGGCTGCAGCTGCTAGAAGATATGGCCGTTTATCATGAAGTGTAGAGCAACTCAAAAACAAATAGTCGAAGTGAGGCATTTGTTGATTTAGTCTTGATCGACAATTTCAGTATTCAGCGCCATTGTATGGCCCACGAAATGGCAAAACTTGGCATCTTGTTACCGGAGGTCTCATGTCATTTTAGTATAAGTATACCGCTGTCATCGATCGAACTAGTCATAGTCATCGTCAAAGCCGCTAAGAAGTCCTCGGCTGAAAATTGTAAAGTAGATCTGGACTTCCATGGATGCACGTCTCACTAGGTCACTGCTGAGTTTGACGCGTGGTGCTTTCTGCTGTGTTGTGGTCGTTCTCTCGGGTCACTACCTCATACGATGGTGCACACAGCAATTGGGTGCAGCGTCCAATGATTTTGTCCATTCGAGAAAGAGAATAGCCTCTCTTGGGGTGTCCTTCTTCTAAGGTCTGAATAATTTATCCCTCATAGAATAAAGACGTATTGCACAGTTCATCACAGGAACCAAATGATTCCCAGAGGACAGTTCCTAAGTGAAAATATATCCCTGGTATCAAGACGGGCCTCTTATGCGCCTTTGTGTGTTTTTCGGTATGATTTTCCGACATGCACTAACCTAGCCTACAACTTGTTCATCGAAATTGTGGGCGACGGAGAAGAGTTAGCTTTATGAAAGTCAGCGGTTGCCACACGCATGTTTTGATTGAGCAACAGGTCCAGAAGTGTTCGTTATCGGATCATACGCTCAGCCAAATAAAAGATTGATGTTTTATAGTTTTTGATGCGGTCGTTAGATCAAAACAAAGCTCACACAGTAAGTAGAACTAATTGTAAATTAAAATTCGGATTTTTTTCGTGGCAAATATAAACAACTTTTATTGAAACTGGGCAATAAATATTTAAATTTCTTAACAATTTGAACTATTTGCGCAGGGCAATCTTCAAAGACTTCCCGGTGACCGACATAAAAAATTCTGCTAGAGAATTAGCAAATCGCTAATATTTGTGTCAAAAATATGCTCTTACACAAACTTTAGTTTTGCTAGTAGCTGGGAACTTTTATAATGCTAGCATTTCTCCTTCGATTGTTTTGTCATACCCCTTTACTGCTTCTTTTTTACTTTGATCATATTATTTTCCGATTTTTCTGTGTCGAGAAAAATACCATCATCATCTTGTTTTGTATGCTAATTTTTTCAAAATTTTACTTTTTATTTATGTATATATATATATAACGAAGCTATATTTTTTCTCAGGAAACTAATAATGGCATATTAACTGGCATTTTGAAGAGAACTGTTATAATTTTGATTAATTTATTTTTAGTAAATAGAAAAAATATCCAAATATATAGTTTTTAAGTTTTCAAAAATTACTTCTATATATTTCATAAACTGCACATATTTTAATAAATTGTATAAGATTTCATGACTTTATCAGGTGTCTCATTTCATGAATGGCTTTTTATGACTTTTTCAATTCAATGATCATAATTATTTTCATAAAGAAAAGTTCTTGGCTATAAACACAACAAAATATAACAGCTAGCACAGCTAGCAGCTAAAGATATGTATACTAACCACTTCTCATCATTATCAAAAACAAATTCGACCAAACATATCAACCAATTTACCATTCATTTTTATCTATAGTTCTTTAATTTCTTCTTATTACAGTTTCGATGTTCGAAATAAATTATCAACGGATGAACCGCGACATTGGTCGGCACCAGAAGTTTTTGGTTCACGTGCCAAATTCAATTTCGATTCGACGCCTGCATCGCTGGATATTAAGGTATTGCCATTTTTTACAATATATCATACCAGCAAATTTCTGCACCTCATAAAAACAAATGACATAACATTAACCCTGCATCACTAAATATTAGTCTCTCAAACTACACAGCCCACACGGTTACGATATTTATGCATGTTCCCGATACTTGCCCACACCGCCGCGCACAGTACCTTCCTTAATTAGCTATTTAGTGACCCGCCGGTTATCATTACGCGTGTACGTCGTTTTGTTTTCGAGATTTTGGGAAATATTAGTTTCTCAGACTAATATATAGTGACTACGAGTGAAAATTGAGCCAAGGAATGTTACATGTTATTGTTATTTAATTTTTTTGTGTGTGGAAATAAATTATTTTTGAATTAAATTATTTCTTGTTATTATTCATAAAACATGTATGTAAAATGTAATGGTGTAATTTTTTATTATTATATGGTTATTTTTATGAGCTAGAAAATTTATGACGGCGTTTTTTTTTTGCCTAGATGAATTTGGTAAGAAATCAAGAAAAGATTTTGCAAATTTTGAATCAGTCTGACAGCGAGGCCGATGAAGAAGTTCATCAGCAAATATATGGTGTTTCAGATTCAGATTGCGAAGACAACGTGGAAATCGAGTTACATTGGTCGACTGACGAAAGTCGAAATGAGTCATCAGTTTCATCGGATGAGGATTTTCTTGTTATCAGACGTAATCGAAATATAAATCGTATAGAAGACTCAGATGATGATTCTCCTCTCAGTGGGGAGTCCCATCAACCTTCAGCTTCATCGTCACGATCAAGCTATGTAGTACATCCTGATAAGAGCTACATTTATGGAAAAATTAAACATAAGTGGGCATCTAACCCACGTAATTCGAATACTCGTACATCAGCTCGTAATATTACCCACTTTATACCTGGACCTGTGAATGGAGTCAGAGATACAATTGAGCCAATACCGTTATTTAATTTGTTTATATCCAATGAAATGATTGATGAGGTTGTATTGTACACAAATGCTGAAATTGGAATAAAAAGGGACAAGTATAAGCAACTGTCTCATACTACTTCTTATACAACAAGTAATGAAATGAAAGCATTATGGGGTCTCTTTCTTCAATCAGCAGTTGTCAAAAGTAATCATTTGCTGACAAGAGTGTTATTTGATTCTAAACGAAGCGGTAATATTTTTAAAGCTGGTATGAGTGCTGACCGATTTGACTTCCTACTTAGATGTTGCCGATTCGATAATCGATCCACCAGACAGCAGAAAACACAATCAGATAGATTCGCACCGATAAGAGAATTTTGGGAGAAATTTATTGATAATTGTAAGAAATCTTATGAACCTAGTTCTGATTTAACTATTGATGAGCAACTAGTTGGCTTCCGAGGGCGCTGCCCATTTCGCATGTATATGCCTAGTAAGCCAAATAAATATGGCATAAAGATTGTCATGGTTGCTGATTCAAATTCAAAGTACATATATAATGCTATGCCATATTTATGAAAAGGGACAAATAGTGGTAACATACCCCTGGCTACATATTTCGTGAAACAGCTTTGTGAACCTATATACGGAACAAACCGAAATATAATCATGGATAACTGGTTAACTTCTGTCCCACTCGCTTCAGAGTTATTACAATCTCCTTAAAAATTAACTATCGTCGGTACGTTGCGCAGCAATAAACGAAAAATCCCTCCAGAGATGAAAAATTCGAAAACACGGAATATCGGCACTTCTATGTTTGCTTTCGATTCAGAAAAGACTTTGGTTTCGTATAAGCCTAAGTCCAATAAAGTAGTTTATTTACTATCGACTGCTCACGACCAGCCGAATATAAACCCCGATTCAAAAAAACCAGAAGTGATTCATTTCTACAATAGTACTAAAGGAGCAATTGACACCATAGACCAAATGTGTACAGTCATGAGTTGCAGTCGTAAGACCAATAGATGGCCTCAATGCATATTTTATAATATTTTGAACTTGTGCATGGTCAACACATATGTACTTTATGTGTCCAACTTGGTAAGGATGAGACAAAAGCCGCAAAAAAGACAAGAGTTTGTTCAACGACTGGTGGATGAGCTCACTGGACCGTGGTTACGAGAGCGCTACAATACTGTGACTTTGAGGGATATTAGAGCAAATATCAAAGATATTTTAAAAATTGAAAACATCACAGCAGGTACCTCTCAAGCACAATCAAATAAGCGCAAAATTTGCGCATTTTGTCCCTATCAAAAGCATAGAATGACAAAATTCGCGTGCCATGCCTGTGGAAAGGCAATTTGCGGAGAACATACTGTCCCAGTCTGCAATGAGTGCAAAAAATAATTTTTTTAAAGTTTTTTCATTATAATCAGTTAAATTTGATAAATATTCCTTCATATTGTTTACTTTTCAATTAATAAAAACGAATAAAAAAAATAATGAAGTTTTATTTTGTTAGTCTGTGAGACTAATATCTAGTGACAACGTAACTCAAAAATATGATTAGTGATCTAGGGTTAATAACGATTATTTCAATAATTAGTCCCCATTCTCCAATTCAAAATAGCGACAGGAACAAGGGAACAAAGCCAGTCAGTAAATACACCTATCAGATTCAGAGGTATCGTTACGAGAACCACTGAACTTCCTCAAAATAACTCAGCTTTAAGGCCAATGGGTGCATTAGCACAACCATTCCATCTTCAAATTATCGTGGAACCGGAGCTAATTGCAAATACTTAACGAAAAATCGCTATTGAACACGTTAACACGCCTCCATTCCCTGCCCACTTCCAAACCTGCATACTTTCTAGGCTTTCAGTGCAACTAGCTGTTAACAGGCTCAAACAAAAACGAAAAGATAAAGTCTGCAGGCAATATCTTCTCCAAACGGCAGCTTGCTGAGCATTGTTGAGCTGCTTGGCACTACGTAGGAATGTAAGCAACAAATATCGGCAGTGGGCAGTTAATTATTTCGCGAAATCCAAACTGACTTTGAGATTCTTTCCTAGCGGAGCTTGTAAAATAGCTTCTGCTTTTAATAGAAGAGATCTGCTGAAAACACAAATTGAATAAGAACATAAATTTACAGTCTGTGGATTAATTTCTAATCCGATACAGCCTCCATGTTTTGTAAGGGAGCTCAATCTGCCAAGAGCCCAAACCCCACCTTAACTCTGCCACTTAAACCAAACTATGCATAGTAAATCCCCGACGCGCAATCTTCTTCATTTATCCTCCACAATTCATTTACTTCCACAAAATTTAAACCTTCTGGCAAGCTTACCGCCCCCATTTCCTGGTCCTACCCGATTATTTCATTACCGAAATCCAGCACATATCTCCCTCATCTCTAAAATCTTAGATTCCGGGAGCTCCATTCAACTGAACTGTTTGTTTCACTGGATGCTAGCGAACTGGTCTTGGATCGGATTTATGGTTATCTCCTTAATGAGAACAAGCGAATGGATTCGAGCTCAAAGGACAACGGAACGAACTTTAACTTCCTCTGAACATATTTTCCCAAGCCGACTTTGGCTTGGGCCTGGGCGAAACGTATTGACGGTTTTCGCACGAAAACAGCAATTGTCGGATGATGGCGATGGCTAGAATGAGTGAATTGGATGGAATTTGTGTTTGCCGGGCGTCAGGATCAGATGGAATCAGATCAAGTTGAGCTTCAGAGAGTCGCCGTTTTCTGTTCACTGGCTGACAGATGATAGTGCAGGATTAGTTCTGAGATTCCGATTGATTGAGAGATTTCGGAAGTAGTGTATACTCGAAATGATGTATAATTGGAAAAGAGGAATTTGATTTTGAATCGAAATTGAATAGGACATTAGTTTGTGCTGCGCTAGAGTGAATGAGATTGTTTGGATTTGGCTAAGGAACCGATTGTGTTTGTCTATATGTGCATTGAGACATAATAGGATATTGTGCGCTTCCTCGTCGTCAAAAAAGCATTCAGCTCTTTCAGGACTAAAAAGTTTTGTTTTCAAACTTGCTGTTATATCATTCGTAGTCAATCTGATGTAAAATTTACGTTTTCAGTTAGATTAATTCACATTTCACTTTGTGGTTTGCGGTTTCGTAGCACTCATTAACATCAAATTTATCTTTTTCCGCCTGTCAAGTTCATGATTAATTGCTCGGTTCATCAATCATTCATACTGTTGGATGTGAAGTGGAATCTGTGGTTGTATCTTGGTTAAAGTGGAAGATTAAATTAGAACATAATTTAATACATTCAAAACTTTAATTAGATGCTATGTATTTAATTGCTAATATTTTTAGTTATAGTCCTTGGTGATCTCTAAAATAGACTCTATGTGCAACTTTCAATGAATTGAAAGCAAATGTTCCATGTTTTAAGTGATTTCGGTAAAATCTGCAACAGTTATTTACCAAAAGAATATGTACTTTTAAGGGAATAGAAAAAACAAATAAATCTATAATTTAAACTTTGTGAGATCAGGAGCATAACTTGGTTTCTAGAAGTTTTATTCAGCTCTGCTGCTACCAAAACACTTTAATTATTTTTACATACTTGTTCTACGGGTTTTTCTTAAGAGCGCTCCATTTATCATTTTTTTAAAACAAAAAAAAATTGTGAATATCTGAAATATGGACGAAATTTTTAATGTACTGTGGATCCGCCGAATTCAATTTTCCATGACTTTTCCGCACAATGCGGACAATATTTCAGAGATTTGACGTTCGATATTGGATCAGAGCATCTCTAAAGTTTGCGGATAGACCAAAGACTTGACGTAGCCCTAAAGGAAAATATCAAATGAGCTCAAGTCACACGAGCGAGGTGGCCAGTTGACAGGACAATTTCTTTTATTTATGTACTTATTTATTTAACATTTCGTCTAATACAGACTACTTTCATTAAAAAGTATACACAAACGTTCAATAAATATTTACAATAACACTTCTCAATAACAATGCAGACTTGCTAAAATTAAAACTACCACTAGTCTTATTAACAGCTCTTTTTATCGCTGAGATAAGTTCATTGTAGCCGTAAAAGCCAAATTGATCTAAAATAAACTCAGAAGAGACATTTCCGGCGAAAAGCTTAGCAGCAAAAAAGGTTTTGAATTTTCGGCGTCTATTTTCAAGTGTGTTCATAGCCAAAAGTTTCAGCCGATTAGTATAAGGAGGTAATCGAAGAGGATCAGACCACGAAAATTCATGTCGGCAAAAAACGGAAGAATTTTCTTTGAACCGATTCGATGCGATCAATATGCACTTGCTGATAAGGAGTCCAAATCAAGCATGCATATTCGAGGATTGGTCTCACCAAAGCAAAATATTAAATTTTTGTTAGTAGGATTTGTTAGATACAGATGGCCAAGCGGCTATTAAATCCCTTGCTGGTCTTTTTTGGGTCTTACCTACCTTTAGGGAGATGTCGAGACATTCGGTTGCACCATCTTGTAAAAAACCACACAGAATTGTAAAGGATTCTTTTTAGGCGTAGTTCTGCAAAGACAACCTGTTTCAACATATTTAAATAACAGTCTCTATTAACCGAAAAATTGAGGCCCGACAGTGCAGCTTGACGAAACTGCACACCTCATTGTAACTCGATGTGTATGCTGTTGATTCAACTTACTTCATATTCGAAAATTTTGTTTGCAAACACTAGATCGAAATTGGCATCATCAGACATTAAAATACAGACCAAGATGTTTTCGTCCTCTTATACCATTTGAATGATCTTCTGGTAAAATTTAAAGTAAATTGGCAAGTCCACAGCATTCAGTTTGCTTGTTAGGTTAATTTTATAAGGAATCAAAGTTTAAATCTTTATAAAGAACTGCTTACAGTAACTGTCAGCTGATATCCATTCGAACAGATAATCTCTTTTTCGAAACTCTGGGATTGGTTCGTTTGGCAGCAGCTACAACAGCGATAGTTTCCTGCGTCTGAGCTGCCAAATCTCAATGATAAAGGCTTTTGATGGTAAGGCTTTTGGTGAATGTTCCGCACTCCGTAAAATTATTTACGAGCCTCATTATAGGCCATCTGCTTGGAAGAGTGCCACCAAACGCGCGACAAAATTCTTTTTGAACGGAATTCACATACTCCAATACATGCAAGACCAATCTAAAAAATAAAAAAAAACCTAACCGATTAGATAAATGGACCCCGTACTTGAAACATATAATTTTTAGTTCGTATGAAGAAATATGTTGGCTATGATTTATTCATAAAACTTCACTAAACTCCCCCAAACTTTACTCCATTAAAATCCAATTTACTAACGTATAAATTTTCATTCTACTCTAGAAGTGACGAATCCAAGTGACAACACTAATCACTAGCCGTGTATAATGTCTCTAAAATGTATCAGTCTCAATTTTTCTTCTCCATGAAAAAAAAATATTTAGCATATGTTTTCCTTCGAATTCACCTACGATCTCTTTGATCACTTCTAACGCATAGGGTTCTGTAGAAATGACGCTCTAGGCGGCATGGTAGCGCGATTTAAAAGTGTTCCAAATGAACTTTCGGGATATGAAAAATAAGTACGCTGTCTCAAAACAAAAACCCACATATGTTTTTATAAAGACATAGGTCGCAAAGTGATGACAGTGTTATTCAAATACCAACTTTCTTCGAAAACAAGTGAAAAACCTTTTGAATAAAAACAATTATTTTACTAAAACACTTTGCTACTAAAGGTCAAAATGGATATTTTATTATCAAATAAAATTCGAAGGTATTTTTTTTTATCTTGCAAATGTTTCAGCCCCAAAAATTATGAGAAATTTTTAAAATTGAATTAATTTCCGCATTTCGAGAAAAGAAAATGGCTACCGTTTTTACAGAGTCTTATTTATATTTTTTCTCTATTAATTCCACCCAATTCCGATCGGAATCGGTTCACACCGATCTTAACAAGCAGATCTTAAATTTAGAAATTCAAAATTATATAAATAAAAATTCAGATATATAAAGTATATGAAAATAAATCAAACACAATTAGCACCCACTCCAAAGAAAAAAAAGTTCAAATTAAAATAAATCAACAAATAAATCAACGAAAAGAAGAGATATAACAAGTATGGATACTGTTTTAGTTTTTTTTTATAAGTTCATTTACCAAAATTATATATTTTTTTTATGCTAAATTATTTGCTTCTTTTTGTCTGGTTACTATTTTCTGAGGAATTTAATTTTTAAAACAAATGACTCATGTAATTCACACTAACCAATTCTCACGCTTAAATCAAAAAAATATCTTCTGACCTCGAAACCGTTTATTCGGTACTTAGCTTGACCACTTGACCATCCAGTAGTTGTTCCCCTTCGCCATATCTTCCTCAATCTACCAAAGATTCCGTCAGCAATTCTCGTTCAAGTTATTGTTAATAATGTCGGCCGTGTATTCGATTACACCACTCTTCTTGAAGCGCGCCTTTCGACCAATATAACAATGTTCAGCACACTTTGCAACTGATGTTCTTCTGCACACAATGTTTCAGGTGTTCGATAAAATCGTCAGCCATACCATCAATCTATGATGTTTTACAAATTTTCTGCATACAACATTTCGGAGTTTCAAATTTTCTGCACACAACTTTTCGGAGTGTCCAGAATATAACTATCACACCGTCAACCACTGATGTTAAAACAATTTGTTTTCAAACGTTTTACTATGTTTAATATAACAATTCAACTTATGTATTCCCCTTTCGGGTTTTCAAAAAAATTTCCTTCCGCTTTCCACCACGGTCAAACCAAGAGAGAGCCCCCTTTGTTCTTTTTCGAAAAAAATTATTCTATGAACCGCAAAAGCGGTTCTCTTCCCAAATTTTCCGTATTATCAGTTTTGCTACATTATTAGGGCATCCCCAATTCCATTTGTACAGTCTCACCCATCAGCTGATAAATTAATTTTTCAGCCATATTGTGAACCGATTTTACTGTAGTGATTTTATAAATGTCATCAGCCGTAAGTTGCTTAGTTGTCAGCATCGCAACAATATGTCAACTTGCGATTTTTCTAGCATGTGTTATAATTCGCTTTAATAATTAGCAAAGTTGAACATCTAAGATCGCAGGATATCACATAAAATAATGGCAGTTTATTGTTGGGGCAACACAACACACGGTGAACTTGGCTTGGGCGAAATCGAGGATGAACTAGTAAGTTGATTTTTAATCGTTGGATATGCCGGACGAAACAAAGTTAATATTTGGTTTTATAAATGTCATCCGTCGTAAGTTGCTCAGCTGACAGCATCGCAACAGTTTTTACTTGATCAGTATGATGGCAGTGCACAATTCAACTAATATTCGAAAAAAATAAGAATAATTGCTGATGGGTGGTCAAAAATTTAATTGGAAAGATTTAAATTGGTTTAAAGTGAGCAGATGCAAGAATCACATGATTGCTCTCTTATGTTCTGCGTCTATTTTTGTATGTTTTTTTAAATACGAAGATTTTATTGACTTCACTTAACCTACGTTTATGGCGTAGTCAAATGTTACAAACGTCAAGAAAATTTCAACAACCTGCCAATTTTTTTCTGAACGTGTAGAGTACTAATTATCCAAACATATTCAGCTTAGTTTTTAATCTATAAATTTTGTTCTTCGTGTAATGGAATAAACACAAACACTTTTCTTGACAAAATTCTTCATAAAATAAATAATACAGCGTTTGGAAATGATCCGCTGTAGATGCCTGATTGTTTGCATACGCTAGTGATATTCCGACCCGACGGTTGCAGGACAGAGTTGGTAGCTGTATTCACTTTGGCAGCGATCAGCTGTCCGTGAATTCGGGCCCTAGCATTGTCAAGACATAAGTTTGCTAGCTCGGAGTGGCGCCTTACCAAGCAGGGCAACTAGCACCCGATTTGTGAAAAATATTCCGTTTTATTCCAAAAATGTTTCTAAAAAACTTCAAATTCTGGAAACGTGTCCTGTTCATGAAAATATTTTTTTGATTTAAGCATTTGATATTTTCAATAGTAAATGCATGAGAAATTTCACGATTTTCCCTAAAAAAACGAAATGACGATTGCTTCGAAACTCATCGACTATACTCTGATTCTCGTTGTTTATTTTAACTTCATGCATATGGTATTTGGAGCTGATTTCCGATATATTTGTATTGGCAGAAGCTCCATAAATAATATTCCTTTTTGTCGAGGAAGTTTTCAATCTTTCTCATTTAGCAATCATAAATTATTCTTTTAAATTTTTAGTCCTATTTGTTATCTTTCGTTGCTTTAAAATAAAGTACCATTTTTTTTAATATTGTCATCAGTTTTGAAACCTGTTTGAACTTTGGAATATTAAAATTAATATAGTACAGTAGATTCAATCCACATATAGGTGATTGCTGGTTGTCTTATTCGAAAACAATTTCTGTTATTTCACATGCTCAGTATCAGCTGGTTTTAAATTGGCAGAACTAAATTTTCCACTCGATAAAAAGTATGGGTACAATAAATGGTTATGAGATATTACTTTAGCTTCTGCCCCACTAGCCACTCTAAGAATTATTTTCTTGCCTTTTGATCAATGAGTAGTGAATGAAATGTAATTTTGCTGCATCTGCAACAAATAAGTTACGTTTGATATCAAGCCACGGACTGAACCAAAATCTATGGTTAGGTCCCAGATCTATTCAATAACTGGATATAATGATTTAAAGCCAAATTACTGATTGCTTTGCAGCCATTACTCGAACCCTCAAAACTACCAAACATCAAACGAACTCTTATTCGTGAAAATCAATACTACAAAACATTGTTCGATCTGACCTCGAATCTCGTCGTTAAAATCATTTTCATTTCTCTGTTCGAAATCTTCCATCCAATAGCCACACCCGTATCCCAATCGATTACAATATTTTGAAAAGGTCATTGAGTTTCGAACGAGTTTCGATGTTCTCGATAGCACAGAACAGAATCGCGTGCCCTGAAACCATAAACAAGCAGAAAACTCTGCTCGACTAGTCTTCACTTAAGCAAACAGGTATCCTCTTAAGTTCGAGACATCAAACGTCATCGATGGGCTTCCACCACTAACAAACCGGTAACAACAAATGATTTTCTGATTTCCTTTCAATTTCCAATCGATAATAACCTTCAGTTTACACATCATCGTCAGCCTGCAGCGGCTCGCTTTCAGTTTTGAAACTTCCTTTACATCTCCTTTCACTAAGAATCCTCCACTATTTGTCAGCACAGTGTGTTGTAAGGACCGAAGTGGAGGCTTTGATGTTCTCGGAACCACAATAAAATCATTTAGAAAAGCATCTTCTTTCCATACAATTTACTTTGTCGTTTCCAAATGAGAATTTCCGCACCCGAGCCTTGTATGTCTTGTTTCTCAGTTTTCATAGACGTTGATGTGAATGAATGGACCATCGAATAGGCTTTGATGTAACTTTTGCTCAAAGGCAACAGAATTTCCTGGTTGAAGGAACTCAATCTACAAATGGAATTTTCCCGGACGTGGTGAATGTTACTCGAGAGCAGTGAAGCTGGTAGTTTTTCAGGTATTTACACTTTGACGAGTGATACTTTTTGATGGTCGGGACTTTATTTAAGAGTTGTAGTAGCTAAGGAGTTTTTCTTTGTGGAAGAAGGAAAATGCAAGTGTTTGTGGAAATTTAATTTGATACTGAGTGGAAGTTTACTTGATAACTAATTGGACTATTTTTGAAATATCTTGGTAAATTACTTACATTACTCCCAGGTCTAGTTTCTTCTTGGATTGTAGAAATCAAGTTCAATGTATCTTATGTTTAAACCCACACTGGGCGCTGAATATTTAGTGCCTTATTTTGCCTAAAATTGACCTTCATGTAATATATGTTAACGTCAAGTTGATTTTTACCAGAAATTTTGATTGCTCACGCAGAAAATATGAGAAAAAGTTCATAAAATGCGTGAAGTTAAACTTCAGAACATCAAGAACATCAATGACGCTAATTTAACTTTATATACAGTTTTAAATACTAACTGACATTTCTAAAACACAATCATCAAAACCTTTTGAATCTTTAATAATACCTTGTTTTTATTTTATTTTCTCAGGATATCAAACGTCATGATCAAGGAATTTATCGATGTCGTATCGACTTTCGAACGAGCCAGACGCAAAGCTATCGATTCAATTTGACGGTGATAAGTGAGTAGAATGATATAAAGAAAGAAGCGAAACAGCTGCCAAAAACAATGAACTTTCCAAAAAAAAAAAAAAAAAAATACTAAAAAGTACACATCCAGTCCCATTTTCATCTTCACTGTCCTGTCTTTTTATTGTTTTTCATTCCATTTCATTTCAATCGTTGGTTCAAAATGATCTTGAAAAATCCCTTCCGTTTTTTCCCTCTGACCATCATTTTTCTATTGTTTTCGTACTTGTTTTGTTGTCGGTCGTTTTCGGTTTGATTTCCTTTTCATCCTCTCGAGTCAATTATTTTATAGGAAATTTATTGAATTTCTTTTTGCTAACGGAAATTTATTGAATCGAACTGTATTCGGTAGCGTTGACTGACTTTAGTGATGCTGTACTGCTGGTGTAACTAAATAATTTCCCTATTACAGTTCTGCCGGAACAACCAATTATCCTGAATCGATGGGGTCAAGTGCTGAATGGGACCGAACTTGGACCGAAGCAAGAGGGTGATGACATTGTTATTACTTGTCGTGTTGTTGGAGGTAAGCATACTTTTGCAACTGCGACTACTACTACCAACACAATTTTATAGCGAAAGAATTTCTTTTAGTCGTTGCTGCGAATACTTTGCTTGAGTTGTTCTCCTATTTGGGATTTCGATTTGTTTGATTTTCTCGAAAGAATCCTTAATGGAGGGTTCACTTGCTATCAAGTACTATTTACTAAAATGGCAAAGGCTGGCAGTGTTTGTGTTAGATGGTCTGCTTGGTATCATCCAAAATGAGACTGTAAGAGAAGAGAGAAAGTATTGGTTAAATGGTTTATTGTTATTTGAATGATGCCTTATTGCAATAATTGAAGTCGGACGGTGCTTGAGACGATTTTTTTTTTCAAGAGCCTGTTGTGGATGTTTTAATAATCTGTATTGGCTCTTGAATTGGCTTAGTTCTGTTGTCATAATTTCGTTTGAAGTGGATTGTAATTGTTAACGACTGATTTCAATTGGTTTTATTGAAATATTTATGACTTTTTAAGGATTTTATTTTTGATGATGGCTGCGGATCGGACATATTTTTCGAAGAGTTTACTGTGGGTTGTAAAATGAATGCATTTTTATGTAAAAAGTTGTTTAAAATATTGAAAAAACGAACAGATTCAACTGAAAGATTCCAAGTAAGTTTTTGTGGAAAAATATAATATTGTTGATTCAGAAGATATTAGTTAATTAAATCTGAAGATATAAATTAACATCAGAGAACGATAAATAGAATTGAAATAAAGTTCGATAAGTACTTATAGTTTATATTAGTCAGGAATGTCAACCTTGGGAGTTTTCGCCTAGATATAGGAATTTTGTGGTCCGGTGAGAAAATCTAGATAATTTTATTCCAATAATAAGCATATACATTACATTGAAAAAACTTGCTGAAAGTCTCAATTTTCATATTTTTGCAATACACAGACATTCCAACTTTCGCTTGAGCCCAAATGATTGCGGTTAAGCAAGGCTCGTTAAACCTAATCGTGGGTACACAGAAGAGAAATGTGTATTTTTTTGGTGAATGTGAAATTATCAGAAATTTAACAGTTTAACACTTTCGTATACTTTTGTAAATAGTAAAATAGAACTTAGATAAGCGAAAATTCCGTACAAAAATTCCAATAAAATGCAGGGAAACTTTAACCGAAATCTAGGGAATTTCATTCTTCTTTAGTTGGCAATATTGGGATTAGCACACATTATTACTTTACGACAACAAAACATAGTAACAGATATTAACGCAAGTTATTATTACTTGTCTTAAATATTTCTCAAATTTATGATGGTAATCTTGGTAAAATTTGGATTTTAAAATCAGTTATAAGTAACGAAATGAATCAAAGCAACATTGCAAAGGCATTTTCATGATATTCGCATTATAATTGCAAACGTACAGGATCGGTAATTATGCATTTGGATAGAGTTGATAATTAAAAGGATAATTAAGATTTTATTTTTGAATGTTATTAATTTTAAAGCATAGCTGCTTTTTGATGCAACTACATAATAATTTATCCAATATGCAATTTCGTCACTAAATATGTTCGAATCGTTAAATTTTTTTTACTAATATTTAATAATCTGACTTATTGCTTTATTGCGTATTCTTATAATGTTGTATTGTATATAACTATCCGGAATAAAACAAAACCTAGAAGAGCAAGGTTTTTATTTAATTGAATAAAGTGTCATTTAAATTAGTAAAGGTTCTTCTCCTCCGGCAAAAAATAAACATTTCTAGTATTAAAACAGTATGTTGAGCTATTTGCCGCTGATGCCATAACTATCAACAATTCTCCATGGAGCCAACATATGGCAGATGCGTCAAAAGTGATCGTATTCACCACCTCTCAGAATACACCAAGCAAAATGCGGGAAAAGCGAGGTGTTTTTAACTGTAGTGGAAAACACCCCGCCTGTTATGGAGGATACCTTTAACTTCCAAAAAACATAAGAAAATAATTGGCGCAGTTTCTTGAAGAGCGAATATCTACAGATATCCTTGAAGCGACGGCTTCTAGTATCTAAAAACCATAAAAACTATCCCTACCTCTACTACATTTTTATCATGTTCCAATTGCGGAATACATGAACCATCTATTCTCCAACATGTAGAAACGATTCCAACCTATTGTGAAAAATACCCTGTAATTCCGAAGCCTGATGGTATTGGAACGCTTGCAGAGAAAATATATTATCACTGGGGACGAAATTCCTGTATTACTTTGTGTCTGTGAGTATATATCAACTACTATCAGATATTTATAGTTTGAATGGTAGCGATGAATCACGCAGGAATTACACATGATATTTCAAGGGTAATGGATATCTCGTTATTTTGAGGGATAATCGATTTTTTATGTTTTAATTAGATTTTAAAAGAGGGGTTAGATTACGTTCGAAATATCAATTTCTGTGATAAATTTGAAATATATTTAGCTTAAACAAGATTAATTAGTCGTTTGCTTAATATTAAAAGCTCAAACTTATGAACCTGAAGGTATCATACCTAAAAGAAATTTGAAGAGTGCTCCAGCAGGCTCTTCATTTGAATAGCAAAAAAAAGAACCACAAAGAATCACTATTCACTGGTCCTAAAAACAAGCTAGAGCATAGGGAAAACCATTGCGCTATTGCAAACTCAATTAAAAAAGGAAAGATGTATGAAATGTGCAGGCACTGATTGTGGGTAAAAAACGTTGACATAAAAATTGGACTAACACATGCCAGCAAAACGTACAGATTTTGAGTTTGCACAGAAGAAAGTGTATATTTTTGAGGCATTTGATTTGCAGGATATGGTCACAAAAATGGTGCAAGAAAGTGTTTTATGCATTCCAAGCTAACACAACTCCCTCTGAAAAGCACCTGTGATGAAAATATATAGTTTTTTTTTCTCCCCTTTCTATAACTTATCCATTACAAACGTGAAGGGTGAACTGATGTGGCTCTTGTTTGGCTCCAAGGTTGACATACGCCTCATTTGGAAAACATTCCTGAAATCCACAGACTGCCGCCACTTTATTCATTACACCTTATAAAGAAATGAGAAATTGTTTGGTGAAGGATGTGGTACCGCTTTTCTCATGAGAGGAAATATTAGCCATCACTATGTTTGTATTGCCATTCTAATCCAAATAGAAGCAACAGCGATTAAAATTCACACAATAATCTTTTTAAGTTTGCGGTGATATCTGTATAAAAGCCCCAAGAGTAACTTAAATTCAGTCTATATCTCTCGCCTAATTTTTCAACCAAATTTCTACCAAACGTGGTCTAAAACAAGCTTGAGCTATCGTGTGATTTTCATGAAAATCAATTCATTGGACAAAAAGCAGTTTGTTTTCTTAGTGATTTTTCAAGATGGCATTACAGGCACAGATTGGCACACCTTTTGAAATCGCTTCAATCAGATTTGGTCCTACCCAAAACCAATACATTCTGTAAATTTCAACTGTAGTTTATCATCGGGTCTTGAGTTCTCATGAACAGAAATTTCTGATGCTAAAAAATATAGGTGAATTGGGGGAGGGCTACCGTTCATGCCCAATGTAAAATTTAAAAGGTTTTACTTTGGCTATGCCTACAAAGAATAAAACTTATGTATGAGTTTTTTCTCACAAAAACCACAATTTATCAGGAGAGTCAATGATTTGAAGATATTCACTTTCAGTGCCTGCCACAACTACAAAATTGCCAACATGCTCATATAGAGTAACACAAATTTACAACTTAGTAATATCAATAAAAATAACTTGATGGCTCCGTCAAAAGTTATCGTAATTCAAAAGTTTTCAAATTTTCCCGATCTCTTTTTAGGCGCCTAGCGCACCAATAGGGTTAGAAACATCCAAAAAATTTTCATATCCGCATATAAAACACGTTCGAAATTCATTCCGTTGACTTAATTTTCGCAAAAATTATTTGCTGACAGAATAATAGGTTTATTTAAAATATCACTAAAATGGCCGCCGGCGCCGAAAGGTCAAAGATTATGAACATTTGGTGGGACCGTGCTCTATTCTGCAAACTTAAGCCTTATTGGAAGGACTTTCTTCAGAGCGTTATTCAAAATGTTGGAAGACCGTTGAATCGCTCAAGAATAAAATCAATTTCGCATAGAAAAAATGTTTTTTGTTTCATAGTTACCTTCCTTTTTGAAGTATACTACATACGAGAACGTCCTAATAATGTCCACAACAACAACATACATCACTTACACAAACTATGCATCACAAATGGCAGAAGTAATAACCTGCAATATTCAATAAAATATGAAAACACAAATGAAATACTTCCAAAAGCCAAAGATTGGCATCAGCGTGTTAAGCACTTAGGCAAACTCTGTCAACTGGCACTTGCCCTAACGAAAACATCAAATCATAAACCAATCAAAATATATCCGCAATTTTATCAAAAGAAATCTAAGGCTGAGCTACGTAAAAAAAAACTCATTGTATTGATAAAGTTTAATCCCAAATGATTCCAATAATGTTGGCTTTATTTTCTCATACTTGTCCATCTTGTCATTACCAACTTTCAAAATAGGTGAATAGTAAAATAAAATTGCATCAAATTCAATTGCTTTTATAATCCATGCTTATATCAGAAGAAAGAGGAAGGATTCTTATTACCCTCATAAATTGCATCCTATCTTTAAACCATTGATCGCTTATTTCAGGAAATTCTTCTTACATTTCGCTGCCTTCAAGAACTAGGTCATATAAAATGATGCTTAAATAACAAACACCAACATAATGCAAACACCAAAAAAAAATATATTTCAAATCTCAGATAAATCTTTAACCCATATCCGAAAATGAACCAGATTTACATCAATCTATTCAATTACGCCTCAACAGCAATATGATCCATCTTTATGACTGTTTTCTATTAACGTTGATAAGAAAATCACAGCTTTATTTCACAAATTTTCTACCCGACGAAAAACAAGGTCACTGTGAAGCGATAATTAATTTTTCCTGTTCAGATCATTCCATGAAATGTTGACAGATTGTTTGTTTTTCGGATCAAAGCATTATGCTTAAACGAAAATAAAGCAGATAAAAGCTTAACTTAATTTTTTTTTTTTTTTGGTTTGCAATGAAAATCAGGAGGAAATTATATTTTCAATTATTTCAAGTGAAAACGCTTGATTAATAAATTACGATAGCACGGAAGAGGTCGAAGCATAATATGAAATCTGAAGTGAAAATTGTTTTTGATTCTAGCATTTTATAGCAGTTGAATTTGAAAAATATTACGAGCGTTGTGCTTTAAAGAATCAAAACATTTTCTCAATGCCCAGTGTGGTGTCCCTTAATTCCAAAACATAAAAAAGCTAATTTCTTTAGTCCGCCCATATTTATCTGATATGTCTTAAAGTTGTACAAAAGAATTAGAAATAGTCTTAAATTTAAGAAATATTAACTATATTATCTCCGAACAAAATCTATCCTAACATCGTCAGTATAAGTATAGTGTGATACAGAGCCTTGATGAGGTAATTTTTGAATGTTGCTTTGGAAATCGTAAAGAAGAAGTTCTGGCTCATGCTATTGAATATCTTGCAGGACCTATTTATTAGCTCACCAACTGCATATGTTGCACACTTTCAGCCGTGAGCCGCCGAGGAGAGCACACGCAGAATTTCAACAAACAGCAATTTTAATTGCTACAAAGCCGATCGTAGAACAAGCTTGCAATTAGCCGAGAACCACCCGTTATCTACATCACAGGTAGATAACATCGTTCATCGTACATCGTACAAAGCAGTCAGGAGGATTACAGAAACAGCAATTTTCATTGCTACCGCACAGCCGACAGATTAGCGATCAGCGCCGAACATCAGGAGAGCGAAGAGAGTCGACGATTGACTTATTGAGGAAACATCCGTAAGAGGGCTACGAAACACCGCAGGATACACGTGGAAGAGGACTTTTTATCCGAAAATTATTAAGGAGCCGTGGCAGCCGTCGACGAAACCCTTATAATCATAATTACTTGTTTTATTTTTTCTTTGACCTGTTATAATTAATTTCTGACTTCGATTTAGGTTTTTTTTAATTACTTAGTCCAAACAGACTAGAAAGAGAATTCATTATCAAAATGAAAGAAAGCGACCACTTGGAGCACGTCTCTGACAACGAGACCTGTGAATCGGACGTAGACTCGGAGAGTGAGTCAAGTGAGGATGAAGAGGAGGAATCACAAAGAGGTAAAGACAGGACCATATCTGAGCTTACGGCTCAGATAAGTCAGATCAATAAACGGATGGAGGAGATCCTGCAACCGCTCAAAGAGAGCCAAAAAGAATTGGTAGAACAGAGGAAACAGAACGCCGAACTCTTCCAACAAAACAAGGAGCTAATGCACCAACTGATGGGGGTAAATAGCTCACCGCCAACGACTGTGCCTTCAAAACGAAAACGGAAAGAAGAACCGATCAACACCGCAGTAAAACCTTTCGAGAACAAAAGTACACCGATGGAGGCAGAGACATCTGCGAGAGAACAATTTGAGAGAGAGTTCCCCGTCCTGCCAACGCCAAAAAAGCTGACACCTTTGGTCTTGAAAAAACCAACCCCCCCGCAAAGCAGCAAAAAAGAGAACAAACCGGATGCTCAAGCCCAAGCAAAAAAGGACACAGCCACAACAAAATCAACAGTGCCAATAATCATTCGGCAACCAGAAAAATGGACGCAGGTAAACAGAGCAATAAGAGAGCTGAAAATCGAATATGAAACAGCAAAAAGAGTTTACCTTGGAATCCAGGTTATTCCAAAAACCCCGCAGGACCACAGGAAACTAACCAGATTACTGACGGCAGGGAAAATAGAGTTTCACACCTATCTCCTGCCCGAAGAAAAAAATCTTAACATAATCATTAGGGGTCTACACGGGCTTACCCCAGCCGAAATAAAAGAAAACCTTGAAGAGCAAGGCTTCAACCCAATTGAGGTGTTTTTCCTCAAACTAAGAAATGGTCCTTCCAGACTTGTTAAAGTCCTTCTTCCTAGGCAAGAAACGGACATATACAATATTAAGGCAGTATGTCATCTGATATGCAAAGTAGAAGCCCAAAAACCACGTGGCGGACACTCGCAATGTCACAATTGCCAACAATTTGGCCATGCAGCAAACAACTGCCACGCACAAGCCAGATGCGTCAAGTGCGATGGACTCCATCATCACTCAGAATGCACTAAGCAAAAAGAAGAAAAGGCCAAGTGCGTTAACTGCAGCGGAGAACACCCCGCTAGCTATGGAGGATGTCCAAAACATCCAAAAAATCTTAAAAAATCATTTGCACAGGTTGCAAAGAGCGAAAACCTGCCACCATCCCTGAGGCTAAACCAACCAAATCCCCTATAAACCAAAAATCAACCCCGCCTCTACAGCATAATACTCAGCTTCCAAACGTAGAATACATGAACCATATTTTCTCCAACATGCAGGAGCAATTCCAGTTCATGATAAAAAAACATGATTGCGAAAATGGTACAAGGAATGTTTTCTGCATTTCCAGCTTCCACAAATCCCTCTAAAAAACTTTCACAATGAGTGTCCTCAACCATGTTTCAATCCTCACATGGAATGCAAATTCCATAAAAAGCAAAGCAGGGGAACTGCTACAACTCCTCTTTGACTGTAAACTCGACATAGTCCTCATACAAGAAACATTCCTTAAACCCGGAGATCATCTCCGCTTTCCGAACTATCACTTCTATAGAAATGATAGACTCACTGGCAGAGGAGGTGGTACCGCCATCCTCGTAAAACGAAATATCAGCCACCATCATATCACCATCCCCAACCTCGATCAACTAGAGGCAACAGCAATCAAAGTCCACACTCAGTCTTTTGAGTTCATAGTGATTTCTGTCTACAAGCCCCCAAGCTCACTCAATTTTACCCCAGATCTCTCTAAACTGCTCGATCAAGAAGGATCCGTCTTTATAGCTGGAGATCTTAATGCCTACCACCGACTCTGGGGAGATAGGAGCAGTAACAGAGCGGGAACACTGCTAAGAAAGTTTGTCATGGACAAACAAGTTAGCCCACATATTCCAAACGAACCTACCCACTTCGGGATAACCAACAACCACGCCCTGGACATAGGTCTCTCCTTGAACTTCCAGCACAATGTGCGGACCAGAGTACTAGATGAGCTCTCATCCGACCATAAACCCGTACTCTTTTTAATAGAAGACGTCTACATTGACGATCCCCTAAAATACAGATCCAAAACGAACTGGCAGGCTTTTCAGGACACAATGGCGACCGATATCCCGCAGCCAGCTCTCGAAACAGCAAGAGACATAGATAGAGCCATTGAAAACCTATCAACCAAAATAGTCCAAGTGAAAGAAGAGTTCACTACAAAAACCCCGATAGAAGGCTATAACCCATACGAGCTCCCAAGGGACATTAAAGAGCTGATCAAAAAAAGAAATCGAGTAAGGAGAAGAGCTAGACGCACTGGAGATCCCAGCTCAAGACGGGAAGTGAACCGTCTCACAAACCACATTAGCCAGCAGATTTCACTATTCAAGAACGAACAGTGGGAAAGTTTTCTTCTAAGTATGGAACCAGGAGACAACAATTTCTGGAGAATGACTAAATATTTTAGACAAAAAAACAAAGTTGCAATACCAGCAATCCATGGCCCTAATGGCCTTAAATACGACAACGAGGGAAAAGCAGAGGCCTTTGCAGATACACTAGAACTGCAATTCAAAGAGAACACAACAAACCCACAGGAATATGATCAGGAAGAAGAGATTGAAGAAAGAGCCGGCAACATTTTAGAGACAGCAACCCAAAGAGAAGAAGAGATCCGTCCCACGGACATAGAAGAGATTAAGCAGCTGATAGCTCGGCTAAATAAACGTAAGTCACAAGGACTAGACACGGTGACAAATATCTGCCTCAGACACCTACCAGGTAACAAAATTCAACAGATAACAGACATTGCCAATGCGATCTTCCGAACAAATTATTTTCCGAGCCTCTGGAAAAAAGCAACAATAACGGTTGTCCCAAAACCACACAAAAATTTCACTTTTCCGCAAAACTGGAGACCAATCTGCCTCTTATCCTCGATCGGGAAGTTAGTGGAACGGCTAATACTTTCACGACTTGAGAAAGTAGTCACCGACAAATCCATCGTCCCAGAAGAGCAGTTCGGATTCAGAGCCCACCACTCTACCGAGCTACAACTAGCTAGAGTGACCCAGCAGATTATAACTGGATTCAATCAAAAGAAATCAACAGGTCTTGTTATATTTGACGTTGCCAAGGCATTCGATAAGGTCTGGCACGCGGGGTTAATCGTTAAAATGTACGATTTTAATATCCCAAAGCCCCTTATACAGTTGATTGGATCATTCCTTGAGGGCAGAATCTTTTCCGTTCGAATAAACGACCACTACTCTAGCACACGACCAATAGAAGCCGGAGTTCCGCAAGGTTCCCCACTCTCACCACTGTTGTATACCATATACACAGCAGACATCCCAAGGATGCCCACAACGAAAATCTCCCTTTTTGCAGACGACACCTGCATCTACTACACATCTCGACAGTCTGAACTTATAACCAGCAATCTCCAACTTTACATAGACACGCTGATGGATTACTTCCAGAAGTGGAAGATTCGTATCAACGCGGAAAAAACCCAAGCAATCTCCGTGACAAGACGACGAAGACAAAACCCAAGCCAACTTACAGTAGACAATGAACCCATAGAATGGAAAACGACAGCCAAATACCTAGGACTCACTTTTGACAAAAGACTTTCGTGGAATACGCACATACGAAACAAACGACTAACGGCTAACAGAATACTGAACCAACTGTACCCATTACTTATATCAAATAATCTTAATATTAAGAACAGAGTCCTTATATATCAGCAAATCATTAGACCAACCATAACTTATGGCAGCAGCATCTTCTACCAAACACACAGGACAAACAAGAAACAGTTACAAACTTGCCAAAACCTGGCCCTGAGGAAGCTAACAAGAGCACCCTGGAAGTTCTGAAATCCTTTCCACCCTATGAGTTTATATGCGTTGTTAAGATCAAAGTGGTTTTGTACTCGAAACAGATTCTTCTATTGTTCATCGAACATTAGTATTTGTAGCGGTTCAGGTGCGCTAGAGTTTTTTTTTTCATTCTATAATAGCTCTCTGAAAACACACTATGAGACCTTTTATGAATAACATTGAACTTTGGTTCTTAAACTAATAAATATTCATTTCTTTACTAATCAATATCCTGTCACGGTAAATTGACCCGAAAACTATTTTAAACTGTTCCTTCAAATTCCAACAGTTTCTCAATAAAGTAAACAAATCCTAAACTCAAACTCAACTCTAACGTCCTAATACATCAAAATGCAATTAAACTTTCACCGATTCGACTTCACCCTCTCAACGAAAAAAACCAACTTTCCGATAAACTATCCGACCGTGTAATTTACACGATAATTTACTTACTTTGACAACAAAAATTACAGCTCCTAACTCTATTCTGACTTCAAACTTCAATAGTAACAGTTCTGCTGACAATCCATTAAAACCAATCGATTTGACCCCATAAATGTTTTCAATTCATACTCAGCAATAATCGTAATTTTTCACTAGCAGCATCAACTAACTAACTACTCACAACTACCGACTTCTTTTCAACGAAACTGTGCAACGACAGTGACCCGGTCGAGAAGGCTAGAACCATGTCAGCATGGTATGCAGAGTTCAGCGACGAGGAAGAAAAAAATCTATGACGGCAATGCCTTGAACGTTGATGATAGCGTTGGTAGTGTAAAAAAAAACCGTGGTCACCAACGTCGTCGTGGTGAGTAGCAGAGGAAAGAAGAAAAGAAGGATGGCGGCAGCAACGATGGCAAGTTAAAGCTAAGAGAACATTTTATGAAGTTGGTGTTCATGTTAATAAAAGCGCATAGGAGCAAAGTAGCGAGCGCGAGCTGATGTAATTCACTGAAATAAACTGCTCGATAAATTTCATTTATTCACTTAAAACGGGTAATGTCGTAAAACTGTCCTTTAACAAGTGAGTTTGTAAGCCAATTCCGGAAAATATTACCAGCAGTCGGTTTTTTTAGTGGTTGTTACGTGGTGGCTTTGGTGAGATATAGTTTAGTGGCAATGAAACAACATTCATTTCAGGCATACAAAGTTATGTTAGCAAATCATTCAATTGCTTTGAGACTTAAAAGCCCTCTGATATCTCCAAGTATGACAATATTGACATATTGTTAAACAAAAACTAAAGCACTTTTCTGGGCCAAACTTTCAAAAATAAAATCTTCAATTTTCAACAAATGCTTCGTTTGTTTTTTTAATTTTTGATTACTCTTCATTCAAGTAGCCGTCGTAAAGCGAACCAATATCTCTTTCCCAATGAAAAATTTTACTACCAAGAAACTTTAGCGAATACATGACCTCATTCATAAAAAATTGAACAATATAGCTCTCTTTGCATTCTTCAACAACAAAAAAGTCCACAGCTAGTATCCAGAACAAGAAACTTTATTTTCCGCCATCGTCTCCATTACAATTGCCGTCACCGTTGCCATCGGCAGCAACGTCGTCCAATTCATTCTAAATTCCAAGAGGTAATTGATGGCAGTCACTGAGTACCGCTTCCTCAGCACTTCAGACTGTTCTAGCGAATGCAGCGGCATTTCGGGCAGTAAAATACCTAAGCAAGCTTAACATGAATTTTCCGGATTCCTTGCGTTCGGTCTCATACTTCATTGCAATTTTACTACCCCGACCGAAGAGGATTTGTAACTTTTTGCTTCCGAAATTGACGACAAATGGTAAGTAGTAGTAGTTCGAACAGAAGTAAAACTAAACGTTCGAGTTTGAGTTGGAGATCGAAATAAGCTACGAAACTAGAAGTCGATGAGAAAGATGGTTAAGAAATTGTAGCGCCCAGTATGGGTTCGCTTCAAGTAAGCCTTATGTTACATGTTTGGTGGGTGGGGAGTCGTAGTAGTTTCTTGGTGAAATGAAACTTTTCCCGCTGAATTTGTAGCACAGTTTCGGATTAAAGCGTGCATACCAATGAGTCTGAGTTTATATGTACAAGTATATCCCGATCTATGGCACAATGCGAATAAGGACGTCGTCGAAGACAACGTAAGGAATTGAGAGACCAAGAAAAGTTTAATATTAAAGACTAGATTGAAACAAATGGCACGAGGAATCGAAATTAGAATCCAAGCTGTGCGGTGAATGAGAATAGAATGATTAGTTTCGTGTTGGAGAGAAACTGGTGGAGATATGTACGAGTAGTTTAGGAAGAAATTTGTATCTTGTTTGTGTTTAGTTTAGCTAATGGAGTAAGTATTGGTTTTTTAATTGTTTCGTCTTTTGTAACGAAAGTAACGGAATTTTTCAAAACTTACTAGTCTAGTAACTTAATAGAACGCATATTTGACCGGCTTACATAAGTACTTTGATTTGGTTACGCACATATGTCCATCAAATGGCAATGACCATCACATGCTCAGAATTCGATCGGTTTATCATAATCGGGGAGAAATGGATGTTGAATCAAGCACCGATGGCGACATTGAAATTTTTGAAAGCACCTCGGACTACAAAATGGTTGTTGCTGGCTTCGATGAAATCCCCGACGATGTTGTGTTTAGTACTAACAATAGTTAGCAGTATTTTAGTGTAAACAAACAATGTCGTAGAAGTGCCATTAGCTGATACTTCTATTGTTATATTTTTGAAAGTAAGTCTTTTCACAAAAAGGAGCTTACCTTGCACCACTAGTGGCTCTCTTCCTGCATAAAAGAAGACCCTAGCAGCTCAGAGCTTGTCACTTCGAAATGTCATTGTGAAATGTCACTGCGATTCGAACCTTACCTCAACGATAACAAGTAACGTTAGCAGCCAAAAATTAGCGATTGAAATCACTTCTAAAGATGGAATTTTGTCTTCAGCCTCACCAATATTTTCTAAGCACCTCAAAAACGAAAGGAACCACGAGTTTCTCCCATTGTTTTTCAAGTCAAACTTCAAAATTTTCAAAGTTAATGTGACAAAAATTTGCTCTACAAATAATGGCCGCGTCCCTAGCTTTGAGTGAACGCGAAAACATCTTTGGCTGTAACCTTATATATCCTGTTGAAAAGGTTATAATGTTTGCTGCAAAATTTAAAATGGTTCATTCTCTTAGCGGGAAACATATTGCATACGCAATTTTGCACTTGAACTTTGTGGAATTGATGGCGGCATTTAGACTGGGTTCTTTAAATAGTTGCTCTCCCGTTCCTGCTGAAAGAAACGAACTTTGTTCAAAAATGCTTGAATGCCGAGAAACCTGATATTATTTTATAACTCTATTGTACGTAAAAACCTGTTCGGCGACGTCGGTGATAGAAGACACGGAGCTTAAATTAGTCACTAAAAGCTGGACGTAAACTTAATCAAATATACTATTGCTTTCAATGATATAGATCCCAATTAAAATTCTTCCTCGTCAGAGCTCATTGACGCGCTCAGTTAAAGATGTGACTGTTCTTGCGATGATAGCTACTAGTCACACAGTTCTTTAAAAAGAGCAGTGTGATTACTCTTTGCTCATGCTGCTCACTTGCTTAATGCTCTTTTGCAGAGCAGAAAATGCTGTCCACACATTTGCCCATTTGGTTTAGAGGTGGGACTAATATATTCATATTAGTTAAGATATTACTAATATTTGAATATATTAAGTAATAGTAATATCTTGATGTGTGGTATTATAATATATAAATATTAGTTTCGCGTGCAATTTTTTTATTCTTGTTTTGATATTCTTGTTTTGATATAAAAATAAAAGAGTGTTTGACAGGTCGTCCTTTTTTCATCGATACGAACAAGAAGCTATTAATATTAATTTGAATATAACGAGGAATTTGTAAACAATCGAGAATAAAATACCAAATTTTGAGCGGTATACAGATTTATTTATGTAAACATATCTGTGAAACTAGTAAAACTACGTATAATTTCAATCTTTAAGACCGTGTTTCTAAACCGCTTCAATTTTTTTTACAAAAGTCATTTACGTTTTTCAATCAAAAATTTGTCCAAATAGAATTCAAAACATAAATAGCTTAGATATAATAAAATCTTATTACGTACGGACATCCAAATCATAACATTTTCGAAACCTTAAGACTACTATGCGATATACGAATCACTTAGTAGCATATTCTTACTCTGGCAAGCGCTAAAGTATGCACATACAAATAGCGTGTTCAGATACCACCACAAATCTTTTCTTATCACAAATACTTATCGCCACGGCAAACCACAATCGCGTTGTAAGCATATTATGCAGAAAATAATAGTCACAGGCAATAAGTAATCACAGTCAATGAGCAGTCACAGGCAGTACAGCAAACAGTTTTTTGTACACGCGATAATGCGATCGGAACTGTGATTAAAATCACTGCTGGTTTAAACTGTTCTTCGCGCCAACTGCTGTCTGTCCACTCAGTAAAAAAAGCAGTTTAACACTTCTCAATCTCATATTGTCTTCAACTTCCAACTTTAACGATATCAAAGCCAGATACCCAGACTGGGACGATGTCTTAAGCAACTCTTATGGTACTTTCTTTCTGAGATAACTACAGACGTAACGTTTAGACCTTAGACTTGTCGTTCAACCTGAACCAACGCTCAGGAGGTTTGGTCGAGCTATCGGTTTTTTATTGCTTACCCTCAACTTTAAATATATTGAATCAATTTGCCTTGGTTGGTTTTTCTATCTTCGAGACAAAAGCTGACCACATGTTTGTACGAATGACACTCTGAAGAAAAAAGGGTATCCGCTTTCTAGCCTCCGAACCACAGTTTCTCATCCCTTATAGTAAAATCAATTTGAAAACTTTTGAACAAGAAGTCTCAGCTAAACAACAAAACGTAATCATCGAATGCGACTAAAATCTTCCCGAAACCTAAAAAATCAGCGGATGAGGACATTGAACTAAACTATTTGGAGAAAAAACATTTTTTTTTCCTTCTTTATTCTACTAGCCATTATCTTCAACAGCTACTTGAATATTGGTTACTTTCTTAGTATGTGGATAATCACCGACCAACATCGACATTGTCAACAAAAGACCTGTCTCTTTTCTCCGCAATAATAGGGGAAACTACTGAAAAGAGTGCTCTACACTACCTTTATAAAAGTAGTTACTAAGAACAACATAAGCCCGCAAGATTGGATTCAACAGAGATCATGATTCATAACCGATGTAAAAAAGTTCCAAGCTGAGGAAAAAGCATTCGATTCAGTTTGGATATAAACTTCATACTCTTGACCTCCCTAGGTAGCTTATTATTCTCTAGATATTTTATCGAAAATTGTGGACTCTCTTCTCTTAATTCAAATATGTCTCATGAATCCTTGGATCCATTCTTTTTAAAAAATTATACTTCTGATTTTCCGAGCATTAATATCTCTCGTGCTGTTAAGATAAATGTTCACACTGACGACCTTTTCGTATGGTTTGGTGAACAAAATCTAAAGATGGCAACAATAAAACTCCAGCTATATGTCGATACTCTTTTTTTGGTATTACGCTGTGGAATAAAAATCAATGCGAGAAAAAGCGAACTTATTGTTTTCAGTTGCCCAGACGGAAAAGGTTCTTTAAGAAACATGAAGCTTAGCTGCGAAGACCATTCTATCAAGTCATCAAAAATGGTCAAATACCTGGAGCTATTTTTTGATTTTTTTATATATTTCAGTCAACACATGGAAATTGCCTTTAGCAAAGCCTCTGAAGCATACAGAAAAATGTGCACCCGCTTTTAAAAGTTGAAAACTTTGCCGAAAAGAGTTCAAATACAGATTTACACTAATCTCATTCCATCAATAATTCTCTACGATGGAATAATCTGGCGTAAAAAGTGAACTTCCATTAAGCCTGTTGAGTTGAAAGTCCTCCATCAATGGGCGGATCTTTACAGAAGTCAGATTGAAAACACTTTTCTAACAAAGGAATGTATGCTTCAGCTGGTGTCGATAAAATACAAAAAGTTATGGTTGGTCATGCCTGAGAAACCTTTAAAAGAGGTCTCAACCACAAGTCCAGAAACATCCGCCCTGCTTTTAAATAGCGCTTTTTTGCTTACTTGCAATAAACTTTCAGCTCAGGATACGTCAAGCTTCGAAATAGTAGGTCCTTGAGGTAACTCCATGAATGGAAAAAGAATTACAAGTTAGCTATATTTTCTCTATATTTTCTTATATATAATTTATAACACTTGTCTGTCAAGTTAGGATGTCCGCAATTATGCACTATCCTTAGGCTTACGTAAATTATTTTGCAATGAACCTACTTCAAAATGCGAATGAAATCTTCAGACTGAATCAGGCCTAAATTACCAGTGAATGGTTTGCAGGATAACAATTCCGTATTATGAAATCAAAAGCTGATTTATTCTTGCATATCTTAAGTCTTCGGGTTCATCTGAAAAGGTATTTCCGAAAATTATTTTTCTCTCGCCAGAAACCATAAAAGTACAAAAAATGCATCACAGCAAACGAACATCATACATATGCATTTTTTCAGATTTTCACACAACTAGCACGGTGGAACACATTTTTATTCACTTCGGGCGATATTTGAAAGGCGAAAATCGCAACGACAAAACCTTTTTGGAGCTGCAATAGCACTTCATCCTGAAATCAAAGCTTTGACTCTGGCGAATGAATTCGTGGAAATATTTGTTAGAGTCAAAATAGGAAAAAATTGCATACGTTATAGGAAAATCCCGACAAGTGAGACTATCAAAAGCGCGTGGTTGATTCACATGCCAAACGCGACTAAAGCCGGAAAGGACTAAACTTTCGTCGCGGTGGCCACAGTGATTTAGTTTCAGTGTATGAGTCTTTCTGGTGATTTAGAAATAGTTTTTTTTTTCACCGAAGTTGACATAGCTTGAATCGTGTGTGCTTTTAATTTATTTTTGATTTTACCCATACCCGCTGTATGATTTGGCGTCTGACGACTGATGACAGACATACATAAACAAACATTGTTTGATGGCACTGTGTAAAGTGGGCTTAAATCTGTCTCCAACATGAGCAGTTTTTCATAAAGCGACTAGTAAAGGAGAGAGCAGTTTGATTTTACGTTCGTCTATTTTTTTGTGGAATTTAGTTGGCATTCGTGACGTTTTCTTGTCGAAAACAGTTGGAATCTTTTTGATGCAGGCACCAAGATTTGTGATGCATGTTATTCCAAATCTGGTGGATAGTAGTATTGTGAAATGTTCGGTTTGAAAATATGGAAGAGTTATGATTTCGCATGACATTTTCAGGGAGTGTGCTACCACAAGTGGGTTTAGTTACGTCAAAAGTAATAACGAATAGACTTGTAAATGCTTTGAGAATTTTGAATTTAGATCGTCGATTTGGGGAAGATTTGGTGAAATGTTTGTATGAAGTGATATGTGTAGATTATATTTTGTGTTCCAGATGATTATTTCTAGTGGCACAATAAGTAAGTTGTTCGGGTTACCACTCAAGTCAAATGTTAGGAGCGCTATTTTAAAAAAAGTTCTGAAATATTTTAATGTAATTCTATTTATTTGTTCAGCTGCCATTGGCTATGATGTGAGTCGGGTCAGTCAAAATGAGTAATATGATTATGATTAAGAAAGCAGTTGATCTAATAGCTGTGTGTGGTTAATTGCACCAAGTATGAGTGATTCACTGAAATAGAAAAACCAGAACCAAAACTTAGACTTTGATGCACCATTCCAGTGGTGAATAACGTTCGAAATCATTCACTGTTGTCTTCCCAAAATCTCACCATCAACTATTAATCGCAAGTGTGAGATCTATAATCGAAAATAGCTCATACAATTTTTTTGATTTTCGTTTCATCATTCTTTTTTTATCGTTTTCGTCAATCAAAGCAATTATCTAAATATGAAAAATATTTTCAACTGAAATTAATTATGTTATAATAAGTTAGGTATCATATTCTTTTAAAAAAAATTTCCCTTTAAAACATTTATATAGTTTATTACAAGTTTGTACTTTAGCACGGACTTTCAAGAGCCTATTTTATATTCACTTCAATTCTTATATCAAATACAAGTATACATATGCGGGGAAGGATAATCTTTCATCTGCCATGAATTACGATTTATTGCAAATTTATCACACTCTCTTTTATTTAACCAATTCATAAAAATTCAACTACATCCTTTCGGTAGCTTCTCTCTCATCTTCCACTCCACTTTTATCAAGTTCACTTATTTCTTTTATTACCCAAACAGTTTATTGCCAAGACCACGCGTATAGTTAAGTAAATAGACAGAAAAAATAAGTAAACCAGCATCGCTTCTCATGCAATTCTTCTCATGAACCATTCGAAATGGAACAGACCTTTAAGCGAAATTGTCATCTCGACAAGTACAAAACATTTTCTTTCGTCTTTTATTTCGTGCGTCCTACTTTTACGGTTTATGGTGTTATTGTCACTGCAAAAGAAACAAAGTGTATAGGCCTGAAATGAACTATGGCTGAGCGTGTTTTGTTCGGAACAGATCCAATTTTGCAACATTTATTCTTTCTTTCAATGTTGATACTAAGCCGGTGTTTTCTTTTATCATATTGTTGTATGAGAGGGTGTGAGAGCAGTGTTGTGGACATATTTTTGTTGTTTGTTTGTTTGTTTTTCTCCCTGAAATGCTCTTTGTGCTCGTGTGTAGCGGCAATTATCTTGATGTTTGATTGTCAGTGCATTGTGAAAGGAAGAGAGCGTTGCTACACCAGTGAAAAATAAGTTAAGATGGTGTCCGATTTGAAAAATTCTCTTAAAATTCCAATAATTCTAATAATGAATCTGATAATTCTGAAAGACATGTGTAATGACTAAACTAGATCTAACCTTTTTTTTCCAAAAATCCAATGTGACAAAAAACAATTCAACGAAGATTCAATCAAAGATTCAATTCAAAGATTTTGTAGGATTTTTGCGTTTTTCTCGCCTGAAACCGTCATATGAAATCTATTTCGCCCAAAAAAAATTAGTGATTCTAGCTTAATTTCTTCAAATTATATTTCTGAACCACATGCAAAGCAGCTTTTGGAAATATGATTCATATATACCCATCTCATTCACAAACAAATATTTGCGCCCAACGTGGGTAAAATTTGAGATTAAAACCCTAAATAATTTTGCTACTTCAGTTGAAACTATTTATTTTTTGGCTGAAAATGTGGAAATAAGATTTACAAAGAAAAATTATTTTGAGCTTTCGAAAATGTTAAATAACATTTATGTAAAAGATCTAAATAGTTTTAAACGAATGTACATTTTTTATGAAATTAAACGCTTGACTTAAATAAATTTTCAAAATTAAACGAATGACATCCCCTTTTTCTCTATTTTTCTCTGCATTGACTTGAATTATGCACAATAAATCTTTTTTTACATGTTTGTATTGCCAATTTTCTTGAAAGAACTATGCTAACAACCACCAGCCAACATAGCATTCAAACTCAAAAAAAGAAGTCCATGGCAATTCGCAAAAGTGAAAGAGCTTTTTCCTTGCCCTACAAGGGAAAACCTAATGACAAGAAAAAAATTAGAAGAAGCAGTAGCAGAAGGTCATTCATTATTCAGCAAAGAACTCATTGTTAGGATAAGTCGATTTCATTTCTTTTTGCAACAGCTCATCGTTCTCGTTAGCAGGATATGCAGGAATAAAAAAAAAAACAAAATAGAAAACGGAATGCTTAAACATTCTGGTCGTTGAGTGAGCATAGCTCAAAGAATTAAAATAAAAAGGAAAAATTAAGTCGGTCCCAATCTCGTTGTTAAGTCATGGCTAAAGGGTTGGATGTGAGTCAGTTAGTTCATCAAATCTTCAAGATTTTTGAATTGAAAAGATTAGCTGCGAATCGGGATAGTGCGATCTGAATAAGTAATGCCAAGATCAATTTTTTGAATTATTTTTTCAAGAATGATATTTTCCACTGAAAATAAATGTAAACCAAGTTGAAAAAGATTTAATTTTAATTATTTGGGATAAAAACTGAGCATGTCAAAGGGATGAGGACGATTGACTTTACTTCTATCTGAAGTTATATTTGAAAGAAGAAAACGGCTTTAGAAGTTTGTATTGGTCGTCACAACCACAGTTGTTAGCCTGATCAAAAATTTCAATTTTCAAATAAATAGTTGACTGCTCTTTCACTCATTATATTTTTTGGAGTATATAATATATAAGAAAAATTCATCTACAATTCGACTTCAGCTATTATTTCATATCTTAACTAATTCTTTTATTTTTTTTCACTTTTCAGGTCGTCCACAACCGCAAGTACGTTGGCTTGTCAACGGACTTTTAGTCGACAATCAAAACGAACATAATTCGGGCGATGTTATTGAAAATCGTCTATTGTGGCCTTCTGTACAGCGTAACGATTTACATTCGGTATTCACATGTCAAGCAGTCAACACGGATCTAGTGAAACCGAAAGAACGCAGTTTCATTCTAGATATGCGATGTAAGTAGTTTATTTTTAGGGTGATTTTTAAAAGCTTTATTTTATTTTAATAAGCCTTAAGGGGTTACACCACAGTAGAGAGTGAAAATTTAACGTATTTCTGCGATTTTTTTTTAAGTGGAAGGAAAAGTAAAAAAGTAATTCTCTTTAAGGATGTTGGTTAAGCATGTTTTGAAGTTTTTCAAAAAAATTTGTTAATTAAAAAATATTACAAAATGGCTGCCCAAGAGCCGTTTCTGCGGAACGGTTTTTTTTGGAGGGGCTCCGCGGCACGCAGTAGAAGTGCACCAAAAATTAATCTGGAACAAAATAAAAAAAATTTTCTTAAAGAACATTAGTATAGCTAGAGAAATACGTAGGGGATTTTGAAAATATTTATTTTTGTAAAATCGGCGAGCATTTGAAAAAAAAAGTGCATTTTTCTTCAAAAAAACCGGCACTTATTTGTAGCTAAAAAATCGAGATATTTGCTTATTGAAAATCGGCTACGTATTTCTATGCGGAATGTTGTTTTAAAGATGTGATATTAATTTGGAGTGAACAAATAAAAAATTGTTTGAGTTATGCTGCGTGCCGATTTGAAAAAACGTGTTTCGAGAAAAACGCGTTTAAAGTTTTGACTCGTGTTTCAAGTATGATAAAATAAAAAATTTTGATCATTTAATTTTTTTTACCTTCAATCAATAACCAAATTTACTTTATACATCGATAACGTCAGAATCCACTGTCAATTTCTTTCCCGAAGCGCTGACACCGGCCGAATCTTCCTACGTCTCATATCTGTTCAACGGTCGTCGTTTCGTCACGTTGATCCGTCGCCGCGTCTTATACGATATTTTTGAGCTTTTAGGGCTTGCATACACTTTCTTTTCACTCATTGTAACTCACATAAATGTAAAAGCTACAAATAACGTGTGAGAAATTAGCACTGCAAAAAAATCGTAATTCGAATAACTTCCACGCAAAATTTACGTCTTCTCTCAACATCAAAGGACACTGTACTACTGAACTTTGTGTTCAACATGCTTGAAAATGTTTCTAACGACTTATATTAGTGTATTAGAGAAGTTGGAAATCGTATGATAAGACATAATGCTGTACCCAATGAGTAGGTGTCGTATCTATCGCAGGTAGTCATTTTGGAGCAGTCGGGAAGAGTCGAAAAAGTGCTCGAAATTTCTTTGAAAACGATTTCCAGCAGGTATGAAACCGTTTGCCTCTTATTCTAGAGGTTTCAAAGGATTTTTTAAGCCAATAAAAAGAAAATCAATTTTCTGAAATTTCTACTGTGGTGTAACCCCTTAAACATTTTCTTTTACATTAACTAAATAGGATAAATTTTTTTATTGATATATCTAAGTTAAAATAGATTTGTTAATATTATTTTTACACTGTTTTCATTATTACATTTTTCAACAAGTAAACTCAACCAGTCGGAATTATTTTACCGAGTTTAAAATAAAGGGTAATTGATGAAACCAGTTCCAAATTAAGCTATTCATGAAACCAGCGATGGTTGAAAAAATTGCCTACTTTTTTAAAATAAACGAACCAATTTTTTCCACTTTTCTTAACCGTCTGAAAATTTCTTTATTTCATCAAAAAAACTTAAAGAAAACGAATCTCAATATGATAAAGATGGAAAAAAATATTCTTTTAATAAATTTTCCTCTGAAAAATTGTTTTTTTTTCTCATTTTCTCACATTTTCCTATGCAAAATGAGCTTTCTAAAAATATATTCTTACATTTTTTCATATTTTTCTTTGTCGAATGGGAAACTCATGCAAATTAATCATTTCAAAGAATGATAAGATCAACAATGTTTTCTTCATTCACATTTTTCTTTTTTTGCATTTCTGCAGTAAAACCTCTGACTGTGAATATTACGAATGCACCGCATTCGATGGTTGCTGACCGACGATATGAAGTAATTTGTGAAAGTACCGGCAGCCGACCAGCTGCAATAATAACATGGTATAAGGGCAAAAGGCAGCTTAGAAGAACGAAGGTGAGATGTGTTCCATATGTTTGGAATTTAGTGTCGGTTTTTTAAGTAACTAAATGAAAGTAATTTTTTTTTTATTTAAGTTAATTTTATCAAAATTGCTGAATGTAATTGATTTACTTACCCTAACTTAGGAAGCGTTTTATTTTGGAAAATTAATTCAAAACAAGAATAGTACTATTCATTTGATGTCCTAAAGAATCCGGCTAATTATGGTTGGTAATAATGAGAAACAGTGGTATTTTTAAGTGGTGAAATAAATATTTTTTAACTGCTACCTAGTAAGAAAGTCAAATATGAAGATTCAGTAATAGCAAAGATTGAATCGAGCTCTATCAATGATAGCAGTAAAATCATCGGTATAGAAATTTGAATAGATTTCTCCACAATGGTGAATTTATGTGCTAAAATTAATCTAACGACGTTCAATACAAGTCTTGTCAAATGCGTTTTTTTTTTCATAAATGTAAATTTACGTCAAATATTTTCACGATATTAGAAAAACTAGTGCTTAAAACTACGAAATTTACACAAAAACTGATGACAAACGCTTACTTCTAGCTAAATGTCAAATTTTACTTCCATTTTACTGCATCGGACATTAAAAAACCAAGTAAAATGGAGAGTTTATACAGCACCATATATTACAGTCCAGTACTAGTAGTGTGGCTTGCACACTTGAATTCTGTCCAACGAAAAGTCCAATTCTCTTATCAATTTCGATAATAGATTTTATTATTTGTCTTCTTTTGTATTATTTATTATTTGTTTTTTAAGATTCTTCCTCAGTTTTCGCGATTCTCAGTTTCTAACCTCTTCTCGGAGTCCTTCCATCAGACTTTTGATTTGGTCTTTTCCAATGTTTTTGGTTGTTTGATTCCATTCTTAACCAAGTTCCTCTACGTTATTAACAGTTTTTAGAGACTTCTTTAAATTGCCTTTAACAATTGCCCAATACCGTTCAACCGGTCGAAGCTCTGAGACATTTGATGAATTTAAAATTTTTCTCACAAAATTCGCACGGCTTTTTTGAAACCATTGTATCGTATTTTTCGCGTAATGGGCAAGAGTTAAATCAAGTCAAAATATAAAGCCCTTTTCAGACATGAGTCCATGGGTCCACGCGTCCATACGATCTAGCGTGTTTTGCTGACACGAGTCAATTCGATTTTGTTTATATAAGCGGATCTAAAGCGAAGGAGGTGGAGTATGCTGATTTATGTACAATAGATTTTATAATCATATCTTTGGATGATTATTTTATTATATGATTATGTGGATAATATTTTTTTTGCATCCTTACGTACATGACTATTACGAAAAAATTAGAATGCATACGAATATCTAGACACAAACATATATATGAAGGCACATATAGTCATATGGATAAATATATACAATTTTCTGGTACCAATTTATTTGTACGGAGAGAAAAAAATTGTGAAAAAAATCCATCCCATAATCATCTCCAAATGTCAAAGAGCGAAAGCAAAGCAATTAAGTCAATGGTATATTAATCACCGTACCCGACTACTTCAAAACCTCGCCTTCAAAAAACTGGATTTGAGTTGACTTTCAAACTAAATTTGTCATCATTCTCGTGGAAGGCCTTCTCCTCGCAGAAAATTGTAAAATTGAGGGCTCGAAACCATATTGAAGCCTGATTTTAGGTACGTTTCATCGTCCAAAACAAGGCACAATATTTTTTTCAATTTTTTTTTGTAATATTTGTTTGCCCTCTCAATGAATTTCCTACATTATTCTGCACTTCTTTTTAGTATTTTATTCTTCTTGTATTTCACTACGCTTTCTTGATTTGATTTTTTTTGATTTTTCACACTATCGATTGCTTTATAATACACTGTTTCGCGATGTCACAAGTTGATGCCAACCGACTCACATGAATTGCTTGCAACACACTGTACTCCAGTTCCTTGTTGTCGGGCCCACTATGACGTTCAGATTCTCTGTTCATCTATAATTTAACCCTCCATTTTAAATTTATCAATTGCCCGTTTTACATTTCTTTGCGATATTTTAAGTTTTTTTTCCCAATTGACTTAACTGCTCTCTCCGGATTCTCCTATATAACTTTCAAAATTAAACTCCGTTTATTTTCATTTTAACTAATTTTTATCGCATCAATGTTCAAACTTTTGAAGAACATGACGCAAAAAGCAAATAGTGATTGAAAATTATAAGTCAAATGAGTTCTGTCCAAATACCTTGTTAGCGAAAAAAAAATTGGACAGCATTTAAGTGTTTAAGCCTTAAGTTTACATGTAGTAAAACTACTAGCAAAATTTTTGATTTTGATTTTACCTCTTGTAAAATTGGTACGAAAATTAACATTTTACCCGATGTTGTGTAACTTCAAAACAAAACTGACGTTTCGACACTTGCCGAAATGTCATATACATAGATAGCGACTAGAGCGCCCTAATTGCACGCGGTGGTAAATTCTCGGAACTAGATAATTATTTTTGATTCGCGCAGATTTTGAATTTGTTATAACTGTATTATTATTGATATAAAAGATGGAATGATTAACAATAAAGGACAGTCTTTTCCGGTAAGCCAGATCGGTCGGCGACCAAAAAAAAGACTTTTGTAGAAAAACATCGTCGTTATTATTTTACTTGAACAAATCTCAGCCGACACTAGTAGGGGCGGTTAAATTCGCTACGTTGAAGCTGAGATTGTTCTAAGACGAGAAGTTCCACACAAAAATTTCGTACAAGGAATTTCGTACGAGGAGATTGTTCCAGGACGAGAATTTTACATAAAAATTTCGTGCAAGGAATTTCGTACGAGGAGATTGTTCCAAGACGAGAATTTTACATAAAAATTTCGTACAAGGAAATTTTACTTCGCTTCCACGATATTACTTTGAATATTGTCAGGCGTAGTAGTAGCCACTATTAGCAGTTATTGTACGATCGAGTTAATACATTCAAACTGCCCCTCAGCGAACCATTTCACCGAACTGCGTACCTGGCTTTAGACTTCAAAGGTCACAATAAGTTTATATTTGACTTGTTACTTCGAATTGACTGATTTGAATAGACAAATAGATAGGTATGAATAAGTTTTTAATTTTTTTATAACATTTGACTTAAAAATAACACCTAAAATACTGTCTTCCCAAAATAATTTAAGAAAGCTCTGCATCATGTGAATAATTGACCATAAAAAAGTTATCTGATGACTGTTTTAAACATTATTTAACAGGATGACGTGATTTTCAATAATACAACACGATCGGAATTAAGTTTTGTTCCCACAACAGATGATGATGGAAAGCATTTAACATGTCGCGCCGAAAATCCTAATGTTAACGGATTATATTTGGAAACATCATGGAAATTGAATGTAGTGTGTAAGTAATACTTTTCTTGATTTTATTAGCATGATCTAATGGAATCATTCATTTTATTGGTATTTTTTTGTTTAATAAAATATATTATCAAAATTTAGCCCTTTTAAAAATAAAATAGATTTCGACTACTCTAGTTTACCATTTTCTTTAACGGAGATCATTCTATTAAACCATATTAACTGGCTAAACCAAAAAATATTTAAGTATAGGTTGCACTATTCCAATCCATTTAGCTATTTTCGTCAATGTAATAATGCTGGAAACATAGTAGAGCTAGCAAGGCAAATTTTTGGCCAAATAGATACACTGACATAGAAAACTTGGCATCTACGAGGGTTGATCCAAAAGTAATGATAATGAATATAAACCAAGGTTATTGAACTTACATAAAATATTTATTTTTCAACATAGTCTCCTAACAAGTTAATACATTTAGTCCATCTTTTTTCCCAAACCCAGGATACCCTTAGAAAAAAATTATTTCTCTTTACTCTCCCAGAACGCCTCACCATCACTTCGCTATCATCTTCAAATTTCTTGCCCCGAAGATGTTCTCTGAGCCGAGGAAAGAGGTAGAATTAATTGGGAGCTAGCTAGATCTGGCAAATAGGGCAGATGTTGAAGAGTTTGAATCCTGTTTCTTGAACTGTAGCAATCGCAACTGCAGCCTTGTGAACTGGCGCATTTTTACTAATGTTCGAAGAACATTAGTATTAAAATCGATTCGGCCAAAAATTCATATTTCCATATATATAAATATATATATATATATATATATATATATATATATATATATATATATATATATATATATATATCATCAAAAAATTTCAGTGAGATAATCTCGAGAACGCGCCATCCGATTGAGCTGAAACTTTCAAGATACATTGATGTGTATGCAGAATAGGTCCAGGTCTCACTAAATGTCAATTATCTTTAACGCTTTGGCGCCAGCGGCCATTTTAGTGATATTTTTAATATACCTATTATTCCGTACACAAATAATTTTTGCAAAAATAAAGTTAACGAAATAAATTTCGAACGTGTTTTGCATGTGAATCGGATAATGTTTTGGAATTTTTTAACCCCATGTGTGCGCTGGGTGCCTAAAAAGAGAACGGGAAAATTTGAAAATTTTTAAATTGCGATAGCTTTGGACAAAGCTATTCAATCATTATAAAATTTTCAGGACATATTGGTATTATTTAGTTGTAAATTTGTGTAGCTTTTAATGAGTGTGCTGGCAATCCTGTAGCTAGGGCAGACACTGAAAGTGAAAACCTCCAAATCATCGTCTCTCTTGAAAAAATGTGGTTCCTTCAAAAAAAAACCACTAATATGTAAATCTTATGCTTTGTTTACATAGGCAAAAAATAAAATTTGATAGGGTATAACGGGCACGCCTGGTAACCCTTGCCCAATTTACCTATATTTTTAGCATCAAAAACTTCTGTTCACGGAAACTCACGATCCAATGAACAGAATATATTGAAATTTGCAGAATATATTGGCCCTAAATAGGACCAAGTCTGATAGAAGCGATTTTGAAATGCTGGCGATTCTGTGCCAGTGGTGCCATCTTGAAAAATCAATAAAAAAGATAACTGCTTTTAGCCCTATAAATTCTGATCCAATCGTTCGATTTTGACGAAATTCACACAGTAGCTGAACCTTACTTCAAATCACGTTTGATAGTTGAAAATTCGGTTGGAGCTGCCAGCTATGATAAAATGTGTGTCTTAAATTTGAAAAATAAAAATTTGAAAGTGAAAACATTCAAACCATCAAATATCCCAAAAAAAAATGTCCGTTTCTTACAATAAAACCAATCTGTATACAAATCTTAAGCTTTATCTACAGGTTCAAAGTAAAACTTTGGAAATTTCATATCGGACAAGCACGGTAACCCTTTCCCAGTTAACCTATATTTTTAGCATCAAAAACTTCTGTTCACGGGAACTCACGAGCCAATAATCAGATACAACTGAAATTTACAAAATGCATTGGACTTAAGTAGGACCAGATCTGATAGAAGCGATTTTGAATTGTGGGCAACTCTGTGCCAGTGGTGCCATCTTGAAACATTACAAAGAAAACAAACTGCTTTTTGCCCTATGAAATGTGAATAAGTTACCAGATTTTCATGAAATTGACAAAGTAGCTGAACCTTACTCTAAACTCTGTTCGGTGAAAATTTGGTTGAAAAATTTGATTGGTGCTGCCAGCTATGGTAGTTTTTGTGTCTTTGGTTATGAAAATTCGCTCAGGAAAATAAAACTTTTTGCCCTATAACTTCCAGTGCAGTCATGAAATCAATACGAATTTCATACAATTCATGAATCTTATTATAAACATTATTCAGGCCAAATTTGGTTGAAAAGTCACGATAGCGTTGCCAGCTATTGTTAGTTTTGTGTTTAATTGCAATATCTTTATTAAGCGGTTTTATCGTAGAATTTTCAAATGGTAATGATATTGTAGTGACAATAAAAAGCAAATATTAAGTTTTCGATTATTTCAAAAAACTCGCTGCAGGTAACCCTAAATTTCTTTATACTCATATAACTTCGAATGTAATTAAACAACGTGAAGCAGATGTGATATATTCTTGGCTTTGATACTGGCAGAAGGTTGCCAGCACGAGTCGGTTGTGCTACTTTTGTATCAATAAATGCTTACAGTTAGTATTCATACCGGAAACATTTACAATGAGAATAAATAACCAATGTTTCAATTCCCAAAGTTCTGCAAAATTTTCGGATCGCAGTCCTAAACACCAACTTCAGTTACAGTGCTGCAGGCACTGAGTATTTTCTTCATTGATTTTATATGAGATGCTGCTTTCAAAATTTTGTGAAATAAGCAACTGATAACGAATATAATTAACAAGTGTTTTGCTCTCATAAATTTTGAAATTCATGCCAGTGATAATATCTGAAACTTTCCACCATATGAGTTATAATGCATTCTTGAGACCAAAGTAAAACGTGGCGTTTGAAACAGTTTGGCCGTAATAAGCAGCTCATGTGGTGGAATATGCACTCAAAACCTGCACGATTCTTCTACTGTTCTTCGAACATTAGTGTTTCTAGCGGTTCAGGTGCGCTAGAGTTTTTTTTTTTTGTTGTTGAAACAGCACTCCGGCTCGCAGTTTGCCTTGTCTTTTTTTCTTTAATAGCCTTCCGCAACCTTTCTATTTGGTCTGCGTAGTAAGAGCCTGATATAGTGACTCCCTTTTCCAAATATTCCACCATAATATATCGTTCAGCGTCCCAAAAAAACTAATACCACTAAAATAACCACTGAAACCATGATGGACATAGGTGCCTATGAACACTATTTGGTCATTCCCTAGTTAAAAGCATATGAAGATCATTTCCGTAGCTTTGAGTCCTGTAATCAGATGCCGTTTGGTTTTGATCCGCTCTTTAACTAATAGGGCGGTACCCAGATTAGAGGAATTTGAGTACTCAAATGTGTCCTCACGAATGATTTTGTATTCATCCATGGGTACACGGTGTTGAGGTTTCAGCTTGGTTACTGATAGCAAAAGAATATAAGGGCTATCACGGTGAACGAAGTTCTTGAAGTTATACTTCTTTTGGCTCGTTGGTTAAAAGCATGGGGGAAAATCGCTCTGATCCTCAGATTTTTTTTGAAACACTCTGAAAGAGAAAGAAGACGGAGAGAGAAGAGGGGCGACTAGGCATGGGACAGAATCGCTCGGATCCGTCAGATGTTTGTGAAACGCTCTTATATATTATATATTGCATTGCTTAAGAAAGATAAAGAAGGTGTGGTTTATTCATGTTTGTTTCTCGCTCTATTTATTTCTCGCTCTGTTTGTTTCTCGCTCTGTTTATTCATGTTTGTTTCTCACACATACGTAAAGTGTGATGTACCTAGTATATAGCTGTTGATATTCAGTACCCGGCACGAAACTGGTGTTTATGGTGTATGCTCTTGCGTCTTATTTAGTACAATATTTCTGTAATGTAAAATAAAACAGCACAAAAAAAGTGAGTATTTTTTACCTATTTAATATTTAACCATTAAGTTTGAAAAGCACGTGTTTACGTTCTTCAGAGTAATGGCATAACTGCGTAGTAAAAGAACAAAAAAAAATTGTTTAAATCTCTTGTAGTATCTGGTTCACTATTTTGACCTAAAAATAAATTTCATAAAACAAAGATTATCAACATTTGTCCGGAAAAAATTTAATAAAAAAAGATTATTAACATTTGTGCGAAGAATTACACTGCATTTACAAGTATGCTTATAACTTTGGACTGCTGTCTGCTCGCGTTGTAATTCTGCCTTTACATGTTTACCTATAGTGCTGCTGTGTTACGCTGATTTACAATGTTCATACATAGGTATAGTGTATCTCTTGCAAAATTATAGTAAGTTTTTGTGTTATCGTGTCAAAAGGTTAAAAATTTTGCAAAACTGGTTTCAATTTGTTATTTTAGGGTAATCTTTGGGTTCCAATAGTGCAGATATCTATATCTCACCTTATTGCAAAATTATTGTTAATAGGCTTACATTATTGTATCTGAATATTTAAAAATTTGAAAAACCGGTTTGAATTTGTTATTTTAGGGTAACCTTTTAATAAATTGGAAAGTTATTATAAAATCTATATTTGATAATGGAATTTCATTACGAAATATAAGATGGGTTTGGAAAATTAATAAATAATTTTTTCATAATTAAAGCTAAAGAAGTATAAATTCAATCGGTCAGTCCCCAAGGACTGCCAATTTTTTTTTATAGATGGGAGCACATCAGATGGAAAACTGCGAATTTAAGAGGATGTATTACTGGCTAACCAAATTGCGATTGATATAAAAGCATCTCGTTTCTCTGATTGAGAGGAAAATTTCCCAAAGGTTGGGAAGAAATCCTTGATCTGGTTTACCAAGGCAAAGAGGTTACAACCAAAGAAATTTTTGGCATTCATCAAAGACTACTGAGTCGACAGTTGGCTGTGGCTTGTTGTTAGCCAAACTAGTTAGTTAAATAGCGAAAGCTGAGGATTTTCTTCTTACGTTTTTTTATGCTCTGCCACAAAGTGGCTGGTGTATCAAACACCAAGTTGGACAGTATTTTGTATGAAAATGTTTAAAAATAATAAAAAGCGTGATTAAAACCCTCTAAAAAAATGAATTGTTATTTGTTATGAAAAATGGGATCATATAGAATATCATCCTAACTTTCATAACCAAAATCACAATTCATTTTTTTCGAGGTTTTTAACCACACTTTTTACTATTTGCCAACATTTTCGTAGCTTCAAAAAATACTTTGTATAATGATATTATTATAGGCTCATGTAAAGCGCAATAACATGAAAAAAAAACTACCTTTTACTTTTTCAAATCATAGGTTTGAAACTTATTAAGTTCGAAACTGAAAAAAATCGTTCTGAGAGAAACTGTTTTGAAACCTGTCACTTACTACTGCACTTAAACGAAATTTTTTCTAACCGCTCGCAGCATCAGCTTAAATTGAAATTTTTGTTTTTTGTTGAATCAGAACTGTGAGAATCATCGTGCACAGCTCAAATATTTTTTTTTAAATACTGAAATCTAAAGATAAACCGAAATTTCTGAACCTGCAGCAAAAATCCCAGCTTACAAAAATATATATATCCCTCTACCAAAATAAATACTTAAAAAAAACTTCCTCTCTTGTTACAATGCTTTTAAATTTGATGAAAAATTCGAAAAATATTTATTATAATTGGATGATCTAACAAAAAGATAATATGAGCTTTAATTTACCGAAATGGCAGCATGTCAAAGCTTCTATTCCATTGAATACCATATTTATGAACTGATTTCAACCTTTACTCCAAAATATCTCAAACAACGTTTTTCTTCTTCAAGTCGTCTCTTCAACTCATGATTACCGTTTGATTTTCCACACCACCACAGCCAACTTACAAGTCATTCATTCGAGCAGCTAGCCCACAACAAAAACATCCACTTAACGTAACTGAAAATGCTCTCAAAACATCCTACCACATTTCCCCATAGCTAAAATGCCCAATACTCGTTTATAACATTTACAGATATCAATTTTCTTTTCGAAAACTTTCCGACAGTCATCCAAACAGTACAACTTATGTCTCGTGTCGCCTCTAGAATGCAAAAGTTTTTCAACTGAAAACTATCGAACAATTTTCCACTCGGACTCAAAATCACGAGGCAAAGCTGCTGGACTAGTCAGCCAGCATGCTAGTCGGCCAGGACCAACCATATCAGCTGGCTCCTTTCTGCGTTTTCAATGAACGAACGAACACGAAGAATGAAAACTAAATTTTGAGATATATAAGTTTTGATGTCGTCATTGTTGTTGTTCCTGTGGTTGTCAGTTTTTTTTTGTTTGCAGTCTGCATCGTCTTTCCATCGAATTGGTTGAAGTTGTTTTTGGTTGGAAAATGAAAAACTTATTTCGGTTTGACGCTTCCGAATTCGCCAGACTTTCTCCACAAGATCCGGGAAACAAAGTGTGTTTGTGTAATTAGTTGTACAAGCTGTTCTATTTCGTTTTCGTGAGGGAATTGTTTTCCAATGATCGATGTATTGTCGCTTAGCTGGCAGGAAGTTGATGGAGGAAAACTATAGGAAAAATGTTGCCTGCAAATTGTTATCTGTCACGTCTGGCGAAAATTTGCTTCAGCATTTTTTTGAAAAAAATGTTAATTTATGTCGTTGAAACATTTCGCAACTGAATTTCAAAGAGAAAGTGAATCTATTCCCAAGTCAATACTGACACTTGGGCAAAAATTTGTATGTTCTCACTTACAGTGCGCATCCGTACTTGTTTCAGTAATAACTGACATTTTCCTTACAAGTTGAAAAAAATAGTTAAAGATATTTATTTTCGAAAGCTTTTTATGAAAAATGAGCTTGTAAACTGTCATAGTAGACGCGTACAAAAGTGCGCCCAATGTGGGTATGCAAAAAATTACTTTTATTAAGGAAATGTTATATTAAGATGCAATTTTATAGTAATTGAACAATCATTTCAGACTCCTCTCGGCCCGCAAATTCATCCTTGCAAGCATATCAAATTCTCATTGTCATCTCTGCATACCATAAACATAACAATGCTGCACAATCCAAACATCACATCGTCCGCACCTAAACCGATTAGCCTAATTTCTTTTTGATGACCATCAACAAACAGCATTATAGAACGTCGTCACTGTGATTATGCCACACCGAAAACGACATTAATTTATCTGCGATGTGAGCATCCCCAACATTATAGTATGTGGAGCGGTGCGGTAAATGTCACTTTCATTGAATAATAGCTTTTCCTCACCCACATACATAGAAGCAGAACGAATCGTAGCCGAGATTTTGGTTGTTGCTGCAACGATTGCGATGTCCTCTCCCGATGCTCCTTTCAATATTAGCCGTGCCATAATTTTCCGCAGTCGAGTACGGATATCTCCTAGACCCATCGCTCTGACAGCCTGGCCCCAACACGGCTTGAGTCTCTTGATCAAACACGATAATTGCTATGTCGGTAATTTGTTCGAGGAAAAAATGTCAACCATTACTTCTGATCGTTTTGATTGCTGCGCCGTAATGGAAACATGGACGGTGACCAATATTCACACCTCTTATAGCCATATACACAGGGAAATGCTTAAATTATTCACATGAAATGTACACAAACATATCTGGGTCAGGTTCCATTGTTATGCTGAATGACCAACCATTTTATCCATTATTCACTTGTCGTTTAGTCAGACGTTAGCTGGCTGACTGATGGATGGATTGTTTGTTAAATTCTTTTTCAGTGCCAACATTTCCAGAAAATCAAATAAATGAGTGAGATATGATAAAAATTGAAGGAAGAGTTGGGTCATTTTGCGTCAAAAACGGAAGAGTAAGATATGAAATAATTAATCGAAGAGTAATATGCGGAAATGGGTGGCAAACCTATCGGTGGACTACTTTTGACTGGTGACATATTGCATGGTTGAGTCTGGTTTTAAGGTATAATGACAAATGAGTCAGCCGTTTATGGCTATTATTGACCCTTAATCATTGAGAATATTTCATCATGTTAAATTGAAGTAGAAGAACATTTTGCAAAATAAGAAATTTATTTTAGATGTTCTGAAGCTTCAAATTTACCTTGTTTATCGAAACAACGGCAAAGAATCCCCCAAAAACTGCATTTGTTGCAACTAGTTAACTCAAAAATTATAATACAAAGTGTAAAGTTGCATGCAAAACATTTACTATTACAAATTTTTAGGTAAAGCTATTTTTGGAGTAATGAGGATAAAGTTTTACATATTTAGACCCAGAATACTCTTTTGTTTTCTAGTTAATGCTGAGTTGCATCTACTAAGACATTTGTTATTACTAATGTTCGAAGAAGAACATTAGTATTAAAACCACTTTGGCCAAAAATTCATATTTCTAAATATATATTTCTATATATATATATATATATATATATATATATATATATATATATATATATATATATCATCAAAAAATTTCAGTGAAAAAATCTCAGGAACGCGCAATCCGATTGAATTGAAATTTTCAGGATACATTGTTGTATGTGCAGAATAGTGCTAGGTCTCACAAAAAGCTAAAAATCGTTAACTCTTTGGCGCCGGCGGCCATTTTAGTGATATTTTAAATATAACTATTATTCTGTCAAAAAATAACTTTTGCAAAAATAAAGTATCTTGAATAAATTTTGAACGTGTTTCAAATGGGAAAATGATAATGCTTTTGAAATTGTTAACCTTTTGTGTGCGCTAGCCGCCTAAAGTGAGATTGGAAAAATTTGAGAACTCTTAAATTGCGATAACTTTTTATAAAATAATAAAATGATTATAAAACTTACAGAACATATTACTGTTATAAAGTTGCACACTTGGATAGTTTTTGATGAACGTGCTGGCAACCCTGTAGCTACGGCAGGCACTGAAAGTGAAAACATTCAAACCATCGAATCTCCCAAATAATGCCCGTTTCTTACAATGAAAATCAACTTGTATACAAATGTTATGCTTTATCTATACAGTCAAAGTAAAACTTGGGAAATTTAATGTCAGACAAGAACGGTAACCCTTTCCCAATTTACCTATATTTTTAGCATCAAAAACTTATGTTCACGGGAACTCAAGAACCAATAATCAGATACAGTTGATATTCACAGAATGTATTGGTCTTAAGTGGGACCAGTTCTGATAGAAGCGATTTTTAATTGTGGGCATTTCTGTGCCAGTGGTGCCATCTTGAAAAATTACAAAGAAAAAAAGCTGCTTTTTGCCCTATGAATTGTGATTCAGTTACCAGATTTTCATGAAATTGGCACAGTAGCTGAACGTTAATCTAAACCGTGTTTGATAGAAATATGGTTGAAAAATTCGATTGGTGCTGCCAGCTATGGTAATTTTTGTGCCTTTGGTTTTGAAAATTCGCTCAGGAAAATAAAGCTTTTTGCCCTATAACTTCCAATGCAAACATGAAATCAATACGAATTTCATACAATTAATGAAACCTACCATAAGCATTATTCAAGCTGAATCTGATTGAAAAGCCATGATAGGGTTGCCAGCTATTGTTAGTTTTGTGTTTATTTGCAATATCTTTGCTAAGCGATTTTATCGTAAAATTTTCAAATGGTAATGATGTTGTAGTGACAATAAACAGCAAAAATTAAGTTTTCGATTATTTGAAAAATGTCGCGGCTGGTAACCCTTAATTTCTTTATATTCCTGCTTTAACGTCGAATGCAGTCATCAGATCGAGACGACATTTTCAGGGTAGGTTAATTTCAACGTGAAGGAGATGTGATATAGTTTTGGCTTTGATACTGACAAAAGGTTGCCAGCACGATTCGGTGGTGCTATTTTTCTATCAAAAAATGCTTACAGTTAGTATTCATACCGGAAACATTTACAATGAAAATAAATAACCAATGTTTCAATTCCTACAGTTCTGCCATTTTTTCGGATTGCAGCCCCAGACACCAACTTCAGTAACAGTGCTGCAGGCACTGAGCATTTTCTTCACTGATGTTACATGAGATGCTGCTATCAAAGTTTTGTGAAATAAACAACTGATAACGAATATAATTAACAAGTGTTTTGCTCTCATAAACTTTGAAATTCATGCCAGTGGTAATATCTGAAAAATTTCCACCATATGAGCTATAATGCATTCTTCAGACCAAAGTAAAACGTGGCGGTTGAAACAGTTTGGCTGTAATAAGCAGCTCGTGTGGTAGAATATGCACTCGAAATCTGCACGGTTCTTCTACTGTTCTTCGAACATTAGTGTTTCTAGCGGTTCAAGCGCGTTAGAGTTTTTTTTTATTTTGCTATTTACTGTTTCGTTTGAAGAATTTAAAGTGGAATAAGTAAAAAGCTTGCGGTTGTGAAAAATATTGAAATGCTCGTAAAAGATGGTTCTGTGGAAAAAAGGATTGGCATCTAAGAAAAATGAGTTATATCGGCTAATTAAGTCCTGCAGGGCAACTTTTTTTTCAATGATGATGTCAAAGCTCAGGAGATGCCCTATCATAATATAGCTCAACCTTGGCGGAAGGAAATTTAAGGAAAAGAAGAGAGAGGCAAGGTTGAGTTTGCACGAGATAGCGATACACGATTCGCTTGAACAACTGTGGCTCATAGTCTGTGGGGAAAACAGTAGATGGTAGGCTGTTCCATAATCGTATTGACCTAGATAAGAAAGACTCATGAAATTTGACGGTACGACCGGCACTGATCGAAAGAGTATGAAAGTGAGCACGTTGAGAAGCTCGAAAGTTGCGCGTAAGAGGTGTTCTACAAGGGAGCTGACTTGATATCTCATTAGAACAAGGACCATAGTAATAGCCAAAAAAAAGGCAACCCACATTACGCCGATGCTCAAAAGCGTTTCAATACGCGAGGTAATAGTTTCAACGCCAATAAGCTTGAAAACTTTGCGTTGGACTTTGTCTAGTTCCGCTAAAGCAGTGCAGCCTGCTCCAGCCTATTTGTGGGAGCTATATTCAAGTCTTGGTCCTACGAGAGTCTTGAAGATGTGCCCTATGTCTAATTAGCCAGTGAAATCCGACATAAAAAAGGCGAAACTTCGGAAAAATTAGGGGAAAGCTGAATTTTGTTGTGAACCTTGGTACTGGCGTGTTGAACAAAATCGATCCGAGTGCTGCGTCGCTTTTTATACGGGGTCAAAGGTCACCAAAAGTGACCTTTCCTAAATATCTCAGTAACGGTTACTTCTTTAGAAAAACAGTGTATTGCGAATTTGTAGCTTAAAAAATTTCCAACAAAAAAGATTGTATAGCTTTTTCCTGTAACCATAACCGTTTTTGAGATATATTGATCTAAACATTTGCTACTAACAGCACCCTCATTCTCATCGGCATGTTGATATTATCCGATTTTGATTACGATTTGGCATGTTTGTGAGTTTGTTTTTCTATGTTTAAGAGGCGCATAGAAAAAACATGTACACAAACTTATCAACCAGACTCCAGGGTAGGTGGAAAAGTGTACTCCGAAAAGTTACCACCACCCCCCGCCCCCCTTCGCCATAAAACTTGTAGGGGCATCTGTTCGCCTCTCTCTTCTCCGAAAAAAAACTGTATTGCGGGATCATTTATAGGATATTTCACGAAAGAGCAGGACAAAACAACTAAATTGTAGGTGAAAATAGGTTTTGTAACATATCATGGGCCTACGAGCACGAAAAAGTAAGATAATATCATGGCATAATTCTGTAAACGCTCATTCTTGACATTATAGGAGCTCAATCCGATGCAGATTATCCCCGAATAATCAGTTTTTTTACCAATCCTGTGATGACTGCATAGCGCCAAAGAGACATGACACGTCTCGAAACCAATTTGCACCTGAAATTACGTGACCTTGCCCTGATCGTTCATGGTATAAGACGGAATGGAAAAAAAACTAAAAAACCGGGTATTTCGGGGTGGTTCGTTTGCGGGGGTGGGTAGGGTGTGGGAAGGGTGTGGATGTAGGGCTGGTCCTGCGATGTCAAGAATAGGCAATTAACAAGATAAAAAGTGATCCTATCTTGTTTAACAGTGGGCAAAGAGCAGGCAACGAGCTCATTTCTGAAGATTTAAGATGGATGCTCAGGGATACCATTTTATAGCAAAGGGGAAGGGAGGAACTTTTCGGAGCACACTTTTCCACCTACCCTGGAGTCTGGTAGATAAGTTTGTGTACATGTTTTTTCTTATGCGCCTCTTAAACATAGAAAAACAAAGTCACAAACATGCCAAGTCGTAATCAAAATCGGATAATATCAACATGCCGTGAGAAAGAGGATGGTCTTAGTAACAAATGTTTAGATCAATATATCTCAAAAACGGTTATGGTTACAGGAAAAAGCTATACAATATTTTTTGTTGGAAATTTTTTAAGCTACAAATTTGCCATACACTGTTTTTCTAAAGACGTAACCGTTACTGAGATATTTAGGAAAGGTCACTTTTGGTTACCTTTGACCCCGTATAAAAAGCGACGCAGCACTCGGATCGATAGGGACTTTTGACATTTTGTTTAACACGCCAGTACCCTAATTTTTCCGAAGCACCATGTTAGATTTCCCCGGACTAAATGGTGTAAAGTATTTCTTGCCTCTCTGGAGGAAACCGAGGCATTTCATGGCATTTTTCGCAATTTGAAAAATGTAGCCGGTGCAGCTTAATTTGCTGGAGATGTTAAATCCTAATAGGTTAAGGGGTCAGGTACACTTGGGACGTCCAAAAAAAGCTCTTTTTCAGGATTTTTTTTAGACACACTTTAAAGTAATTAATAACAAATGGTTTTCTACTTGAAAGAAATATGTTTGTAAAAGCTATTGTAATTTTTTTAAGGCACAAGGTTCAAAATTAGTCGAAATAGAGTAAATTTTCGAGGGGTCCAAAAAAAAATTTTTTTCGCCGTGTCCACTGTAACTTGTCACTAGATCATCCGAAATAAAAAAAATCGGAGATTATTAGTTAATAGCATAGTGCTCTGGATGAACGAAGGACTTTGGCAGATTTTGATTTTTCGAAAAATGCCGGATGTTGATATTCAAAATTGTATTTTCGACCAAAATTTCACTCACATTTTCGGTTATGGAAAAAAATATATCGTTTAATCAAAAAATCCTTCATTTATCTGGAGGATAATTACATATCAAATAAGTGAGGAAAATTTCATGCTGATCGAGAAAGCCGTTTTCAAGTTACACCGACTTCCAAAACATAGTTTCGACAAAAATGCTTTCAAAGCATGCGAACAACGCTTTATGCAATAGAGACGACTTCATTCAAACTTATTTATCTCCATAAAAAATTGTCCGATTCGTCTGAAATTTGCAGGGAATGCTCTTGAAATATACTACTTTTAGAAAATGCAAAGAAAATAAAATCGATGTTCTCAAAATTCTAAGTGAACCTGCCCCCTTAAGCGAAGGTAATTCAGAAATACTCACACCATCAACGGAAGTAGTGTGGCTAGTAGGAGGAGGGTAAAGCTTGAGCAAAAGACGACAGAACTATGTTTTGGACGTATTAAACACAGCACGGTTCGGTGAGCGCCAAACGATAATGTTTAATAGGTCCTTGTTTAGCGATGCAAATATGCGATCCCTACTAACAGAAGTAGCATTTCTGCGAAAGTCGGGCACTCTGTCAAAAGAGTATACAAGGTCACGGGTGCTGTTATTAGCAAAACTATGAATCGGATTGAAAGTGGAGGAAAGGAGGTCATTTATAAATAAAAGGAAGAAAGTTGGTGAAAGAACAGTACCTTGCGGAACCCCGGCATTGATGGTGTGGACACAGGATCTGAGTCCATCCAGAACAACTTGAAAAGAACAATCTACGAGGAAGCTTTCAATCAACTTCACGAGGACGGGGTAAAGACCAAATGCACAAAGCTTGGCTAATAGGGCCGGGTGCCAGATTTTGTCAAAGGCCTTCAAAATATCAAGAGAAACGACCATTGCTTAACCGAAGCTATGGAGACAACGGTTTTCAGCGAGAAATGTCAGTTAGTCCCCTGTATAACGCCCAGAACGGCGGTCGTTGATAAGATAGTTCAACTCAAGATATTTCATTAATTTTGAGCTCACGAGTGATTCAAATACCGTAGACAGATTTGGAAACGTCAAGCTTGGCGAGTATTTTCAATACCTCTCTTGTGCGGAAAAATAGAGACCCTTGCTTGAAAACGCACATTGGAAAGCTAGGAGAACTCAGTGATGAAGGTGGCAAGTAAGAGTTTGTAGCGAAAATCTCAGCAAAAAGATAAGCTTTATCCAGTGACTCAGTAAATACGTCACCACCATGAAGAATAGGAAGCATGGAGGAACTAGAGAAGTTGTTCTCAATCCTTTTAACAAGCGATCAGAAGCCTTTGCTTTCTTTCTGGCTTGTAAGGACCTTCTGTTTAATATTTTGGTCAAAGTATAATTTAACTTTTCTGATAGTGGTTGTACAGGTATTGCGAGCAGCTGTGTAAAGTTTTTTTTGATTCCTTAGACGGAAACAGCTAGATTCCAAATATGAAACAAATGAAATAATTTAGATTGCAATAGTGCTCAATTGTGTGGAAACGTTGTCTATATGAACTGAAATATATTTGACAACCAAGCCTTCACAAGCACAGTAGCTTCATTTAAAATTGAACCATGAAGCAGAAGTAAAATGGCCATTGACGATATATTTACCTATAATGAATAAGATAGGTCCCAAGAAATTCCTTTGTGGTACATTGCACTTAATTTTTCTTGATTCACTTAAAGTGTTATTTCTGATTTTTTGCCACCGATTACTCAAAAACGATTTAGAGAGGTTATAAAAATGAGATTTGAAATTATAAAATGTGAGCAGCAAAAGTGAATAATTTACTGTTTCGAACGCCTTTTGGAAGCCAAAAAATGCCTAAACACATATAACTTTCCGTAAAACCATCATTTTCGTTAATTTGTTCATGAATTATATTATTATATAGCAAAGAATTTGAAGATTTTATTCTTTTGGCATTTTATTGAAACTGTGAACAAATTTAACATCAATAATCAGTTGTTGTTGACATCCAATTTACTTTCACTCGTATGTAAAAGTACAATAAAAGCTTTTTTAAACTTGTGCGGGTAGGTTCCATGGATATGAAAATACCAGATCATGACTACTTTTGAGAGGAGCTGCTTTCTGTCTTGAAATGTACCGCAATTATCAGAACCTCAAGTTATATTATATGCTATATGCTATTAAAATTCCGTTTTGACTTATATTTGCCAATTCAGCAATAACCAAAATATTGCAGTCTGAAAAAAACTATCGAATGCGTGCTCTCAATAATATTTTCAAATTTTCTGATAGATTTTGCCCAACGGACAGAAAATGTGCATTATAGTGTTGAACAATATCAAATGTCTGAATGTATAGGCAATTGTTTCTACTCTACCCATGATTTGCGTCATCAGTGGTTAAATATTTCTTTCGTTCCATTCTTTTGCTGATTCATCATCATCGTGGCACAACAGCCCGACGTCAGGCCCTGGCCGCCTGCATCATTGTCTTCCAATTATCTCGGTCACGTGACCGCGTCCTGCAATCTTGGAATCACAGTAGCTGCTCGGCGTCCGCATATACTGAGCTCTCTCAACCAGCTCTCCCAACCAGCCTTCGGTATTCTTTGTAGTCTCGCTCCGTCGACTCATCTTCTGTCCGTTAGTCATTTTGGCATGCGATCGTCATCCATGCATTGTCCATGCCCTGCCCATTGCAGAAGTTGTAGTTTGACGATTTTGGAGACTTTCAGCTCATCGTACAGTTCGTACAACTTATTGTTGTACCGGATGCGCCATTCATCTCGGTCGCAAACGGCTCAAAAATTTGCCGTAGAGGTTTACGTTCGAATGTATCAATTATATTTTCGGAGGCTTGGATCAGGGTCCATGTTTAACATCCATAGCACAAGCACCCCTACGTTGATGGTTGAGTGCGCTGGCGACCTTGTTCTCTATTGCATCATAACTTTCGTTTTGTTCTCGTTGATTCACAGTCCAACTTCTTTTGCTGCGGTGTCAAGTTCAAGCAGAAGTTCATCTGCATCGGTCAGTTTTCGAGCCATGATGTTAATATTATCCGCACACGCTGCCAATTGTGTCGACTTAAAGAGTAGCGTGCGCTGGTGCTAAGACTCATTGCCTGAATAGCGAACTCAAGTGCCAGGTTGAAGAGCGTCGGCGCTATTCCATTGCCCTGCGTCAGGCCAACAAAAGTTTCCAAATATTCAATGTGTTCTGGAGCGGGACCAGCGAGACGGAGATGGAAATCGTCATCTTTATGAGTCTCACTAATTCGGCCAGTATAAGATTTGGCACACGTCGACGTTGTATTCCCAGCACTTTTGCAAAACTAACTTGACCGTGAAGAGCTGTTTGATTGTGGAGAAACCAGATCTGAAGCCACCTTGGTACTCTCCAATGATTTCTTCAGTAAACGGTTTAATTTTATTCCCCAAGACTTTTCGCAGAATTTTGTAAGCCGTACAGACTAAGGAGATGCCTCTGTAATTGCCACACCACGGTTTTTATCCCTTTTTATGATAGATGATGCTTCTACGCCAATTGGCTGAGATTACTTCACCGGAGCATTAGCTGATGTAGCGCACTTAATAAAACCGCCCCACCAGACTACAGTAACCCACCTGGTATCTCGTCAGCACCCGGCGCTTTGTTGCGTTTCAGTGACCGCAAGGCGAGATCAGCTTCTTCTACTGTCGGGGGTTGTGTGGATGGGGGTTGATCAGCGGTATCATCACGGAGCTCAGCATCTGCTACCAGAATATTTGATCGCTTATTAATACCTTCGATATCGCTAATAGTACTTCCATTTTTGCAACTGCTCGTCAAAGTATTTCCGTTTCTTACGCTTAACTATTCTGTTGGATATTCACCGTAACTCGTCATATTGTTCTTTTGTGACTGTTGTTGGAGTCGAGAGATTATTGTTTGTTCTTATGGAGATAGTAATACTTTCATTAGCACACGCCCTTGTATATATTTGTAAATATTTATACATATTTTTATAATCACAGACCGTCCAACAGAAGGCAAAGAAAATTTGGAAAATTTCGTACTGTTATAACTGCTCACTGAGTCATTAAATCATTTCGAAATTTACGGAGCCACTTAGTAAGCATAAAGAAAGATTGGTTATTGGGCTGCCGAACTTATAGCCTACGGCAGGTACATCAACAGTTTGAAAATTTTTTACTTATATTAAAAATGCAAATAATTAATAAGTCGAATACTCATTCTGTACAGTCAAATTGAAATTTTCAAAATACTTCATCGTACAAGAACAGTAATTCTTCAACAGACTACCGCTTATTTTAGCAGTTAACAATTGTGTTGACTAGAACACACCATACAACCATCAGATCCAATTGGAATTCACAGAATGTATTGGTCTTAATGATGATCAAGTCTGATAGCATATTTATAGCTAGAAATTCTTTGCTTTACAGAATTAGTTGATTGCAGCTATCACTACCGAAAATTGTTCGAATTATGCACTGAGATATGCTATCGTTAAATTTTCATAAGTTATATATCTAATGCGGTGGTCTAGTTGTGAGTATAAAAAAATCACATTTTTTCTTCAAATTTCTTCAAAAAATAGTCTTTCTAGCGGTTTGATTACCATTTTTTTTTATTTTCATATAAAGCTATGATTATTTTTGATTGAAACTAATGTGTAACGTGTTTTCTAAAATAAATGCTATCGATGCGGTTACGATTCATGAAACAAACTGAATAAGAGATAGGAAAAAGGAAAGATAAGTCGAAAAATTATCCACAGCTTAAACGCCAATTGCAGACACGTATGATTAACATCAACGTCTGCAAAAGTTTTCTTTTCTTTCTTTTATACATTTTAAAATAAATTCTCCACTTTTCTAATATTTTTGGGAATTTTTTACAAATTGAAAAGTCTAAATCAAGTGCAATCCAGTCTCTGAATCTCGTTTTTCATTATTTTTTGTCAAATAAGGCTGTACAATTGTCTTTTTTAATACAAATACCAAAAATTTTAGTATATGCTATATATCTACTTACTTATAACTACGTTATCTCTTGAAACACCGAAGCCAACATACATTGGTTAATTCCTTTTAAATTTTATCAAAACATTTTTTGTCCTAACCGACTCTTCTGACATCGTAAAATAAAATAATATTTATGATCAACCATCAACAATCCCTATCTCTTTTAACGTGAAACGACAATTCAAATCACTCAAGTGATTATCCTAAGTATATTTTACTCACATTACAAAAAATCCCACGGAGTCAATTAAAACCGCATTTTGCCACATAAGCGTAAATTTGTAATAAATTCGCACTAAATTGCAAGCGTTCAGGTTAAAGATGAGTCGGCACCATCATTGTCACCAAATCCACTCAGACCGGAGATCAAACTGAAGTGCTAGTCATGTTTCACTCTCGTCGCAGTCATTTTACGGTTTATGTATGATGTTGATATCGTGGTGGTAGGATGCAGAGCTCAGCATTTAGTGAGTCATTAACTCGACATTTCGGAATTGTCCTTCGTGAGTGAGAATTTTAATGGTCCTTTCATGGCAACGATGGCCAAACTGAAACGTAGCCAGGAAACGCGGCCACACCTACTTGAATTCAATGATGCCGCAACCGCTTCCGGCAAAATTATCTAGTTGTGGCTCCTTCGCATACACGGCATTCAGTTGGTGCCAAATTTCGACATAGATAGCTAACTATTATCGGTAACTCGATATGATACATGACTATGACTGCATCATTCAGCTGCTGGTTGTACAACAAACTAGGACGTATGCCGTCGTGCAGGTACCTACTTAGCCATAACAATTACACTTTAAACTACAAAGCTCGTGCCATGACTTGGAAATTTCACTGCCTGCGTCTTAAGCCTGTTTTATTCCTTTCAATAACCAATTTCACACAAACAATCTTAAGTGCTTCTCATAAGAATCTTTCATGCATATACGTGCCAGGCTTTACTTTACTTCCACTGTGCTCGCTAGCTAGCAAACTTCCATCGCACTTCGACTGAGCCTAAGCCCTTCTTCTCTTGATATGAGTCTCGATTGCCTCTTGTCGCTTTTGTCGCACGATCTTTAAATTTTAATAGGTTCCTGTTAGACACAACTTTAGTGATGTTATGTGTGGTAATTTCCATGAGAGCAGTGCACATCGAGCGCGAACCAGTGAACAATACCAGAACAGAGTCGAGAGCTCACATACTTACATCGACATTAAAATGCAAATTCATTTGCGAAAGCGTTAGTAGAGAAGACATAAAATTAGTGAGTGTAGATGGATAGAAATGGAAATTAGTACGCAAAGAAACGTTTTTCCAAGCGTATCTTAGTGATTTTCTTGCAATCAGTTGATGCCAGTTGAGCGTGGGAGAGCGATTTCATTCAGGTTTTATGGACCGAACGAAGGAGATTGTTGTTCTTAGATCCCATACTCCATGGTCTGAAATTCTGATACCATTAGGATCTTCTCGAAAGTCCTATTGGATTAATTATAAGGAGGAATTTGTGATTCCAAAACAGAGAAAGTTTTAAGCTTTGTACTTTATTGGCAGTCGTTAATTGTGATACAAATGAGTCGTCAAAATTCAAATTTTACGAATTCAGCTACGTCAAATTGGATTTTTAATATATTTACATTTTATGTCGCTTGAGTTACTTTGTTGATCTAATCAAGCAGTTTCATATAATTTGCTTAGAAGTTTTTTTTTGGAAAACATCATCTAATCTGACTTGTTTTTTCGTATGAGCAGGATTATTAAAATATGAATTTTATGGTAGTGAACTCTGAATGTTAGGTATTTGTTGTTGTTTGCTGTTAAGTATTTGTTTAAAATATATAGCCAAAAATATCTTCAAAGCCAACGAATACATACCGTTATATGTGTTGCAGCAAAACTTATTTGAAAATGATACCTCATATCATGTTCATTCATTAGATCAACTAATTTATAATATTAAGATGAAAATATTTCTATGGTTACTTATAAGCTACGACAAGGTATTATTTATGACCTATAGACTGTGCAGGCATGCGTACATCCGAAATTTACTTAAAATTTATTTTAGGGTTGAATGTAATTAAGGGCAGGAAATTTATTTTTATAGCTATTTAGTATCACATCTTTCATTCATGGAGTTGCTTGAACAACCCAGTTTACTATGGCTTTTCTTGTTTTAGGGTAAAAAAACAAACAGCTTACGGAATAGCAGTCATACATAAGGAGTACAAATGCAATTAGTTCAGTAGGCTTTTCTGGCAAAATACAGGTTTCGATTTCTTTGTCGGCAGCTGTTGCATTCGGTACAATTTCCTAAAGTATTTCTGGAACTATATAAAGTTTCACATGGTAACGAAGAATATTTTTTTTTGTCGCAGGTTTTAAACGGTTTACGGGAACCAACCACCAAATCATGGTGCAAATCGAAGACACATGATAGTGGTGCATATCTATGTTTGATGTGGGAGCTGATTATCAAAAAAGAGCGCACATCATTCTAGATGCATATCCCAATAAAATGTTGGGGTGATTTCTGTATGCATGCTGAAAGATAGAAAACTTTCATTAATTTAATCCTTAATAAACACAAGGATTGCGCGAAGCATGCTTCAGGTTTGAGTTCTTGCAAGGTGTTCAAAGCATTGCATTTGAGGCCAACAAGAGGCAACAGCGAAGAAAATCAGGGTCCTCCAAAGAAACCTGCAGCATTGCAGAGCAACTGACGACCTTCACACGCAGTTCGTCTGCGAAAAAAGGCTTAGATCATCCTTATCAGTGAATCTTACAGGAGGAGGAACTCGCTTACTTGGTTTTCAAAAGCCACAGGGTATGCGGCGATCTGAATCGCTGACGCGTTCAGCGCAAGTATCCGTGGTGGTGGCTGTGGTGAGGCTTACGAATGGACGAAATACGAAGAAACAATTTTCGGGAGCTGTAATTTTTCACCGGATGACTCAATGCAGGAATTCAGAGATAGCCTCAGTTCACTGGAGGACACTCTCCGTAAAATCGACGGCCATGTCACAGTCGGGGACGACCTCAACGCTATTGCTTCGGAATGGAGTATGTCCACCGAAAACACTCGAGGGCGGCGTATAGTAAAGATAGCGTCGAGTTTGAACCTATTGGTGCCATGCCAAAATATTATGGGCCTGGCGTTGACGAATCCATTCCGGATGTCACCATGGTATCGGAAGGACTGGCGGCCCTCGTTAGAGATTGGAGACTGATGGAGAAGCACACAGGTAATGAACATAAGTTGTACATTGTTGGGAGCAGACACAGGCAACACCGCTCATTCTGGAGAACACTTGGTTGAAACGCAGCCAGACTAAACAGAACTGAGATGGTTACGTCGATAAACCTGAGCTTGGAGCAATCGGAGCTACCGTCTCTATCACTATGGGTCTGATTTGCAGAACATGCAATGCTACAATGCCCCAACGGCCATCCTTCCGTGGAAGGAAGCAAGCCTATTGGGGGAACGCTGAAATTACTGAGCTGCGACACATCGTTTTGGCGTGCAGGCACAGGACACAGTAGGCCAGAACTAAAATGCAGGCTGCCGAGTGCTCTGTAGCCCACACTGCAGCAAAAAAGGAATTGGTCAATGGCAGGCTCTTTGTGAAGAGTCCAAATAGGTTACCCGCAGACTCGGTTGCATGCGTTTTACCACTCCCAGGATGTTGCAGCCCTGGGCTCGCTGTTCCCGGACGGATGGTAACATCATCGTTAACTGGAGGACGTTGCTCTCTTTAACGAGGAGCTGATCGCCGCAGTGCCTCCAGGTCCTGGTGGAGTGCCCGTTGAAGCACTTATATTTGTAGAGGAGAGTCAATCGCAGCTCTTATTGGATTTACATAACTCCTGTTTAGTGGCACTGGTCTTCCCATCGCGACAGAAAGTTCCTCCGTTGGCGCTCATCAATAAAGCAAAGATAGATTCGGACTTTTTTTCCGCCTACTGACCGCCTACTGTCGGTTTTGCATCCTAGACACGGTGGGAAAGCTCTTCGAGCTCCAACCAAACCAAACTAAGGTAATATGCTAAAAAGTTGACGAGAAGTAAGAAAAAAATCGACTGGATTAACAAATCTGCTAAAGTTTGGTCCTAGCGAAGTAAAAACTCTTACTTATTTCTGAATATGACATTACTCCAGTTACGACAGCACCAATGACAATATGATCAAAGTAGTACGTGGTAGAAAAAAGTGGCTCAAGCCGTTGATAGCCTCTTGCAGGAATTATAGGTGACGAATATAGCAACATAGGCGGTTTTTTCCATGATCCAGCTCATACATGCATAAATTGGTTCTAAGTACCTAACATATCTGATGAGAAATCTTGATATCCGATTTTCAACAAGGAAAATGATTCCATGTCATTCAATCTCCATGTAAGTTCACCATATCCTAACGCATGACAAGGAACTTATTAGATTCATTATTTTTTCTTGCAAAAAAAAAAAAGTATGTCGGGCCTCTCAGAATTGATTGGAATTTTCAACAAAGAACTGATGCCAAAAAACCTTCAGTTTCAAGATCATTGGCATTATCCGCTTATCACTAAAACAGAAGAGGGTTTTGAATTCGGGATGAAACGCTTAGTTGTTTTCGCCAGGGAAAACTGTCCAATCGGAAATGAATTCGCATTCAAAAAATGCGAAAGTACGAAAGTGCAACAAATTTTGTGCTGTTTTGTCGATTTTGAAATTCCTTTAGAGCCAACAGGTGAGACAGATTTAGCTTCTCACTTCAGTCGCTTAGCAATGAAAAAAGCTGTTTGTTAAATCGTTGAACCACTTTTTGTTTTTGTAAACGCTGGTAATGGCTTGATGGTGGAATGAGAACTTGATTCTTACGATTGAGTTATTTTCTGCATCTAGTGCAAGTTGGACTTAAAAGCTGCTAAGCACCTTATTTTCTCTATTCAATAGCTCAAGTATCAAAAAATCAAGAAATACCTGAAAAATACTATTGGCTAACAAAAACCCGTTTGAGCACAGCTAGTTTTCCTGTTCATCGTAAAAAAAAAAATGAATTCTTTGGAGATTTAAAGTTTTTTTTTCAAGCCCGAAAAAGTTAAAGTATAGCTGAAAACCACAGATGCTTTAAGATATTGGAAGAAAAAATCCATACGCTGCGAAGAAAGTGAAACTTTTCAAGTTAAATTTAAAACACACAGAAGGAAGGACTTTTGGCTCATTTTTCCTTTATGATGGTGCAGTTTTGAAAAAAGTTTCAATAGGAACATAGAAGCAAATGCACCAATTAAAACACTTTTCGTTATTTTTTGCAGAAATCCTCCTGCATAGACATCGCCACTAGAGAGTATTTGTCCCTTTTTGAGAAATTTCGAAACGTTGCGTGATTTACGAATTTCTGTAACCATAAAAAAAAACTTAATAGCGCACCAATTCAAGCTCTTGCTGTTAATTTTTTTTCCTTATAATAATCAAATATGTGTCTCTTAATAAAAATTATATTGCGTTTCTTTTCTAGATTTCTTTTTTTATAGAAATAGACGTTTTATGTACTAACTATTGTCATATCTGCTATTACATTAAATTTTGCGTAGTTTATTGCTTCACAAATTTAAAAAAGAAACACAATATAGCTGTGTTTAATGAGCTGCTCTAGGTTGAGCTAGGTTGAGATATCTCAACAAAATGTGTTTAATGAGCAATTTGGCTGCTCTAACTTGCTCGAAGTTACTCTGATTTGTGTTTCATGAGTCTGCTCTAAGTTGAACTAGAGCACTTTAGAGCACAATATTTACTCTACTTTTTTTGGTAGAGCAAGTTCGCGCAAGCAAACAGCTGTTTTCCAACTGTCACGGAACCGACTTTCAACAAAAAATTGTTACTGAAGTGCAGTTTTTGTTAGTGAATTGACAGGTTGACCTTCTGACAAGTAATGAAAATTGAGCATTGCCTCTCAATTGCTCTCACTTGCTTGACTTTTTTCTGCCTCTCAATTGCTCTGGCTTGCTCGACTTTTTTTGACAGCCGCACTGCTATAACTTGCCTTGAGATGCTCTGCTTTTTTTTCGTGCTCATTAAACACAGCTTATATCTGGCATGAATAATTTATGCTAGATAGATTATGTTTCAGATTTTTGATTTGTATCATTGTGTTAGGTGAGCCTTCTCTGGCTAGCGCTAGGTCGCACACAGATTTATTGGTCTGTAATGATGCCGAGCAAGAAGACTTGAAACTCAGCCCTTTTTGCGAATGAAAGTTTATCCTTCAGCTTCTGCTTCACCTTGTGCATAAAGTCGACCCCCTCAAGGCTCACCGAAATCAAGTTTTCTGGTTTCCTCAGCATCGGACAATTATTCTCGTTCCAGTGAAATAAGTAAGCCTAAGTAAGGAATTTCAAATTTTACTAACTTTTAATTTTACTGACAGTAAAGCATGAAAAAGGGGCATTAAATTGTAAAAATGCAGCAAATGCAATGATCACCTTTCAGCCAATTGCCTCAGCTGCCTATTTTTTTTTCTGTTGGCAAAGTAGTAATGCGGGGTTTTAAAAATAGGATCAAAATTAAGTAATAGTACTAAACCAGCAAAACATTTATTCTTTAATTTTATTTACTATTAACTCTTACTTACTTTTTGCTCAACTTTAATTTTAATTAATTATCTTATTAATATTTTATTTAAATGCGTCCGCTAACCACACTTTAGCAAAGAGTGTTTCATGGGTCTACAAGTCTTAGTCTATGTCTTGAACTTTCAGAACTCTTCGACTATATAATATGCCCTAAATTATGAAACTCACCTTCATGAAAACTTATCTCAGCCCGTCAGAATTCTTCCCTTATCACATCCAGCATTCCTCGCGTTTAAATTCTTCAATCATATGCAATCAATTTATTATCCAAACTCAATAGGCCATCAAATCCAGATGCATGTTCTTCCTACCATCAACAATAGATGCGATCACACAAAACGAACGTCACATTTATCGCACAAAGACAGTAGAGTCATATTCAGATGAAACTCATTTAATGCATTGAAAACCACCTGACGGCGAAGAAATCGCCAGATGCAGAACTATTCTGCTGGAAGCATTAAACATCATGATACCATCGCTGACTGCTTTTCGCGATCTGAATAGACGGCACCAGCCATTATGGCAGTCATCAGCGGTGGCAGTACAATACGCCGAAAAAGTATTCCCTATTTCGCTGCATAATGCAGTAGACCCACTCGCACCATCTACTCAATGACGTCATCCGAGTATGTCTGCTCAAGCACCTACCTGCCTGCCAGCCTGGATAAAGGATAATGCGACTGGGAATAATTTCACTGCATTTTGCCTCCACTACTTTTCTGATAAGTAATTTCGACGAGCACATCAACACGCCTGGTTTGGTTTCGATCTTTTGGGAAGCTTCCCAAATTCATATAGTGATTCTGGCACTGTTTATTATGAAACTCGGTATAGTTTCGCACCGTGAACTCCGCTCAATTATTTCGAAATACAACTGTTCCGGAGCTTATATTGCGATATTCATTTTATTCGCGCTATTCTCACTTATGGCCTGTATCAAAATATCAGAGGCAAGCAGTACTAATTCCAATCGATCGATACGAATTACATGTGTTCTAACAACAGCCGTCGTATTGAATGAGAAGATATTCGAAATGTTTTCTACATGGTGTGCTTGGCAGTAACGGTGTTATTGTTGAATTTAAAGTTTACTTTATGCTGCAAGAAATTTTAATAAAACTTTTCTTTCATTTTGAAAAGCATTATTATTTCGATGGAAGAATTGCTACAGAGATACTACAAACAACAAAGCAGGTTGCATATTGTATAAGAACATGAGGCTCTTTTGTGCAATGTTTCTTGTGAAGAAAGCCATGCTAGCATGTTGTTCAGTTTGAAGAAAAGCAGGCTATGCATCAACTTTTTGAAGGACGAGAAAGTACGAGCACGCTTTTTTCATAATTTTTTTTGCTAGAGCGTGGACAGTTTAAGATAGACGGGGATTGTGTTGAAATCTAAAAGCCAAACAAATAACATTATGTTTATCTTTTCTGAAAAGTAAGTATTTGATACTAGAAGTGGAAAAGATTTGAAGAGCATTTTTAATACGAATAACAACTAAGAGAATAGCAACAGATTTGAACACATAATAGAGGATTTCCGAGCTCGCTGTCCGTAAACATTGTAATAAACAATCGAAGTAGTACAAAACAAGTTTGGAATATAAAGCTTTACCAGAAACACTTTCATACGGTACCATTTTTGCCCAAAATCTATCAAAAAACTCAATCCATCAAATAATAAGCATTCCTCGAATAATGATTTTAACCTATGAATAAAAAAACAAACTCTAGCGCACCTGAACCGCTAGAAACACTAATATTCGAAGAACAGTAGAAGAATCGTGCAGGTTTTGAGTGCATATTCCACCACATGAGCTGCTTATTACGGCCAAACTGTGTCAAATGCCACGTTTTACTTTGGTCTCAAGAATGCATTATAACTCATATGGTAGAAGGTTTCAGATATTACCACTGGCATGGGTTTCAAAGTTTATGAAAGAAAAACACTTGGCAATTATTTATATTCGTTATCAGTTGCTTATTTCACCAAACATCAATGAAGAAAATGCTCAGTGCCTGCAGCACTGTAAATGAAGTTGGTGTTTGGGGCTGCGATCCGAAAAATTTGCAGAACTTAGGGAATTGAAACATCGGTTATTTATTTTCATTGTAAATGTTTCCGGTATGAATACTAACTGTAAGCATTTATTGATACAAAAGTAGCACAACCGACTCGTGCTGGCAACCTTTCGCCAGTATCAAAGCCAAGAATATATCACATCTGCTTCACGTTGTTATATTACATTCGAAGTTATATGAGTATAAAGAAATTTAAGGTTACCTGCAGCGAGTTTTTTCAAATAATCGAAAGCTTAATATTTGCTAATTATTGTCACTACAATATCATTACCAATTGAAAATTCTACGATAAAACTGCTTAATAAAGATATTGCAAACAAACACAAAACCAACAATAGCTGGCAACCCTATCGAGGCTTTTCAACCAAATTTGGCCTGAATAATGCTTATAATAGGTTCCATTAATTGTATGAAATTCGTATTGATTTCATGACTGCACTTGAAGTTATAGGGCAAAAAGTTTTATTTTCCTGAGAGAATTTTCAAAACCAAAGACACAAAAATTACCATAGCTGGCAGCACCAATCGAATTTTTCAACCAAATTTCTATCAAACAGAGTTTAGAGTAAGGTGCAGCTACTGTGTCAATTTCATGAAAATCTGGTAACTTTTTCACATTTCATAGGGCAAAAAGCAGTTTTTTTTTCTTTGTAATTTTTCAAGATGGCACCACTGGCACAGAGTTGCCCACAATTCAAAATCGCTTCTATGTGACCTGGTTCTACTTAAGTCCAATGCATTATGTAAATTTCAATGGTATCTGATAATTGGTTCGTGAATTCCCGTGAACAGAAGTTTTTGATGCTAAAAATATAGGTTAACTGGGAAAGGGTTACCGTTCTTGTCCGACATGAAATTTCCAAAGTTTTACTTTGAACGTGTAGATAAAGCATAAGATTTGTAAACAGATTGGTTTTATTGTAAGAAACGGACATTTTTAGGATATTCGATGATTTGAATGTTTTCACTTCCAAATTCTTATTTTTTCAAATTTAAGACACCAAAATTATCATAGCTGGCAGCTCCAACCGAATTTTTCAACCAAAGTTCTACCAAACGTGGTTTAAAATAAGGTCCAGCTACTGTGTGAATTTCGTTAAAATTGAACGATTCAATCAGAATTTATAGGGCTAAAAGCAGTTATCTTTTTTAGTGATTTTTCAAGATGGCACCACTGGCGCAGAATCACCCGCATTTCAAAATTTCTTCTACCAGACCTGGTCCTATTGAAGACCAATACAGTCTGCAAATTTCAATTAATTCTGCTCATTGGATCGTGAGTTACCGTGAACAGAAGTTTTTGATGCTAAAAATATAGGTAAATTGGGCAAGGGTTACCAGGCGTGCCCGTTATACCATATCAAATTTTTTTTTTGGTCTATGTAAAAAAAAGCACGAAATTTACATATGAGTGGCTTTTTTTTGAAGAAGCGGCAGTTTTTCAAGAGAGACGATCATTTGGAGGTTTTCACTTTCAGTGCCTGCCCTAGCTTCAGGGTTGCCAGCACGCTCATCAAAAGCTACACAAATTTACAACTAAATAATACCAATATGTCCTGAAAATTTGGTAATGATTGAACAGCTCTGTCAAAAGTTATCGCAATTTAAAAATTTTCAATTTTTCCCGTTCTCTTTTTAGGCACCCAGCGCACACATAGGGTTAAAAAATTCCAAAACATTATCTGATTCACATGTAAAACACGTTTGAAATTTATTTTGTTAACTTTATTTTTGCAAAACTTATTTGTGTACGGAATAATAGGTATATTAAAAATATCACTAAAATGGCCGCCGGCGCCAAAGGGTTAAAGGTTTTTAGCTTTTTCTGAGACCTGGCACTATTCTGCATATACACTAATGTGTCCTGAAAATTTCAGTTCAATCGGATGGCGCGTTCCTGAGATTTTTTCACTGAAATTTTTTGATGATATATATATATATACATATATAGAAATATGAATTTTTGGCCAAAGTGATTTTAATACTAATGTTCTTCTTCGAACATTAGTAACAATGGAAAGTTATTTTTTTATACGTGAATAATAACATCGAGATCTTCTTTTCGAAATTTGGTGGAAAGAGAATTTAGCAATCACACCAGCTTATTCATCTTCAAGTTTTTATTGAAAACCAATGAAAATTCTTTCAATTCCTTGCAAGCACTTTAACAACTATGTCCATGCATCTAAAGTATGCTTGTTCATTCTCCAAAAAAACAGACAACTTGAAAATCGATCCATTGTGTCGTACACCTCTTTCTTTTCTTATCTCAACGAATTCGACCCCTCCGGATATACAACGGAATAACATTAAACCTCGCATCAAATCGCTTACGTGTACTCTTATCCTTGCCAATAAAAGTAGCACAAAGGACAACACAGCTTGGCTTCAGGATAAATATGCACGTCAGAAGACAAGTAATCGATAGCATCGAAGACGATGATGACGATGCCAAAGACGCAAACGAGTAAAAACAGAGTTGGTGTAGTCTTCGTCACTTGTGCATGCGAAGCAAAAAAAAAGTAAAATAATATTGAAGACATCGAAATGGTGAACGCGTGAAATTATAGATTTTCCCAACAACAAAAAACAAACACATTTCGAGGCAAAATACATATTTTTGCATCAGGAGTGAATGTTTTCATGTTTGCATCACTCCACTCCCAGTTTCGGTTGCATGCGATGTGATGTTTTCGTTTCAATTTGAAGCTTCGAGGCAAATGCGGTTGATCGTAATTCTGTTGGATATGGGTTTTGTGGTTTTTTTTTTATTGTTTTAAGCTGTCTTCCGTATTGGAGATACAGCGGGATATTTTTATTGCTTCCACAAACGTGAAATGTATTGTTTTAAGCATTATCTATGCTGGAGCTTATTTCAGTTTTATTTTTATAACTGATATTTTAAGCGAGAATGTAAATTTGGATGTTGATTTCTATTTAACGAATTTTTCATTGGTGATATTGACCTTTAAATTTTTTTTTTTGGTTTTTGGGAAAATAAGAGCCAATGAAGGAGTAAATTTAGATTACTAACATTGATGTGATGTAAAATTTACATTGACATAAACATTGATATATACATTGATATAACCATTGATGTATGCAAAATTTGTTTGCAACACACAAATTCAATGCCAATTCTTTTTTTTTGCATGAAAAAATACGTCTCTTAAAATGCAGTGCCAATAATGCTGATAAAACTGTAGATAATGCTACCTGTAAATTTTCAAGGAATCATGATGCTTTAATTGTAGATAATATCTAGAAAATAGGTGAGAAAACCAAAAACCGAAATTAAACTTCTCTCTTCAAAATAGGTTCATTTGGAGTTGTTGTTAAAGCACCCTTGCTCAACTTTACTACGCTTTCACCGCATTATTTTTGACTGATTTTCGAAAACTAAACGCGAATGATTCTTCACTTAATCATTAAGTGCCTGGACTGGCACTCCATCAGGGCACGGAGTCTTTCAGGCTCTCATATTTGGCACTGCACTGTTCAGCTATTTGAAAGGTGATGTAATTATGATTACTAGTTCCGGTCCGGATCCTTCCAACAACACTTAGCCTAAGCACCGGTAGCAGCGTGTCACATATGTTTAACTTTACACACAGCTGCTTATCATCCCACACAAACTTAACCAGAGTTGAGGATTTTGGCCTCATCTAGCTCCACCACGTCCCTTCTCTGTTCGCTTGCGTCAGGGAGGAAGAGCGTAGTTTTCACTAAAGCGGCTTCTTCCTCTCAAACCTCACCTTTAAAAGTGGATGTCACGTATTTGCTGGCTAAGAGGCGATCAAGGATCAGAGGCTCGATCTTAACTCTAGGAGCCATGAACATCCAAGAGCCATCTACCAATCTATGGGGGTCCGGATTCCTTGAACCTCTGTAGGAACGACCATCTAGTGTTAGTTTACTGTTCATGCCTAGGCTTTTGGATTTAGTTAGAGGAAATAAAACTTGTAGGAAAAACAAACTGGATCCGTCTAAGGAAATAGTTTGGTGACTCGATATTTTATATTGAGCTACTCTGTCAAACAAACTTAACATATTCAACTTTCTACTGATTGTGAATAAAAACTTTTGTTAGCTAGAAATTTTGAAGACAAATTTTGATTTTGGAAGGATTATTCTGGAATACTCGTTCACTTTGATGAGATAGGCTGACTGATCAATTAAATCAGGCTTAGTGGCCTCCAGCTCTCAGAAAATATGAAATTTTTACCATGCTGCAGTAAAGTTACGATCTCTTAACAACAGATCACGTTTATTATGGAGGCCTTGGCATCCACTCCAATAAAATCTCATAACAGAGAGATCTAAGGAAATGAAACAAGCGTATACAAAAACGGAATTTGGTGAAGCAATTTTACTACAAAGGTAAAATCTATAAATAGAACGAATCGAAAGAATTGCTACCTCAGATATTCCCCTTGGTTTCCCCGATACCTTAGTTCTACGAGCATTTGTTGTTGCTGAGTTACTAATTGTCAAATTCGCGTACACATGGTCTACTATCTTTCTCACTCTATCTTTCTGTTCGCGGAGTAAGTGCATGTCAAATTCCCTTATTACTACTAACGCTCAGCCTCGGCACATTGCTTCAATTCTCACTGCCATTTTCATATCTTTATATATATCTCTTCTAAGAATAAAACTGATCTTATACTCTTCACAAAAAGTAAGAAATTCCTGTCTTAAACCCAATTATGTTGAGTAGGGCCAGGTTAAGTCTCAAGTCACAAACTAAGTACTTGGATCTTATTCTGGACAGCAAGCTCACCTGGAAGGTAAATTTAGAGGAGAGAGCTAAGCAGGCAAGCAACGCCACGTAAAACGTAAGCCATAGCAGTAAAGAGCAGGAATTCACAGGTAGCACTGACTACTTAGTCCCCACTCTGTCCTTCGAGCGATGAAATCAAGCGACTGTCGAAGATGGGCAACAATGGAATCAGCAAATGGGCACAGCAGCTCTTAGGCTATAAAACAGCTGCAAGAGTGGGTGCTGCAGCATATTCTGCAGATGCAGCCATGGAAGCAGCCTTCAGGCTTCTTTATCTCTATGGTATTTTTCAGGCAGAGGTTTTAGCGATACATGAAGCCGCAACTCTAGTATATGCCAGAGATACTACCAGTGAGAAAAATAACATATTAACAGATAATCAAGCGGCGGTAAAAGCTCTGATGTCTTGCTCATGGGGCATTTCACGTGAAGCGGACAGCGAAAAAAAATCGAGGTTCTGGATTTCGTTTATATTGTGCATAATGATACTTCTAAAAGATATGAATGTGGATGCACAAGTTTTTGTTTCTATGAGGTTTAGCTGAATAATTGAAGAAATTGATAAAAGGCTTTTTTGGAAGCGGATTCTGAGATTCAAAACAAACTCTAAAAAACATTAAACATATTGATTGGTATAGAAAATTAGCTGTTCTTTTTAATGTTGAAATTAGATTTGAAAAATAAATTTTTTTTCCTGTGTGGAACCGGAAGTAGACACTTTAACTCGTGATTTGAATAATTTGGACCAGGTTAATTTTGTTTATTTTTATAACAAAATAAAGCTTAAAGTATACTTATTTTATCGTAAAAGTTTTAGAATGGAATGGCCAGTAGTTTAGGAGGTAGGTGAATTTCAATACATAAAAGTCGCATGGGGCGTGGTACCGAGAGCTTGCTTAGGGCAGCTAGTTGGCTCGAAAACAAAAATTGATTTGAAATGTGATTAGTAGCACCATCTCTTATTTGAAAAAGGTTTTATTTTCCCATAAAAACCTAATTTAAATATATGACGCGTATATAACATATTTGACGCCAAGCCCATTCAAATTTTCTGTTATTTTTCGAGTTACTGTTCAACGCTTGCAATGACTATTACTTTCGTTGATAAGTTAAAGAGTCTTAATTATGTGTATTATGTCTCCGTTCGGCTATTGATGTTTCAATCCATTTGATTTGAAGTTTAATCGGAAAGCTAAAGACCTAAGAAAAATTCCAAGAATATTATCAAAAAATAAATTATGTCGAATCTGCTGGAAAAAACTGATCGTAGAAACACCTCTAGTTATTAAAAAAAAGAACTAGTTTAAGAAACGAGAGTTAAATTGTAAAAATTGTGAAATAAATTCATTTGTCTAAACACAAGTACCCTTTTTTTCACTAAGTAAATGAGCATTATCATTTTTTAATATTTTATATTCTATATGTAAGTGATACAAGTTATATATAATAGTTTTAATACAAATATTTTGCTTTCACACTCACTAGCTATCATAATCAAGCTCCCGGTACCACGCTCCATGCGACTTATTTGTATTGAAATTCACCTACCTCCTAAACTACTGGCCATCCCATTCTAAAACTTTTGTGATAAAATAAGTATACTTTAAGCTTTATTTTGTTATAAAAATAAACAAAATTAACCTGGTCCAAATTATTCAAATCACGAGTTAAAGTGTCTACTTCCGGTTCCACACAGGAAAAAAAAATTATTTTTCAAATCTAATTTCAAAATTAAAAAGAACAGCTAATTTTCTATACCAATCATTATGTTTAATGTTTTTTAGAGTTTGTTTTGAATCTCAGAATCCGCTTCCAAAAAAACCTTTTATCAATTTCGTCAATTATTCAGAAGCCCATAACTCGGCAACTAAACCTCATAGAAACAAAAACTTGTGCATCCACATTCATATCTTCTAGAAGTACCATTATGCACAATATGAACGAAATCCAGAACCTCGATTTTTTTCGTTGTCCGCTTCACGTGAAATGCCCCTCATACAAATTGAAGTGTGTACTCGACTGCATTCAGGCTCTGAATAGACTGGGCCACAGCAGAAGAATTTTCCTGGTAGTTCATTTAAGGTTTTTTTGTTCGCAACGTTTGTCTTCCGGTAATATATTTATCTGAAACTGCAGCTCCACTTTTCTGGATTATTCGTCTTTCAGGTATTGGTGCCTGTAGATTTGTGACATTGGACAGTTGCAACTATGTGTTTTCACTCGCCTCAATGCAAGACATTAATCTCGAACATCCATTTTTTGTTTGATCTTTTAGTCAAAACTCAACTATATTTCTTTGGAAAAAAAAAAATTCCCTCAGATTTTTCTATTACAATGTAATACTTAACATATAAAATCAAAAGAAGTTAAATATTTAAACCTGATTTTGACCAAAAGAGGTACAATAAATTATAAAAAACGCTCCAAGCAAAAATCAAAGGATGGAAGCAAATAAAAATGAATTGCTTATATAGCTCCTTGATTTCTCATGTGACTGGACAATATTAAATGCTTTTAATTTCAAATCATGTAAACTGAATTATGCTCATATTTCAAGCTTCAAATCAACTCTTTGACCATTAAAATTACCGTGCTTTTGCTTTTACAAATGGAAGTAGGCTAGGCAACTGGTGGTAAATAAAAAAACTGAAACTCTTATGCAAATGCGTTATTTTTACCGAAATATTATGTAAACGTATTCCAGAAATTTTGGTTGTAGTATAATCCAAAAACTAAACTCCAACCAACAAAACTTTCGACAAATTATATTCGCGCCCAATGTGGGTTCATATACTTTAACATTATACAGCTGAAATCAGAATAAACACATATATTACAGCTTACAAATGTATAACTAAATAAAACTATAAACCAATCTATTCTTACTTTCGCATTTGTAAATCTTGAACTTATGAATATATTCTTCAATTTTTTTTCTAAGCATGCCGGTCTAATACTAATATTTCAAAAAATCCTTTCCATACAAACCCTACCTCACGCACAATGAATTTCACAAATAATATCATTAACACTATCTAATTTCATTTCACAGTTAATCCTTTCATAAATCAAATCAAATCTTTGCTATTCACGCTAAACTAAGCATTATACCCGTGCCATTACTATTCATAAGTGTGTATGTATTTCACTCGCCATAGTCTCCATCACATCGGTTCATTCATCATTCCAACTATACAAACATCGAGTAGATCTTATAATTCATCCTATGCTTTCTTAGCTTGCATTCTCATTCCTTCATCGGTTCATATTCTTCGTCCTTTCTTCCTGACTGTTTCAAACAGGTCGGCTCTTGCATTTTATTCTCAAAGATACCCTTTATGATAGCCTTATCAAGAGCTCTTCAGTTAAGTGGCCCTTTCAGACACTAATTATATATACCGCACACCGCGTCGTCGTTTCTGTTCTGGCCCTCATCATTGACGCTATTCCGCTTAATGTTAAATAGAGACCAGTACCAGAATAGCTTACTATGAGGGCGCTGTCAAGGACATTAACGATGAGCAATATTCTAGTTTCTAGTCCTGGGCAAGGATAGGTAATGAGTGGTCGTGGTGGAGAATTTCACTTTTATATGTCTTTCGAAGCCTTGACATTATCTGTGTTGTACAAGAAAGCTGACAGACATTAAGGCCTGCTAGTTAGTTAAGCAGAATAATATCTAAAAACCATGTACCAAAGCGAGTTCAAAGATATTAATTAAATTATACTCTTGTGCTTAATCTGATTGGTTTGAATTGTTTGAAGATGTTGGTATAGTAAAAGTACTGATTTGTTTGTGCAACGTTAGAGCTTGTGTAAACGAATCTAAAAAAAAAAGTCTTTCAAAATTACCAAAATGTTTTATAATAAAAAAAAAATGTTTTATAATCAAAAAAAAGCCTAACTATGAATCACCCCACAAAATAAGCAGCTAAAGAACTGCTTGAATGAATGGATTGTACAATTTCAAAATGAAAATACTTTTCGAAATTTTAAAAATAAAATAAGTGTTCCAGTAAAGTCTGTGGTTCAAATTGACAACCGATAATCTTTTTGTTGCCAAAGATCCGTTAACAATTACCAATTCCTATGCTATGTTATTTTATATATACATTTGAATCAATACTAAATTAGAACATTGAACTTGTAGCTCATTATGGATATAATATTAGATATTATAATACCAAACAAACCTTATTTTATTGCCTAGCACCTAGTAAATGAGTTTTCGTAATGAGGTTAGAGTTAAAAACAAAGCATCTTCAGCTCAATTTTGGTTATTTGTAGCTCTAAAAATACTGAATTTGCTAACAGGATACGGAAAAAGAAAACTGACTCACCCGCAGAAATAAATAAGATTTACCGAAATTATAAGAAATTATAATAATAGCAAGAAAAATATATACGAAATTTAATAATGATTTTAACGTTGATCTAGCACTACTCTTTACCGAAACAAGCGGTATTAATTTATTACAAAAAATTAAATTTCATTTTAGTACTAAATTTGGTATTTACCTGACGACTCAGATAAAAAGGAAGCATAACGTAAAATCCAAATCCCAAAGATTGCCTGCGCAGGTTTCCCTCGACATTCTTAGCGTAAACTCATGCAGAGAAACAAGTCCAAAATTTCAAGTACCCTTTTTTTATTTCAATTAATTGAAAAACTTGCGACAAATTTTCAACATGCAACAATGAAAGAAAATTTGCTGAAATTTCAATTTCATGGTGGCCCTACAGAGGAAAAGTTACAAATTATTGCGAAGAATACAAGACCATAGAAATCTTTTCCAAATAAAAAAAAAATGTTAATGTTTGGCGAGCTTTAATTTAAAATGCTGTACAAATACTTAATATGTAAATTTATTTTGCAAAAATATGTAACATTTGGACGCACACGCACTAGGGCGCTTAAGTTTAACTCCTTAAATGCTGAGCAAGATGCGTACCAGCGAGGAAAATCATGCAAGTCGGCTGGGGGTATTAATGGAAATCGAAGGGGCCCTTGACTGCATGCCCTTTGTGGAGCTATGTGAAGTTAAGTGGGTACATGCCATGCTGATGCAGAGATTGTTGCTGGCGACAAATGGATGATCTAAAGGGGGTGAAGTCAAATATCTTGGAGTAATCTTGGACAAACAATTTCTCTGGAATAATCATGTGGAAGTGAAGCTTACTCGTGCTTTAAATGCTTTCGGGCAGTACAAGCGAGTTTTACCACTACATGGAGTCTAAAATTTCTATGCAATAATCATGAGGCCGATGATCACGTACTCATCTGTGATTTAGTGGACTTTTGTGAAGCTATTGTATGCTCACAAGAAGTTGGCCACGCTGCAAAGGACTGCGTTCCTGGGTATCTGTGGTGCCATGCGTACTACTTCGTGTGCGGCCTTTGATTCGCTACTTAATTTGCCTCCTCTTGACACTCAAATTCAGAGTGTGGCAATGAGCTCTGTTTATATACTAACTCAGCCTGGCCTATGGATAAGAAATGACGATGTGGGGTATTGCTTTATTAGCTGTGTTTAATGAGCACGAAGAAAAAGCAGAGCACCTCAAGGCAAGTTATAGTAGCACGGCTGTCAAAAAAAGTCAAGCAAACCAGAGCAGTTGAGAGGCAGAAAAAAGTCGAGCAAGTGAGAGCAATCGAGAGGCAATTCTCAAAATTCATTATTTGTCAGAAGATCAACCTGTCAATTCACTAACAAAAAACTGCACTTCAGTAACAATTTTTTGTTAAAAGTCGGTTCCGTGACAGTTGGAATACAGCTGGTTGCTTGCCCGAACTTGTTCTACCAAAAAAAGTAGAGGAAAAATCGTGCTCTGAATTGTTCTAGTTCAACTTAGAGCAGACTCATGAAACACAAATCAGAGCAACTTCGGGCAAGTTGGAGCAGCCGAATTGCTCATTAAACATATTTTATTGAAATATCTCAACCTAGCTCAACCTAGAGCAGCTCATTAAATACAGCTATGAAGTGTTCGATGCGTCAGATTTCCCCGATTCTCATTATGCCTTCGGTTGCTCGAGTGCCCTTTATCGCCTTCGGAAGAAGGCATGACTGGGGCTCGAAAACAGATATTAAATCTGGAGCTAGTGTCTATCTGCATTCATCGAATGACAGGTAGGTCTCTTCTCTTAGAGATTATGTTTCTATTTTTCAAACAGAAATTTTAGCTATCTTGAGAGTCACCTGTTGAGTAATTGAAGAAAAGTGGAGGGGAACACGTATTGCAATTTGCAGTGTTACTGTTACTTTAAAAACCGCCTAAGAGTGTAAGGCACGATTTAGCTCTTTAGCAATTTTCGAGGATCCCACTATAGGGCACTCTCTAGCTTCAGTGTGTCGACTGCATCTGCATATCCCATTCTTCTTTTCAGAGCCCAACCATGCGACTGCTGGATTCCTACTCAACATGAGCAAGAAAGTTTGTAGAGCCATGACAGGCTTACTGACTGAAAACAACTGCCTACGAGTACATATATAGGTGTTCAGCAGAATGAATCTACGGATCATTTCCTCTGTGAATGTCTAGCACTTGCGGTCTCAGACAGGGATGTAAAACGTATGAAGAAAATGGTCTCTTTTCGTCTATCGTTGATCCTAGATTTGGTTAAAAAGTCTTGGAAGCTATGGTAGGCGGGCGGTATAAGTAGATTGGGTATTTTGGCCTGAGCGCTTACAGGTTCCAGTTCTTTCTAACCCACCCACGAACAGACACACAAACGCATATAACTATAAGCGCTTCACTTGACCTGTGGTAATAATAAATATAAACAGAAAATTGGAAAAATAATAAAAAATAAACATACCACCAATATATTTGGCAAACTGAAAGTTTTTGGTAAGATATAAAAAGAGGTTAACAATAATTATCTCCTTTATCTCCTTCTTCATAATTCAACTAGTCAAGAAAACTGTTCTCAAAAATCTTATATATTTTTAACAGACGATGCAAGTTTTCATCATACATTCTTTATCATTATTTAAATTTTTCCAAACTAAGAGACTGCTGGTATTCAAAACCTCCAAGTTGTCTTTATGAAGGAGAGATAAATTTCGATTTGTAAACGGCATGAAACAATATCTCAACTTCTATAAAATAATATTTCATCCTCCAAATAAATATCCCCTTTTAAATTATAAAACTGTTCTATATCATCATCTACATTAATCTTATTTTCTGATCTATCCGTTTATATTACATGTTTTACCTCCTCCTGCTCTTTTTCCATATGTGCAACCTCCTCATCACCCTCCTCTCCTGGTTCCATGTACAGAATAAATGTCCTTCTATTAAGCGTTATAACTGCTTTAAAGTTGGCTTTCATAAAATGTCCGCTGAAATCACTCTTATCAGCTGGTATTCTTTTTTCAAGGAATCGGATGTCAATTGTGCATTGTCCAAGCTCTACTCTTTTGAACCTTATCTTATGCTTTACTCCCATTAAACGTCCACTCAAACCTAATGATATTCATTGGTTCCTAATGATGTTGAAAGTCTTTGATGCTCTAAAAGCAAAAGGAAAAATGTCTAACTAGGCTGAAGAAGACTGGTTCACCCGCTTATCTTCAGGATTTCCGTAGTTTGCGTTTTGGTTCTAAAAGAGTGCTCAAGCAGGCTATGCGTGCTTTCGAGCATCGAGCCTTCAATCTATTCTAATTAACCAAAATCATTTTGGTCCTATATCAGTTCCCTTAAGTTCCTCAGTTCTTAATTCTATGTGTCTTGATGATGTTGTTCCCTCTTATCATCAAGCTATTTGCGATTTATTTTTTGCTTTTTCCTCTTCCTTTAAGAAAAACAGACTAAATACCTCTATAGCTTCTATTTTCTCTCGTTCTTCTCCTCCCTTATCCTTTGAAGTTGAAACTCTTATCCACACCTGAGATTCAAATGCCAGTTCGGGTCCTAACGGTATTCCCAGTATGCTTGTCAAATGCCTCTCATCCTCCCTCTGTGTTCCGTTAGCTATCCTTTTCAAGATTAGCCTTGCTTCTGGTGTATTTCCTTCTTTATGGAAATCTGCCAATATATTCCCAAAAACCCTTCTGTAGTCTCCAATTATCGGCCTCTATCCTTTCTTTGCTGTTTTAGTAAACTCCTTGAACATCTTGTCTATAAAAGAGTTTTTTCCGTCTATAAAACCTTTACTTGCTCCTGAGCAACACAATTTGGTAAAGGACCGCTCTACAACGACTAATCTTATGGTATTCACTAATTTTGGCGCTTCTGCCTTCGATTATCAACGTCAAGTTGATGTAATCTTTTGATTCTGTGAACCATAGCCTGCTGCTCGATAAACTTAACGGGTTTGGTATTTTGGGTCCCGTCCTTTCCTGGTTTTCCTCCTATCTTTATAGTCATCTTTGCAGAGTCACTTTAAACGGTTGCTTTTCCTCTCCTATATTTCCATTATCCGGAGTTTTTCAAGTTTCTATCTCATGCAAATAGCATCGCAATATCAACTCCTCTGGCTTTTTCTATGCGGATGACTTAAAATTTTATAGGACAATCAAATCTGGAGACGATTGCCACAAATTGCAAGCTGATTTGATTACCCTCAATCACTGGTGCCTAAACAACCTCATATCAAAACATTTTGAAGTATCACCAATTGTCAATCTCATATAAAAATTCTACTAATGTATTCACTTATTTCTTGTCACCAGCATTTTAAAGACCTTGGCGTAGTGTTTGATACCAAATCGCGTAGGTTCACTCGTTCGTTGTTTGTTTAGATGCAGCGTTCCCTATTGTCCTAACCCCTCTCGTCTTTCCATTATTCATATGTCCTTGTTGGAATCGCGTAGATGAGTGTTTTCTTTTGTTAGCGTTTTTGGTCAGATCTTGGTTCCCAGATAACCAGACGTGAATCTAGTCGAATCAAAACAACATTTTGTGGTCAGTTGTGGACTGTAATTGTTTAGCCACATATATAAAAATACAATAGTTAGATTTCAATTTGTGGATAATATTCCACAAGCTTCGAGATGCATACCGTAAAGGCTTCGTTTTTTTCATCAAACAACATCCCAAACCGCTCTGAGAAGTTTTACACCGAAGCACCGGAGGCTTATTTTTTGAATATATTTGTAAATTGAGGCGTTGGTTTCTAGTTCTTTCATTTTATTTAAACTGTTAGAAGCTCTTAAACTTCTGCTAAGTTTAAAACGAAAGATCTGAGATAATCTATCATTCCTAATTGATCCTAATTATACCTTGCGGTTCTATTCCTAATTATACCTTGCGGTTCTATTTTGTTTTAGGGTTTCCTAAGCCTAGCAAAGCTGTTATTCTATCAGCTGTTAGTCTCGTTTTATAGCTTAGCTGTGTTACATTTTACGCTGGCGGCTCCTTTTACAAACATTAAAAATGACTATGGTCATGTTCACTTTCTGTTTTCTCGAAAAGTCATCAAATCATCGATGTATGCCAAAGTCCCAAGCACATGATAACATAATTTATAAGTATACTTTTGAAAAATTTCTAGTACCTATTGATTTTATGCTAAAAGGAAATCTTTTAAACCTACAAAGCCCAAACGGAGAGTCAAATATGCGAAATTGAAAATCTTATTCTACCAGCCGAAATCCGTTTTTTAAATCCAATGCTGAAAAGTATTTCATCCTACTCAGTTTTGCAAGAATTGCTTTTGAATAGATTCAAATCTTGGGCTGTGGATTTCAAAAACCGGGTTCCAGATAAGGCAAGCACACTCAAGAAGAGGGCGAACGAGTGCGGTGTATAGTGATTTTGTAGCACAAAGGTTCTGAAACTCCCTAGCGCATCGCTCAATGAAGCCAAGTCGTTTACTTGATCGCAACCAACTTTGAAATCAAAAACGGTTCAAGTATAAGTGTTTTGTTGAGATCTCTTAAATCTAGACATAATGTAATAGATTTGCTTCGTTTACTTTAAGTTTCTCTAAAGTTGTAATTTTTCTTTAAATTTTCCCTATAACGTATTTGGGATTCTCTGAGAAGGTTTGACGGTCGGAATGATTTCCGGATCAATCTTTAGACTATTATTAATCGAGAAATCACACAAATTGGAAAAAACCAGCACTTTTTGGCGTTAATCTTATTTTCTTAAAGTCAATAGAATAGTTAATCTTATAAAAAAATAGTTAATCTTATTTTCTTAAAGTCAAATCTACACTCTCTTTTTTTATGGCTAAAATCAGAACTGAATTGTTACCTTCTGTAACAAATATCTGTATTTAACTAATATTTCTTTATTTACATTTCAAGCAAATAATACCTTCAGGAAAATTTAAGGACCTCGAAATGTCTCAAGTGTAATTTAAGTAGATTGTATTTGGTTTTTTTTTCAACACATTTTTTTTTTCAATTCCAAAAGCACATAACCCCGCCACCTGTATCTAGCTTGAAATCAATAGCAACATTGTCAACAAAAATATTTTGTACCCAACAATATTTTAAATTCTCTCTCATGTCACGTATTAAATAATCACAATCACTTGAGTTCTCCATTTCTTCTATTTAACTGTTCATTTTTGTTGTTCTTGGATTACAAACAATTGCTAAATGATAAGGTTTTATATACTTTTGGTACAGCTTTCCAAAAGCAAGTCAGCTATTTTGCTAATGTAACGTAGAACATTGTGAGCGGCATTGTACGACACTTTAAATTTCCTAAAATTGAATATTTGTCGATTATTATTGAAATTGTTTGATTGTTTTCTACAGCTGCTGACAGTACACCGCTTAGTGTAGCAGTATCTTTTTTTCTGATTTGCAGCGTATCGCAAACCCCGCAGACATCGTTAGCAATTATGTTCAGAAGAATCGCACTTTTAATTTCATCACTTTTTTATCAGTTTCCGATGATTTTAACTAAATTCAAACCGGTTGTTTGGATTTTTTTATGTTTTTGGACTGTTTTTTATCCATCGATAGCGGTTTGGGGGATTTAAATATTTTTATATTATATTTAAGGACTTCGGCTTTTGTAGTTGTGAGTTCACTTTCGATTTTATAGAAATCACTTTCGATTTTAAAGTACTTTTTTTGAAAAAAAATTTCTAGCCTGATTTCTTGTTTGAAGTTACTTAAATGTTTCATTGTCTATGTCCGCCTCTTGCAGATTTCATTCCAGACTGATTTTGAAGGTTCTGCAGGTCCTGCTTTATTGGATCGAAAATTCCACATAATCCATTAATCCGCTACGACCTACAACTGTGCCATGTTCGATTTTCCCCAATCTTATATTTTCTTATAGTATCTACACAATCTGAAATGATACAATATTAAATGGAAAAAACCATTAAGTCCACATTGGGCGCATTTAAGATTGTGGTTTTTCTACTATATAAAAAGACAAATTCACCCTATTTTCTTGTTCATAGCCTCAGATGAAATATAAAGTGAATAAAAATTGAATCATTTTAAAAAACAAAACAACCACCAGCTCTACGATCAATATTTCATTTTTAATTCATAGGCTTCAAATTGTAACTCCTAAATGAAGTCTCCACTTAATGAAAAGAGCACTCGTTCGCAACACAATGCTTTCATTCTCGAATATGATACTTATCTTTGGATATGTTCTTTTGTCGTAATGACCGAGTCTCTATGCACAATACTCCTTCCCGTAAAAATAAAAAAAAAACTTTTCAAGCATTTCACACAAGTGTCATTTGAGTCCTAGCATACGTACTCTTATGTACCGACATACACAAGCATTGAAATGAAGCAAAACGAAGCGTTTCCTATTTTCAAACCTTGCAAAAAGAACATATTCTCCCTATTTCATGAAATATTAATAACTAACACTTTACACGATTTTCTTATAATTTTTTCCATCTTATTCTATATTTACAGATCCACCTCTAGTATCACTTCGACTCGGTTCCACACTAACGTCGGACGATATCAAGGAAGGCGATGATGTTTACTTCGAATGTCACGTTCAATCGAATCCACCGTGGCGAAAATTGTTATGGCTGCATAATGTAAGTCGATATGGGAGAATTTTAATGAAATTCGCAAAATGTCAATGAGCGCAGTTCAAGTATGCATGTATGGTAACGTGTAGTGTGTGCACTGACTGTATAGTGTGTCGAGGGTGTTTTGATAGTACGAAGTGTAAGTACTAAAGGTAAATGGAAATGTGCATTGAATATTCTAGATGGGAATAAGTAAGTAGTTGGAAGAAGTTGTTAGGAATTTCCTAAGTGCAATCAAAGAATGTTAAATCCAACGATAGCTATGAGAAAATGAATTTAATATCGTCGGGTGTACGCCAAAACCATGAATGTGCTTTTTTGGTGATTTTCAGTTTTTCATGTCACTGTACGCGGAATTCTTATACAAACAATTTGCCAAAACCGGAAATGTAAAATTCCATTTTATGCCTACACAAAGTCAAAATTTCAATTTTATGAATTACCTAAAAACTAAGTATTTGCCAAATGCGTTACACCAAAATCATGAATGTTCAGATTCATTGTTTTAGTGTAACGGAATAGTATAGGAATATTATCTTCCTTAATTCAAAAAAAAATGTTTCTTATATTTTAAAACTGATTTATAATATTGCGTCAAATTTTCAAATTGATTTTACTCGAAATAGCATTTTAGCACATTCATGGTTTTGGCGTACACTCGACGATATGTTCTCGGAAAAACCATGGCTGGATTTTGAAACATTTTTTGGGCCTGAAATTATTTTTGAATTCAAAAAAAATCATTCACTCGTTATTCAATCAAAAATTATTCATCAGCAATTTTTCCTAAGGTTTTCAAGTTCTTCAACTCAACTGGGGTCATCTCTGACTTTGATCCTGGCTTTGGTTTGTTCTTCGAAACAGTCCATTGAATTTCAAGATGCAATTAAAATAATTTTTGACAGACCGAATCATTTTTCTTACATCAGTCAACAAATTAAGGACCCTAGAATATTTCTCTTTCCTACCAAATGACCGTCATGCTTCAACTCATCAACGTCACAAGCACACTTTCATTTCTTTTGCAGTAAAGACCACATCATCAAATTCCAATAAACTTTCCTCCGTTTTCCTTTTCAAGTAACAGGAGCTCAATTTTTTTTCATTTTATTATTTTACTACCGGCAAACATCTGTTCCCGTTGAACTTCCAACAATAGTCACCTCCGCTCTACAACAGCTCATTGTCCTGCCTGAAATTTCAAATACAAAAACATCAAAAGCCTGAAAGGATACAACGGACGACGAGAAAATGCGAAAGTTTCATAAAGCCCCAGAACCAAACCTCCACGCTAAACTAACCTCTTACGGTCCAATCAACTTGCCAAAGCAGCCGAAACAAAAACGAACCGAGTTTTTATTTTTTTTACGTCCACTGCTATTAAGCAATTGGGTTTACCAGCATTGTGGTCAATGTACCGGCAGCTGTTAGAATCTGCACTCCTCCCAATCATTGATTCTTGAGCTCTTCGAGTTGTTCTTTTACTCAATTAGAAAATTCAGCTGTGGCTCTGGTTTTAGTCCTGAAGCTCCACCATCGTCCATAATATATTAATATTATAGCTAAAGAGGACTAGTATTCACAGCATCGTAAATTGTTTCGAACTCCTCCGAGGAAACAGGATATGTTGGGAAGCATAAATAGGTCACCAATCTTGTGGTGATCCTTTTCAAAGGATTAATTTTCTAAGCTGTGATGTAATTAATCGATGGACAACATTTTTGGCGCAAATAAATGTAATGGAGTTCAGAGAAAGTTGAGGTTTTTCAAAAGATAAGGGTTAAGTGTAGGCAGGATGTGGAATGTGTGAAGGTTAGTCAGGTTAGTGTGTTGTTTTAAATGTAGGGTTAATGTGAAAGTGGCTGATTTTATCGTCGAAGAGGTTTGTGTAGATTGTTGTGGTAGGCCTATGAATGGATAAAGTAATCAATTAGAAATGGGGAAAAAATTAAAGGAAAGTATTGTGGATTGAACTAAATTGCTTTAGAAAAGTAGCATGATGATCAAAATAAAAATCCTGAAACGGTTTTGGCCTTCAGGAATAACCACTAGCTTTGAAGTGAAAAGAGTTAGTATTTAAATAAATAAGGTATTTTTACTTTCATCAGCTTTTAAGTTTTTCGGAATATTTTGTTGACTCGAAAGGGGTTTTGTATGCGAGGTTTGGTCTTAGGCTCTGTCCAAGTTGTAAGTAGGAAATAATGCAGTTTACCTTGAAGATACAGCTGATGGATTTCCATCATAAGCCGCTTCGCTCAGAAATAACTAAATATGGTGGCTGCAGTTCTAGCCATATTCTAATTTAATATAGAAGTATATTACAGTCTTCAAAGAGGTGATTGTTAGGCTATTTAGGCTTTTTTGAAAGCCTTAATTATGTTGCAGAATTCTTTGTTGACGTCTCTATGAAGAAGTTGAGTTAGACGTTAATCGAAGTGTTACTTGGGTCGTTTATCGTCTCTGCTTTGAGCATATTTAAAGGAACCGGTTAGAGACTGGAACCTTAAGGGATAACACCACAGTAACCGGTTCAAAAAATCCAATTTTTTTATAGCTTTTTTTAGCTTCTTTTATTTAGGCGAGCACCAACACGGATAGCCAAATGTATGGTGCAGGCATCGTTGTTAAAGGTACATATAACACTTTTATGATTTAAATGCACATTAAACTTTAAATACGTTTTTCTCAAAACTACTTTTTTCGACTTGGGCGAAATCATAACTCGAAAACTATTGCTCCGATCAGTCTCAAATTTTTTTTGTAGCTTTGTAAATGCAATATCTTGAGCATCACGTAGCCGTTTTTTGATTGGATGTAAACTTTTTTTTTTAAAAGACAATTATAAACAATTACAAACAATCATAAATAGTTATAAAAAATTCAAAAGTGTGCCATTTCTACAAAAATCAGTTTAAATAAAAACGCCTACGTGATTCTATAGCTAATTGTATGTGAATAATGAACTTTGTTTCTTTTTTGATCCACGTCTCATCGTTTGCGCTAAATCTTTTCGCCCGTTTATCAATTTAAAAAAAAAAGGCTTATATGAAGATCGGCGCTATCGCCGCCATTTTGTATGAAAATGATAATAAAAAGTGTTTTTCTCATACTTCAATGTGTGCTCAATAAAGCCCTTTAACGGAAATTTCCTACTCCCGTTCCAGGTTTCCGAAAAAAAATGTCAAAAAAAGCCTTATTTTTCGACCGTTACTGTGGTTTTACCCCTTAAGGTACACCAGACTTTATAAGGAAATTTTTAGACTTTATAAGCCCTATTGAAGGTGACAAACACGCTCCTTTTGCTAAAGTAACTACCTATGACTTCAATAATCCCATCTGAAGAATCCGAATATATAGTTTTGACCAGACGTGTATTGAACAAAAGCTTAACTGGTGATATAGATTAGCAACAAAATATTGGAAAATTATGAAAATGTGGTCGATATTTTCGAATTGTTTGACAATTCAACTGAATTTGGGACCATTTCTGAAACGCAAAATGGAAGACGTGAAAAGAAAAAAAGTTACAGTTTAGAGATTTTGATACTCAGAACCAGTGGCTGATATGTGCAACCAGAGAAGGAAGACAAGACGGGTTCCTAAACAAAACAGCAAAACTAAACAAAACTGGTGCCTGACCTTTTGAGGAGGAGCTCCAAGCTGCAACGGCTACCATTATCGAAAGAAGCAAGTATAGAAACGTTCAATTATTCAAGCTGAACGAAGCGAATGCTCACGGGTAACAAAAAGCACGTGAAAGCATGGTGACAATGATTGCTTTCTGCCTCCTGTATGCCCAGAAGGTATATGAGGGCTAAAGATATGGCAAAATAGCACTAAGTCGTTGCCCAAAGTAACCACATAAATCCCTTGAAAGATCATAGAGCCAGGTATGCTCAACGGGATAATCGACCGAATGGAAAAATGGTGTTTGCCCCAGTCGAAAGCTTAAACCATCCTGGTAGAACATGCGCCAACGTTTTTGCAGAAGAAAAATATGGAAACTGTTCAAATCAGCCAAAGTTAAGACTCTATAAATCAGAAATATGAAAAGCCAGGCGGAGCTCTTGGAAAAAGAAATGTGGCAAAATTGAAGCCACTTTGGAAATGGTGCGACTAAAGAACTGTTTGCTTTGCTCCCTGCTACGTCAAACTTAGTTTGCTAGCCAAACGGGAAATGGACAAATGGTCCAGTTGAATTGTTGAAATGTTCATTGATAATACCAGGGAAAAAGTGAAATTTTAGACTAGGCCAACGAGGACTTTAAGTTCTAAAAGGTCCCAAACCTAGATGGAATTATGTCTGCCATGCTCCAGATGACTGGAATACTCATCAATTTATAAAGGTTTTCTAATACGAAAAAATACACTAAGGGCCTGGAAGACCGCTAAGTTTGTAATAAAATATACAAAAGGTAAAAAGTAACATGAATATTCAAAAAATAAAGGCATGTTAGCCTGACTTTTTTCCTTCTCAAAGTATTTGAAATGGTTCAGATTTCCATATAGCGATTTTTAACCATTTTGAGAGCCCGAAATGAGTATATGAAAGGAAATTTATGGGGACGACTCTGCCTAAAGTACTTTAAAAAAAATACTTCATTATAAAAGTACGCTTTGTGATCGTTTTTGAACATTCGATTCGCTTTCAATAACGTTCGCTCAACAGCCATTATGAAAATCCTTCCTATAACCAGCACTTATTCCACCAAGTACAGCTTAAGCAAATGCTCAATTCAGTGAAATAGACTAAAGCGCAAAGAATTAGGAAGGTTCCCAGAGTCACACTCCAACAGAGTGTTTTATCTGCTTTCTTATTAAATGACGACAACAGTCACAAAATGATCTGAGAGCAAGGGACTTCTATTTGGGGTCTTCATATAAATTCCGATAAAACTGATCTTATACTCTTAACTATGATATAAAGAATTCTTTCAAATCTGATTGAATCCCGCACTCAGTACTTGCGTCTTATTATATAACAACAGGCTTATCTGAAAGACGTACCTAAGGAAAGAGTAAACGAGAGAAATAGTACGCAAGGAAAGAGTCTAAAAAGAGGCCACGCTAGATACACTGACTACTTGGTCCCCACTCTTTCCCTTCACCGAAAATATTGCGCGACTCTGTGAGCAGAAATGGAATCAGCAAACAGACAAAGCAGTCTTATATATCTACAGTGACGAGTCTAAAACAGCAACAGGAGTAGATAATGCAGCATACTCTGCGGACCAAGATGTAGAAGTTTTTTCAGGCTCCCTAAGCACTATAAGTCTTTGCGGTACTGAAAGTCCCATAACTAATACACGTCATAAGCCTTCTTGCATTAGCCCAGACTGACTGCAAACAACTGGCCATCATCATTACCGGCCACTATTTTGTCATGAAACTGTGATTCCTAACCAATAATTCTTCCAGAAAGTGTCAGGACCCGGGACTCAGACACACAGAATTCAACATATCCTGTGGCACTATCTAGCACTGGGAAAAACCAAACCGCGCTGCTTCGATGATACCTGGTCTGTTGAACCTCATACACTTGATGGGGCATAAAATAGAGGGTATGCTTCAACTTGCGAAAAGGTATGGAGTCTTCGATAGCCACAAAGTTTTTACATTTAACCTTCAGGTTTTCTTAACTGGTATCGCTAAGGTCCTTAACCAGAAAAACCTAGCCTGTGAATCTTCAAAATAATAAAACTCATTAACGAAAAAACGCTGAAAATGATTAAACCAATGATAACGACTAAATCGATGATGATAATAATGATGAGGAAGCATAATACAAAAATCAATATTTATTTAGATGTATTTTTCATCCTAAAAATTCCGTTTTAATCATGACTTTTTTCAATAAAATTAGGTATTGTCTTCATGTTTAGCTGCGTGTTTCATCTAAAGATAATAAATATTATTATTAGAAATCTGGTTTATGGTTTTTTTTTCACATTGAACGTAGCCAAATTTAAAAAAATATCTGCTTGATGAAGAAATCCATGCGCCCAGTGTGGGTTTAACAAATTTAAAAATTACTTGTCTTGAGCACAATAATTTAAACATGAAAAACAAATGTGAATTGATGTTATAATTAAAAAGCCATAAACATTTTTTATATTTGTAATATTTTTATGTGAGTTTTAAGAAAATACTAAATTACTAATTAGGCCAAAAATGTTCATAAAAACTTTTTCGAAAATAGCATCTTTATTTTCAAAACTTATTTTATGCTTCAATTAAGCCAAACCCCGTTTCGAATAAAATTAAAAAACTCTCAGATTGAGCTTTGAATTAGTTTACTAAAACTTTAAATCATATTCTATTAGCAGTTAGGACTTGGACTATTTTTCAGTAGTTTTCTTCCCTTTTCTATTAATTTTTCAAATGAATGGCTATGTAAACTTCATAGCAACATACAAATATTATCGTTGTATTAAACTTCCAAAAAATCTATTCAGTCCTTCAGGAATCGCCGACAAAACTTACGCTCCAGAAAAACAGCATAGCTCACTCTTTCGCTCGAAGTCTTCGAAATTAATTCACTTCAGCATTCAACCCGTTCATGATAGCAATGGAACGATGCGAACAAATATACTTGGTACTCAATTAAATTTACTCGGACATATCGGTATACCGCAATACGACGTAGTGAACATAGAAAAAGATCCGTCGATATGGATACGAGTCTACCATAGAGTCAGTCCATGAGTCCAGCTTGGGCCAATGAAAGAACTTCAGTTGGCGAAATTAAACTGATCCTGGAACGGACTAGAGTAAAAAAAAATAACGGACTGTTTCAACATGAACTAGCCGACAAAGATGTAGGTCTGGTTTGCTGTGGTCTACAGAAACCCATTTAAATTCGTATTCGAGATTTTGCACGCTCCACGCGCGTGAGGTTTTCTTTGGAAAATTTTCCCGGTTACATTTACAGGACTTTGCTAGTGTTGTTCGGATGGTAAATAACATCGTCAACAGCATTTGGTGGGCAATGTACGTTTCAGCAATGTACATGACAGTTTCTAAATGGACGTAGTTTTAAATATGTATACATGCATAGATGGTCCATTTACGTAAGACCTAGTACGGTTATTGAATAGCTTGGAAATTTTCAACGGGGGGATATATGTAAATGAAAATAGGTCTGTTCGCGTACTTTCAGTCACTGAATTTTACTGAATTTTCCTGAATCATGTGGTGGGGGAAATTCAGGAAGAGTACGAAAACGCTCTCATTGCATTTCCTGAAAATTGACAAACAAAGGGGTCTGTTGTCGGTTTTTGGGAGAACAAAAGTTATTATAAAGTCATCCTAAGCGGCGATCAACTATCGCCACAAAAATAATCGTCTTTCATAATAACATTACGCCAAAAACCGTTTGACAGTTTTCAGTATTTTTCAGTAGCTCAGATCCTACTGAATTTTACTGAAAGAGGGGAAATTTTCAGTATTCAGTAAAACGGAGTACAAAAACGGCTTCATTGCAATTAATTGCAATTAATCGTAGTACGCGAACAGACCAAATGTTCGGAAAACACATTCAGGTTTTTTTAATTAAATAAAGTAGTTATTCCGAAGATTAATACGATGAAAATGACTTCCTTTAATAAGCCGTGGTTACACTTAGATCTTGCGTTGCTTGATTGTTTTGAGTAAAATCTGAAAAAAATCAGCAGCGAAAAATTGTAGCAAAGAATTAAATAAAAATATTTTTTTTTCATGTGAAACCTACCAAATATGACCAATTCAATGAACTATGTAAAATTGATTTTTTTATTATATCTCTCTTGTCTCAAAACTGTACAAAAAAACCGAACTACAAACAATTCTAAAGATATATGACAAAACACAATGACCAACTTTTTTGCATAGATCCTTGTATTTAATTATTGATATTTTTCAATGCATAAAAATCACATTTGATCATGTCCGTTTGACATTTTGTCACAAACAAATACTTAATATTTGATTGCGAGGTATGCTTATCTCGCGGAAAGCATTAGAAAAAAATGGAGCTCTAAACCTCAAAAAATCATTCTCCACCTGCATTTCACTTCAAATTTACATTGCATAACCCTCATCAAACCAAAAAATTAACGTTCAAGGGCCTCTGTGACCTCTTACCTATTTTAATTGCGTCTGTTTTATAATCACCACGATATAAACGCTACAAAACTATACTTCAACCAAACAATCATCATCGTCCTCGAAGCCATTCTCGTGGCCGTAACATTTCGTTATACTAGACTATAGCTTTGTGCTTACGATATTTCGTTCTTTAGATTACTTCCTTACAATTCTAATTAAAGTCGTTTCAACCATCGAAAAGTATTTCCCGTGCTAACTAGTCTTCCACACCTCCTAGAGCAAGCACCAGGTTCGAATGGAAAACTGAAACCAACCACTCGACGAAGGAGGGGAAGAGTTTCATTTGAGAATCAAGACAAAACGAGAAAAAAGTAAGGAAAACGTTGAATAGTGCCATTCAAGGTAACAACATACTGTAACCGAATGCAATTATAGAAAACTCAACCGAGCACCATTAAATGTCATTAGATATGTGCATGTCATGTTGCTAAGAGCTTTGGGATATGGCGGTGCTATGGAATCGAGTGAAATTGGGTCAGTGTGAAGATGCAATATAATTGTTAAACTTAGCTAGTTAGTTGGCTTGTTCGAATTCAAATCCTGTTACGGCTTGAGTCAAGGAATCCTATTGTGATCATGCAAAAGCGAAGGAAAGTCATTTGAACGCAAAAGGCAATTATCTCGGTCTTTTTGTTTGTGTTTAATGATGCTCATTACCTGAAAAGCTATGCAAACAATTTTTTGGATATTAATTACGATTAAAAGAGAGTCACCTTGTGACAAGAAATGGAACAAGATAGAGGAGAATAAATTTATTAACATAAAGTGCTTTCAAACCCTTCTAATAATACATTTTATTATTTTCTAATAAATTCGTCTAGTAACATCGTTAAATTCTCAAAGTTATATTTTTAGTTTTAAGACGAAATAATTTAAAATTTACTTGAATGCTTGAACAAAATTTTAGTTCCTCGGATATATACATAAACATTTAATATTGTTGCTACAAATATGCCATATCATACGCAATATTAAAATTTCATTATTTTAAATTGAATATTAATTTCCAGTTGAATAACATTTCACCTTAATCTCAACGATAAATATTTCACTTCGTTATATTTCTTACTTACCCATATTGGGCGCATTTATTTTAAAGCCAATAGAAGCCTAGATCTACCCTAAATTGAAAAATTTATGATATGTATTTATTGTTAAAAGAAATTCATGACTCAAAATCGTTGGAGAACAAGTTATCTTCTTTAGATATGAAAATGCGAGTCCTTTCTAAATTAATTATTTATTTCAACGGCAAGAAATCAAATACATTATGTATAATCTTGAAATGTGTTGATTCTAGTAACATAATTTTTGAATCTTTTCATACTTTTATGTGCTTACAAAGATATCAAAACAAATGAACGATAAGTTCTTTCGAATTTCAATTTTTTAACGAACCGATTTTATCAAATTTCATATTATTGTAAATTAAGTATTGTTTGCATTTAAACTGAATTCATACACCTTTATTCAGACTGATATCATTCTTCATATTACTTCTATTTGTAGAGCTGCTGAAGGTGGTGTCATTTTTTGCGGCTCAAATAATACTTTCCTTAAATTGTCACTGTTCTCATTCCTTTTTTGATCAACTATTAATTTTTCATTTACTATTTCTTGACTAAATGTCTTTCCTTGGAGTACATCATATTTTCTTTGTTCCACCTAGGTGAATATGTACGAGAATATTTGGAATATTTTCGAGAATATTACTGATTTATAGTTTGTGAGTTATCACTTACCTTACCGATAAAACTCAACTACGTACAAACATCCTCAAACCAAAAAAGAAACAAACAACTACAAAAACACAGCCTAAATTGTCACGTAGTCAGTCTTAAAAAAGTCAGATCTTAAAAAACATTTAAAAAATGAGTTGTTCAGTTCAAATTCCAATGTTTAGGCTCTTTGAACCAGTGGCTAACAACGCCAAGCTGTTCTGTTATTCGATAACACAATAAATCATTGCTACGAAAACATGATATTACACTAATGTAGTTGCTTCCACAAAATTTACCATTAAAGTACAGGGCCTAGTTTCAAAAATTATTTAGGCTGTGAAATTGCGTACCACCTCGAAAATATATTTGTCTCTATTGCAGGGCATTAGTGGATGCAAATAGGGAAACATTTTTATAGTCCAACCAAGGCTGTAAACACCTATCATTAACTGCCTTAATTCTACTTATACTCGAATATTCAAACTCTCAAATTTAATTCAGTTATGCAGGATTTTCATTGCATTATGCAGTGTCAGAGGAATTTAAAGAAGAAATTGGACTAAAAACTATAATCTACAGTTTTCTTGAAAATATGAGAGACGGAAAGTGAGTATTAGAGCGGCATATTATACATTGAATGATTTGTGAAACTACTGTTGATTGATTAATTTACTTGCATGGACTGGATGCTTTTTTTATATCCAAAGTGGATGAAAGAATGGAGCCAATGAGCTCTAAACTTTATTTTGGTAGTGCTGGACAGTATGCTAGAAAATGTGCTACACTCTCTGGCGTTTTTTTACAGTATCTGCAGCAATCATTGTGCTCCATACCGCTCTTGTGGTAGTGTTTTTACAAAAACGGTGTCAAGTTCCGGCATCATAAAGCTCTAAGGCTCCATTTCGCCTTGTTTATCTCTTTTGAGCTCTTTTGCGTTTTGCAGCCCAATGCCCCCATAAGACACCCTCGTTTTCAGAGCACAAGTTTTCTGAGGGCAGCTATAATTGTAAAGTTTGAAGATTATTCTGCTTACTTCCCAATAAAACTAATGAAAACCTGCTGTAAGGCCATATTGGTAGTCTTCTGTGCCCGATCCTTTTAGTTGCATGTACTTTATGGCTCTAACAATATCTTTCCCTTGTTTAAAGTTTATGTGCCTATGACGATGGAACTAGGTTTCTGATGGGACTACTCCTTCATTAGATTACAGAACTCTTTGACACTCTTTTGAGAGCTATTACCTCTTGCTTACTAGCATCACCGCCAATTCAAAATAATTTGCTATCAGTTTTGCAGTGATCTCCGAATCACTTCATGTTGTTACTTAGGAACGGATGCATATCTCCTCCAAACTAAGCTGAAGCGAAAACTGTCTACTGTTCCTTCTTCAATATTTATCCTTTTTACAGATATCCGAAGCCAACCTGCTGCTTACCTTTGACCAAGCAGCTTTGGAGTACTGCAGGTTCAACTGTAGCGACATCAATCCTTTGCTTCTCATTAAAAGCAAACTGCTAAACTTTGATGTTCTCTCCATTTCAGTTCCACTTTATTTCATATAAGAAGTGACCGCCGACTCTCGTGCCTTTTCATTTAACTTTTCGACGATCAACTTAATCTGCTCAGAAAGAAAAGTATTGTTACCGTCTTCGTCAGTTACTTTAGAGGCCAAAGCCTGATCCACTTCGATGACTAGTATGGTTTACGTAATTTTTTTCTTTCTGTAAATTGCTTTCCAGTATTTGATGTAGAGTTCTTATTTTCAGTTGCCAAGTCTGCTGCAATGGCGAAAGTGGACAAAGTGGAAGCGGAAAATGGAAATATTTTTAGAATTCTTATGTTCCCTAAAAAATATGGATAGTCCATCTTAAATCACTTTTATATTACAATTAAAGTTCGAAGCAATTTTATTCAATCAAAATCACTACCACATTGGTGCAAAACAACAAACTCTCTGACCATCAAATTATTTTTTTTTAATTTTTAAAAACAATTTTAAACTTAGCCTAGTTGTGTGTTGTGATGAAGCTATTGTAAAGTAGTGTGGTGAATTGTGAATGTAATAAGTCTTCTCGTGTTGTGTATCCACAATTGCATACAATATTGATTGCTTTGTTGCTGATGCTGTAGAAGTGCTCTATCTTCATCAGCATGCCCTCTTCAACAGCATTCCGTACTTTATCCATTGAACCAGCCAAGAAAATTTCGAGGTAAATATCTTTTAGCCTGGAAGCTAGTTTTTCGCCCTGCAAGGCTCCGCTAGAGGCAATCTGTCGTTGCTTTTTGCAGGGTTCCAAATCTTTGGCACCCAATTCCATTTCCCTTATTTCCTTTAACTGCATATTCTCTGGAGTGCTAACTTTAGAACTGCTTGTTCTAAGTATAAAAAATTAGATTGAATAGATGTCTTATCGAGTTTCTATTAGTCTCAGCATGAAGTTAGACAAACTCTACCACCAAATGCCTAAATTACTTTTAATTTATTTCAAGCCAAGCAAGGCATAAAACAAAAAATAATAACAAATCACAATTTGAATTAAATATAAGTTTTCTTAAACTACACTATAACAAATTAGCATAAATAATTTTAAGTCCATATTCCAAACTTATGTTTGGTTGTCAAATTGAAGAATTTATAAGGAAAAATGTTTTTTTAAGATTTTAGAGCCTTGAATAGAGCATATTTGAAACTTGTCTTGGGAATAGATAAGGAATAGTAGTTGGAAAAATTGTTAAATATTTTGCAGCATCTGTTGATGGGCTCCCTGTCCCCATAAACAGTCCGATGCTGATGTTCATTGAGAAGACGTGTATGCCTAGTACGTCTTACAGGGTTATTGAAAGTGATTTTATTCGAAAGATACTTAACGTTGATCAAGCCCCTAATTGCATCAAAAATGAAACATGTGCATAATACCGTTCTCCTCGAAGAAAGTGTCTCAAGGTTTAAAAGGCTTAATCTGAAATTATAAGGTGGGAAACTTTCAGAACCGTGTGGGCTATATATATATATATATATATATATATATATATATATATATATATATATATATATATATATATATATATATTTATATATATATATATATCTCAAAGCAAAAATAACAAACTGCTTTTGGATGGATTCCAATCTATCGCTTTAACAGTTAAAAATGGGATTCCTAACGATGCAACCATATTCCAATATTGGGCGAACTAAGGATACGTAAAGAGATTTTGTAACCCATAAGTTCTTAAATTCTTTCGCACGTCTCTTAATGAATCCTAATTGCTTGCTGGTTCTTGCTAGAATTTTGTCGTACTGAAGATTAAAGCGCAGTTTTTTATCTAGAACGACTCCGAGATCTACAACACTATCCACTTTTTACAGCAACTGATTACTAAGGCGGTAATCAAAATTTAAAGAGCATGACTTGCGTGAATGGCATTTGTCTGCTTTAAGAAAAAGTTTGTTGCGGTCACACCATCTCTTCAACGATAAGAGTTTTGACTGAAGGAAGTTTGAATCGGACTCCGATTGAATAGTGTGGTATAATCTTAGATCGCCCGCATAAAAAAGGTGTGGAATATCGGATAGCACTTCTGAAAGATCCGAAATAAAAATATTGAACAGAAGTGGATCTAAGTGGCTGCCTTGAGGTACCCCCGAAAAGACAGTATTTTTTTTTTTTTTTTTTACAGAAAACCTTGGAATTTTACATGTTGTGTTCGATTCCGAGGGTAGCAATCCAACCATCCTAGCAAGTTTTTGCAGTTTATATTTCAAAAGATCATTGTCAACACGGTAAAAAGCTTTGCTGAAATCAGTGTACATGGTATCGATCTGACACCTTTTCTCCATATTGCAAAGCACATCCAACCTGCCCTTTCTGAAGCCATGTTGCTGTTCGTTAAGAAGAGGATCAATAGCTATAATGAGTTTATCACAAACAATTTTTTCAAATAGCTTAGGTATAGCTGACAAAATGGCAATGCCTCTATAATTTTTAACCGAGCGCTTGTCACCACTTTTATGAATTGGCGTGAGATGAGAAGATTTCCAGAATTGAGGAAATCTACCGCATGATAGTGATTTGGTGAAAATTATAAACAGGGGTGAGATGATAGTTTCTGCACTGTTGATTATGAAGCTCGGAGGAAGTAAATCTGGTCCAGGGCCTTTTTTCAAGTCAAGTTCTCTTATCGCTTTTACAATGTCCTCTCTAGTTAAATATATTTCATCAGCGACAGCAAACTGAGGTGTTGAGACAAGCGACACGTTACATAATCCACTGGGTGGACAGAAAACTTCTTGAAAATGGTCGGCAAACATGTCACATATTTGCAAAATTTTACGATAAATGATGCTGTATGGTGTTGACTCTAACATTTATCTCCTCTTTAGCGAGTTTTGCTTTTGCAAAAACTAATAGATTTATTTCTGATTTTTTCTTTAATATCTTACTTCAGGAAAACATTTATACAGCACATCGAACTTGAATCATTTTGTACCTTTTGAGCTTTCCAAAACAGATAAGCCGAAGAACTAATATTGCATGAGGTTGATTAGCTGACATTGAAAATGTCACAAAGAAATTAAAAATTCAAACTACTATCAGGCAATTGATTCTGCTACCACTCTGCTCACTTCACTGACATTTTAGCTTCTTTGCATACTCTGCACTAATAAATTCTCGCAAATTACGGATGAATAGAGAATCATCGTTGAGTCCATCCGTAGTATAAGAAATCAAACTATTTTCAAATTTTCAAGGTACTTGTGGTACCATACTTACAAGTAGGCATTAAAAAAACTTTAGAAATTTGTTTTTCAGCGTAGCTTACACCAAAATGAGATAGTTTGGTTTGAATTTCAAACGTAAATAACTGCATATGTGCGCCAGAATGTGCAAGTGGCTGTTTTAATGTTATTTAAGTATATGTATGTTTTACTCACTTGAAAATACACTGAAATATTTCGCAAGACTTATTCAATAATTAAGTCAACTTCATTACACAAAATAATTTATTCAATCGAAATTTTGTATATCATCTCAACAACGCTTCCGGGTACCATCAATTTCTCTCGAAACACTGCCGATAAAAACTAAAATGAACTGAACTCCACACTAGCAATTATCTTCCATAGTATCATGTCTTCTTTATTCATTCATCAACCAGCAAATACTTTTGCAGCATACACTCTTCACCACTCATTCGAAATAACACACAAAAATCACTTATCACTAATGCTACTGACACACAGTGCAATCTTAATGAAGAAACGTCATGTTTCAATAGATTCATTCCCAGTTTCATTTGCAATTAAACCACACTTTGATGCTTTCGTCTTATAGCTTACATGCATATCTATTTCTTATATTTAACTCCCCTCTGCACAGATCCCCTGCTCTTATCGTTATCCTTTTTGAGCGACGTACTACCAACAAAAATATTACACTATCCGACAAATAGTACTCCACCACATACACAATGCAGCTGCCGGCAATGCAGAGAGACGCAAGGATTTTAAATTAATTGGGATTTAGTTTCGTTTCATTCTGACATATATATGTAGCAATCCAGGACATATCACGTTCATCTTGATCGTTCTGCAGTTTGACTAGAAGAACAGCGCAGCAGCAAAAGGAAAAGTACTGGATGTTGCTAGTTAAACGGGTGGCCGTACTGAAATTTGTGCATGGTAATGCACTTGTCTCAACCAACGGAATGAAAAACATAGTTACGAAATAGACAATAAAGTGGAAGTTTATCGTTTGGTTGAAAGCGATGTGAATGCATTGGTGGGTGGTTGAAGGTGAATTTTAAAGAAGAATGAAATTGAAGAAGAAAGAGTGATGAAAATAGTGTATTATGCATGCAAATGTGAGTCTATAGTCTAGTTGAAATCAAATGACAACAAAAATTGTGTATTGCACAAAGCTCGGAAGATTCTGATTTCTATATGAAATTTGTTTGACCTATAGAATTTAACGTAAAAACGAATTTTTAAAAAAAGCAAGAGAAAACTTATCTCCAAATTTAAAATCAATTAATAAAAATAATTCAACTCAATACGTATTCAATTTCAGTATTTTTTTTCATCCAAATATACTCTTTTAGTCTTTAAAATCCTCAAACTATGACCAAACCAACGAACATACAATCTCTGAATCTTTAATTACCACGCTTCTGCCCTTCGCTATCAGATTATTTTTTTCTCTCTGTCTGAAACTTCTGTCCACCTTTACTATACAATACCATGAACTGAACTTAACCAACGAATCGATCATTTGAAAAGCACTATTTCATTCAAATCTGCCTGAACAATCTAATGGAACTCAAGTGGTCAGCGTGAAGTTTAAAAAAAAATATCACCATAAACCGTTAAATCGAAATATCGGTCTGCGACAAAAACATTCAAGCTGTAGAGGACAATATATAATTGAACCCTTCCTTCTTCTTAGTAACAACCACCATCGTGTCGTTTGAAGCAATTAATCTTGAATGAGTCCACAGAGAGAGAGCAAGCGACAGTCACGTTACCCACATGGCGCGCTTAACATATCGATTTAAAAAATATAGTCTCAAGAGCTGTATTGTTCGTAATTTCCTTTCTCTTTTCACCTCATTTACTAGCAACAATTTAAAAAATATGTAGGTTTTAAATGGACGTTTTCGAAGAAAAAAAATATCCATTTAAAATAAACTACGAGGTATAGTCACCTAACAACAAAGTTAATTATCGGCCAGTCGTTTCACTTTCTAGATACTAACACCCTGAATTAACACAGAATTTACTCAGTATGCTGTGAAGACTTTCACACAATCATGAATACCAGCAATTTGAATACGCTCACTAAAAAAACACCAACAACTAATTCACAAACTAAACGACGTCAACCAAGCCCTGAAAATCTCTATATTGAAATTTACGAGCCAAACGTTGGTGGAATTTAATCGAAACTACTTTCGAAGTATACTTGTCCATGCAGCGTAGCAGTAGTCTCTGCGCTTTTTCTTTGCACCATTTATCACCGCACCGAAGATGTAAGCAGACAATAATTGTCGATTCCTTACTCGTAGTAATAGTATACCGGGGCACCTGTACTTTCTTCATTCCTTTATCGGTTTTTTCGTCCTTTCGACTAATGTCTAGTTTGAGGGGGTGGTGTAAACGTTTTTATGTAGTTTTGGGGGTGTGCTAATTTTCTTCCCTGTTTTTCGTGGTAATTGATGACTTTAAATGATACGGATGCGGTAGAAGAATCGAATGCTGGTAGGAACTGTAAAGAGAGAATAATTTCGCGTACGTCAGGTAGATTTGAAATCGTTAACGGAAGAATATTATTTGTTTTGCAGAACAACCTGGTTGATTTAATAACATAAATGAGTTTTTGTTAATCTTCTTATTGAGTTTTAAATGATATGTTTGTTTGAAATATGTTGGGAGATTTCTATGAAAAAGAAAATTTTAGTTGGTTTTTTCAAACAAAAAAATTTAATTTTCTTCGGAGGGTCTGAAGTGATGATACAGGAGCTTATTGAAATTCAAGTGCGACTAAATAACAAACTTTTTTAGTGCTTAGTTGGGTTCAAATTATATCAATTCATACTTGAATTTAATCAAGGCTAAACGAGTTATCTGTTAATATACTGCGAGACTTTTTGTACTCGACAAGGTCGTTTGTTAGTAAATCAAAAATAAAAGTAACAATAAAGCTATCTTTCAATATTTTAGATTTCAATGAATATCGCAAAACTTTGGATTTCACACAAATATTTACGATTAAAAAACTATTCTGCGACTTTGAGTACTCAAAATGTATTGGTATTTTCTAGGCTGGGAAGCATGGTTTTGCAGCGAAATTAATTTTTTAATCCTGCAGGCCAAAAAACCGTCAACTTTTGTCTGAAAATGCCAAATATTAATGTAAGGTTCCTCCGTGCAAGTACACAGTTAGAAATCCTTGGGTATAGCGACAAGCCCAACACTGATGAACTGACCACCTGCTTCTTTATTCTGCAAATTCAGTTGGGTACCTTGGTAAGCCCCTACATTTACCTGAAGCTACAAGGAATGCTTATGTTCCGTCCGAAATAACGTTGTGCTTAGGAAGTAGCGGTCTCATATCTACCAAGCTGTTACATGAAATGCTGTGTAGTGCTAGTTAGTTTGAAATTTCAAAGAACAGAAGAATTGATCTGTAAAATCGAACATAATTTTACAGCTGCGAATCTTCTGTCAAATATTTTGTCGCGTAAAACAAACATATGTTTCATTAAAATCATGCGTCTTTTAGTAACCTTACAGACTTCATAAAAATTAGCTCTTCCGAGGAACTAGAAAAAACTCTGCTCAATGTCCTGAGGACCAAAAATGTTCTGTTTGTTTTTTGAAAGTGACAATTGTGCAAAATTGTCTTATTTGCGGTTTTAATTTAATTTACAGTATGTGTTACAAAAACGTGTCTTAAAAAAAAGCATTAAATATCCAATAATTAATTGTTTTTCAATTTATATCTTAAAATAAACATCATTAAAAGTTTCGCAAATTATATCAATACGGAGTCAAATCGCCCTTATTATTAATAATTGCTTCGCATCTTCTGCGACAACTTTGGCTCAATTTTTGAGCATAATCCACACTTGGATGTCGCTAAATATATTTCAAAGGGCGTATAAGTTGCCGTGTACTAAATATTTTTTTTTTCCTATAAGTTGAAGCTTCCTTTTTAATAAGATTCTCATCTGGACTCTGTGATGGTCAATCCAAAGTTTTGATCCCATATTCCTCCTTGCAAGATGTGCAGAGGCGACTTCGACGCTTGGGATCATTATCCTCTTGTAGAATCCAGTCATCGTTTTCAATTCCAAATAATTTCTCTGCAGACTTCAGTATCCTTTTTGATACAAAGTGAGCATGAACTGAGCATCCAAGTTTCTAGTGAGAGTAATCAACTCTCCGAACCTCTTATCTGAGAAGCAGCCATAAACCTGCACTTTTGCTAAATGTTTAACTGTACGCTTCATTTTTTGTCCAATCCTTCGGCCAGTAGTTGTAGACAACAAAAGATTATTCGTTGGTAAATATTACTTTGCTCCAATCACGCTCTAAATTTTCTTTTGCCCAGCTCAGCCTGTTTTCTACTCGTGTTGCTGTCAGTAGGGTTTTAGGGTTGATACTTCGGTTTTTTATGCCAGATACTTGGAGTTTCCATCTAATTGTATAAATTCGGACTCGAACACCATTTCTAAGAAGTTTTGCTCTGGGTTGCCTCAGACTAAGCCTTCAGGCTATTCCGAAACATCTCACAAATCACTTTATCAATCCTTGTTGAAGTACCTGTACTACGGCCTCTACTTGCTGGCTCATTATCCACATTCCCACATTCTTTATACTTCTTTATCCACTTTTTCACAGACGACACATATGTTTTCGTATATTTTGCTGTCTCTTTTATACTCATTTTAGGACCTTCAAGATGAGTAACTAAAAATACAATTTCAAAACGATTCCTGTATGCGGCACTCATGTTTTAAATATTTGTTCTTCAGGAAAGTTCAAACGTTAATGACAAAATTCATGAGGTGAGAAATTGGTAAAAATGTATAAAAAGAACACACTGTGCCTTATGATCATCACAAGAAAATTAATTATTTCGTTATCAGCTGCATTTGTATTTTGAATAGTGGTCCAATTTTTAAGTTCAATAATTCAGTATTTAACGGCATAATAAGTATTCTTCTTCTAGACTCCTGAGCTTAGCGCCACCACCAAGAATAGGCCCTACTATGGCGTCCCATTACAATAACTTTTCTTCGATAGACATTCTTGACCGGATCCTTCGTGCTGATGCGAGCTAAGTGCTTAGCCCAAGGAGTCTATGTTACATAGGCGGCCAAATCGCCCATTTTCATCACCCGCGGATAAGTGTGCATTATATTTTTTCTTAAAAATTCAGTTTTCCGACGAGTTTATGATGAATTCATCCCGTACAAAAGGAGCCTGGACATGTTGGAGAGATTTGAGAAGAAAACCTCTTCGTATAAATTGTTGTCAACTGTGATTTCTGGCCTTACATACGTGAATATTTGAAGTTCTTGAAAACCTTCATCTATCTTTTTAGGCTCGCGCTTCTCAGTTTATTGTTTTATATGGTTTTAGGTGTGAATTTGGCCGGGTTTGATAGTTTTTGATGCTGGTGCTATTTCCCCCTTATTTACAGGAAGCGTTTTTATGAAGGATTCTTAAACAAATCGTAAATTTCGGTACATAATGACCTCAATACTAGCCAGCAATAGGTAAAATTAAAGAAGACGGTAAGACGGCTCATACTGCCCTTCTGGCATAAGTAGCTTTAGTCGGCGCCAAGTTGAATAAGACCTAAGAAAGAGCATCCTTTTGTCAAAGATCGTCTTTGATATTAAACGGCCGTGTTATAGATCGAGCTGGTTTTATTTGCCTCTGCATTTTTATGTTAGTCAGCCATTGTAAGTTTAATTTTTTAAATTAGGTTATTCCACCCTCGTCATGGAAAGGTGGAACAGTTCAAAAACGCTTTTCCAAGTAAACAAAAATTGATTCAATTTTAATCTGACGAAGTTTCATACTTGGTTTAGTTAAACAGCGGAGAAAACCTTAAGTGCAGTACTCAGGCAAATTATATTTATATAATCTTTCGACTCTAAGATGTCTTCTTTCTTTTTTATAGGGCATATTAGCCATTTACCCTAATTTTCAAGCATAGTTTTACTATTCCGTACCTCAAACACTACCTGATGAACCACATAATTTATTTTGCCACCTCCATAGTAAATTAATTCAGCGGGTATTTTTTAGACTACTGTCCTTTAGAAATTGAATCGCATAAACAGCTTTTGTGTTGGTTGTTTGTGATAGTTCTAGTCCGTCATCAGTTAACGAAGCCTCTAACTGACCGCCATGCCCTTTATGAAGCCGTTTTACAAAATATAAAACCCATCGCTCTTGAACTGGTTAAAAATCGGATATCGCTTTTTATTCAAGATGCTAAGGCAGCAACATTATTACAACTCACTTTTTAGACAACGTAAGGCTCCTACTGTGGGTACTCCTTGCGTTGGTCGAGTCAAAAAATAAATTTTCCTTCTCAGGATTTATTTTCGACTCAGTGAAAATCTTTGTCTACTCGTTTCTCTTTCTCTACTCCGCACGTACCTCCGTTCTTTGGGAATGCTGCATAGCTCAGCACGTAATAATGTTACTTTAAGTAGCTAGCCTGCATTTGGCGTGGAACAAGTCGTTCAGATCGTTTCTGGGACTGAAGCTTAAAGTATGTGTAACTGTAAAAAATATTGTGCCTTCAATGTGCTGACAAACGTCGTTTTTTAGGCTTAATTTCTTCACTTTTGTTATGTTGTATTTATAAGCCATCGGGTTTAAATAGTGTTATATTTTCACTTCACTGTTCAAGTAATTGCATGGTTATAAGAAATAATTCTTTCCAACGTGCTATTTAATCACTTCGCTCCACGTTTTTTTTTTAAGTTAAAGCGCCGTTATAAAAACTGATTCGCGAAATCTCATTTACAGTCAAAAGTCGCTTTTCTGAGAAAACCGGACTGACATTAAAACTTTTCTGGAGTTTGGACTTGATAAAGACAAAAAATCAGAGCTTTTTGTCCATGTCATTTCTAGTAGTCACTATTATATTGATTAGACAGAATTGGTAATTGGTAATGTATGGGAAAAAGTTTCAACCTTTTCTTCATAGATCGTATGTAGTATCGCCTGTGTATGAACCGCAAATTTCGCCACCAAACGTTCCCGCATCGTGCTCCCACTATTGCCATGCAAAGACGCAGCTACTTTGTCTGCAACAGCTGACTACCACTGTCGTGCAAATTTCCAACTCAAAGAGCAACATTCACAGGCCAAAAGTAATGCTCTCTTTTTGCTGGCACATGCGAGGCATGGTTTACTATGAGCTGCTAAAACCATTATGCTTCAAATACATATTGGCCCAAGCTAAACCATCTCGGGTTGGGCCACCACAGACCAATTCGAGGACAGATGCTACTGTCCACACCATGGCCGGAGTTGGTGAGCTTCAGTTTTCTATTATCAGCCTGTCAAATCCGTTTGGTTGGTGCATGTTGGTGCCCAAAACCTACTCAGAACGGAATGCAGGCCAATATCGACCAATCGTAGCCATCTCACACCAAGGAGGTGTACACATATTGGCTATAGGCTCTGTTGGTTTGGCTTGGGCCAATATGTATTTCCTACATTAGAAATTATTAGTGATGGGCTCAAAAACGCCAAACAGTTTGAAAAAAACGTTTGGCAGCAAAAAACGAACGAACAGTTTTTCCAAATAGCGACAAACAGTTTTTCTAAAACGAAATTTTTTTTCTAAAACGAACAGCATTTCTAAAACGAACCATTTTCTAGAACAAATAGTATTTCTAAAACCAATTATTCCAACTATTCTACAACGAATAGTTTTTCTAAAGCCAATCGTTTTTCTAAAACGAATGGTTTTTTTAAAACGAACTGTTTTTTTCAAACGAATCGTTTTTCGTTTTTCTCCAACGAATCGTTTTTTTCAAACGAACTGTTTTTTTTCAAACGAAACGTTTTTCATTTTTCTCAAACGAATCGTTTTTTTAAAACGAACTGTTTTTTTCAAACGAAACGTTTGCCGTTTTTTTCAAACGAATCGTTTTTTTCAAACGAACTGTTTTTTTTAGAACGAATCGTTTTTCGTTTTTTAAAAACGAACTGTTTTTTTTAAAACGAATGGTTTTTCGTTTTTTTTTAAACGAATCGTTTTTCATCGTTGCGTACTTGCGAGCATTTTCGTACTTGCAAGTATTTTATTTAATATTCAAAAAGTTTTTAGGGCAAAAGGAGCTGAAATCGGACAAAATCGGCCAATTTTGGGTTAGAGTGGTTTGGGACATAACGGGCCAAGACCTATTGCTGTGATACAAAAATTTCGGTTTTGTAGGGGAGTAAGGGGTTTTTTAGCCATAGTTTGGCAAAAACTAACTTTACGGCGCTTTCGATGATTGAAAGTGTTCGGGGAGTACAATAGTGATATTTTAAGGGCAAACAATTTTTTTATAGGGGAATTTGGGCAAAAACTTCAATTTTTTCCAAAAAAATTTTTTTTGGCCTAGCATGAATTCAGGGACCATTCTGAGTTGTTTCGGGCAAATATTCCATACAAGTCTGGGGAAAAAACGGCCTAGTTTCGAAGATACTGCAAAATGAAATCCTCCGGAAAAACTAAAAGTAGCACTAAAAGTGCCAAGGAGGATAAGGTTGAGATCCTATTTGGATCACCAGTTGGCGTCTCTGGGTGTGCTGAGGCCCTCCTCGTTACTGGAGGTCGCCACGAGGGTGTCTCCAACCCTACCGGGGTAGTAAAATTAACGAAACCGCGGGAGGTAAGGTGCCCTTTGGTCTCATGTCCAGCCTTACGGAAGAGGTTGGCCCCCTAGTGGGTGCATGTTTAATAAACGAAAAAATTTTTTTATCATTTCTTAATAAAATTTTCGGCAAACTTCATGCTCCAGTGAGGTGAAGTGGAAATCCGACTGTTTTAGATTAGCCAGGAAAAGTTTGGTATCAGAGATTGCTCAATGAAAAGTCATATAGATGACAACAGGATTAGTTGGTCCTATTTTAGTAATTTTTTAACTTTGGAAATTTGAACGAATATAAGAGGTGTTTTCTACATATAATAAAAAGAAAAACAAATTAAATTGATTGAATTAGATTGTTTTCCTTTAGATGGCCCCTAGATTGGAGAAAGACTTGTCAAATAAATGACCGACCATTGGAAAGTTACGGACAAGCTGCACAGACTAATGACTCGGTATTCTTTGAAGGTAATCTTGCACCATCATCATTCTAGCTTGGAAACGTTGTATCTCGAGGGTGGAGGAGGGCATATTAGTCCATTTCATTACATTACTGCAAATCATATGCATTGTATGTATACATGTACATACTTCAAATAGGTATTTGGAACAGGTATTTTTTCGTACTCGTACTAGTTATACCTAGTATGTGAAAATCCTAGTACGACCAAACTCTAATTGTCGTACAGCATAAAATTTGTTTCTCTCGTTAATTCAAACTGTTTTTTTCAAACAGTTTTAAAAAACAGTTGTTTTTGAAAAAAAACAGTTCGTTTTCGTTTTTTGAAAACAACAGAAACGCCCATCACTAGAAATTATCAACTCTCATTGTTTCTGACTTTACATACTGCGTTTGAAACAATTTATAAAAAAAACGTCCGGGATGGCGCAATAGACACAAAGAGCGGATTTTGCAGCATGCTGATACTGGGCCACATGTTGCTCAAGCCGTCTGGAGACATACCTAGAAGGAGTGAAATGGGAGGTCTTACCATACCCACCATATTTAGTAGGTATTGTCCCTTCAGAATACTTTGGTTTCAGTCAATGCAGTCGGCGCTTAGAGCCTTTCACCTCATTTGACAGCATCGAAAATGGATCTATCGATGGATCGCTTGGGAAAAAAATATTATTTTTTACTCAAGACATCTGTTTCTCGCTAGAAAGATGGGGGAAAGTTGTCGCTTCAGATGGAAAATATTTTGAATAAATAATAAACAATATTTTCATACATAAGCTATGTTCTTTATACATTAGAAACATTTCAAACTCATTTCAATACCCAATAGTATTGTTCAATTTTATATATTTTGCACTGATATTATTGTCACTATATTGCTAACTTTTCGCATACAGACATATTTTTAGCATGCTTAACATCAATTTCATTTTGAGGTAATTGACTTAGTTGTATACATTTATATATATGTGATTAATTAACAACATTTAAGAGCTAATTAGATAAGATTCAATCGAAGTGTGTTTATGAAAATTGAAATAAAAGAATTTTTCTAAATCCGAATTTTTCATACTCAATTTCAACATGCGTAAAAGTACGAAAATTCCATTGCTAGCCTTGACTCAAATTTAAATTTGACTTAAGAATCAGAAATCATTCTCCACATTCAGCTTAAAAAATCTGGCGTATCCTACTTTTATATTGACTAGCAACCGCGTGATCACTAAATCCATTATTGCAATATTTGCCTTTTTAGAACTCATATATTGAAGTCTTGATCAACGTTAGGTCAAAAATAAAGGTACACGAAAACGAACCACGCTCTAGATATGTAATCCACACTGAGTTCAAGTAGTTACTCTTGGATAGTTTTTAGACAATTTATTATTTTTTATATAGTACCCCAGCTCAGTTGCTACAAAGCCCCGTATGTAAACCACCGACGAGCTGTCTCCAAGACCGGGGAGCGAAGCTTCCATGACCAAATGTTATAATACGTTCTCTTCCACCTTAACTTTCTGGCTCCAGACATCATTTACATGCCCACTTTCAGCACATGTAACCTATGTTCATTTTTTTGTCTCCCCTTTCTTCTGCATCATCCCTTTGAGCTTTGAGCTTAGTTATGATGTTTTTCATAATTCTAGTGCCCAAGTAATCTTCATATTCATAGCTTTCCCGATGTGGTAGTCCCAGTATTCCTCGACGTCACTTGCCTCGGGTTGTTTGTATGTACTTTTACTCAAAACCATAAAGGGATCTGCAGGGTTGCAAGTTTCCCGTCAACTTTGGATGCCTGCATTGCTTTGTTTACATGACTCGTACCAGTAATTTTTTTTTTGTGAAGTTGTTTCTTCAAGAAATTACTAGACTAGATAGATTGAAAATTTTATGCTTTAACAATTACAGCATGTATCCTTCAGCATAACAGAAAGCACGAAAAATAATTCGTAGATGTAACAAAAAATATCTAGATAACTGTCAAAAATTCTTTTGATTTCACGTCAAAAGCTTTTCGGTATTAAGCATTACTTCGCTATAAATCTCGTTGATCTCGAAAAAAATGTGTACTCGTATATTCATAGCAACCTTTCGAAAATGTCAACAATTTCAACCTACACCACAACCAGTTACTTTCACCACACCCACTATATTATAATGCACACGCCATGACCGAAACAATACTTAAACTCCTACTTTTACACCAAAATGCCTTTCAAAAACTTCTTCGAGCTGTTCTTACTTTCTCCACATCTACAGCCAGTACTATCCTATAATCTAAGTAGCCCCCGGGGGCTGACAGGAAACGACTACACTTCCGACGCAAAGCTCCCCGGGACTCAACAAAATGCTCGTCCTTTTTCTCGTCCATGATGACTCGAGGCTGCCGTTGTTGGTTGGGAAAACAAAACGGATGCCTAATATAATAACTCTTAATAGCTCTAATTACTTGAATACATTTCACCGTTCGTAATAACGGAATGCTTTCATTGTTTTCGTAACCAACACTCTTTCTCCTCACTGCGTCTTGACTTAACTTTCAGCACTTGAATGTCTGGACTTTGTTTGAAGGAATATGTGCGCTCGTCTATTCTAAATTCATTTTCATCTAAACTGACTTTTTGTTTGTGCTGATTTTTTTCTTCATATTTACAGGGCATACATCTAGAGCACAACACATCAGCACGAGTAATTCGTTCGAATCAGAGTCTAGTGCTGCAGAAGATTACACGTTTCTATGCCGGGAATTATGCATGCAGTGCAATCAACGATGAAGGCGAAACGGTCAGTAATCACCTGCCGTTAAGGGTGAAATGTAAGTAATTTGTTCGCTCCTTTCTCATTTCTTATTTTCGGTGGAAAATTCTAAAGTATGTATTATTCTTGCATTTTGTTTGAACTTATGAAAAAGTTTTAAGGAATGAAAAATTGAAATGTATAATGAGAAGAAAGAATTGAAAGCTGTTGACTGTTTGAAAAGTTTGTTCATTATCGTTTTGTGTAAGTTGAGCTGAAGAAGTTTTCAAAAGTAAATGACGTTACGCAATGAAAATGAATGAAAAACGATGAGGGCTGTGAAAAGTTATTCTAGAGCTTTGAAATGTTAGTCTGAAGGTGAGATTTTTTTGTCGTTTGTACAAAAAGGTTCCAAAATTTACGCAAAGGTACTACAACTTATCAGCGCCCATTGTGGGTAAACAGGTATGAACTATTTCAGATATTGTATCATGTATTTTTAAACAAGATATTGCTATCTTAAAAGTTAACCTGAACGTGCAAAGGGTCACGTGAAAATAAATAATCGTTTTTTTTCTTTTGAAATTACCTCTCCTCTCACTGGCCTTACCTCCGCTGTGCATTTTGAAAAGTCTAAGCTTCGTCAGTAGCATCATAGTTCACGAAAGCCCTTGAGACTAAATTGAATCCCATCCTACAAAATAATACAGTAAAATCAATCGATGATGGAAATAAGGACAACAATTAAAACACTTGCAAAGCAAATGGTTGTGTATGAACCTTTGAAAACCACCGAAAACTAGAGAATAAGAACATTAGATGTAAAAAACTGAAATGCTATGTCCATCAATTGGAAAGCATTGACGAAAACTTAGTGGATAATGAAACCAAACAAGCTTACGAAGTAGTGAGAAGTTTAACACGAAAATATCAGCTCAAGACCAAAAGTCTGTGAGGACGAAACCACCAATATTATCATCGAAGAAGTCTCGAATAAGAAGAAATAGGCTCAACATTGCTCAAGAACATAAGAACCGATAGACTTCATTGATGCAGATAAAAAACCTGTTCCATTCCGGAAGAAGTAGAATTAGCCAGAAGAAATAAAAAAAAAATAGACCTGATCAAATCCGGCGAAAGCTGCGCCATGAAGTTTTTATCCAGAAACGCCATCAAATACCTTATAATTCTTCGAAACATAATTTTTATTTCTATAAGCTTTTGATTTCAGATATCTCCACAAGAAAAAACCAGAGGAGTGTAAATCACGAGATATTTAAACCACTTTAGATCCCTTTGAGATAAATGGACCGCCTCAGGAAAATTGGCCTCCAGTAATTCGATACTTGCGCTGTAGCTCCATTTTAATCAAACCTCATCAAATCCAATTGCATTCATTCAAAAGAAGATTGAAAGATATCCATAAGCTTAACTAAATGTTGGCAATGGTATGACTGTCGTATTAACGAAATAACGGTCAATGAGTTCTACTCTGGTTATGGCGTAGAAAACTATCACACAATCCAACTCAATGGATAATTCGTAAATTTCTCTGGGGTTTTTTCATTCCAGTATGACAAACTAAGTTTATTGACGCACCTACTAAAGTGTTACTATGCTTAATCACCAAAAAACAGCTTAAAGTGTAGAAAACGGTACAATTTGCACTTCCCTACCGCAAACTACATTTTTGATGACCTACATCAAAATAGCTACCGATTGCACAGGAGGTGTTCCAAACTTCAAATCAACTATAGACAGATTGTGTTTCCAAAGATTGTTCCCAAATCTGCTACCGTTTAGGTCATCAAAATGAGTGAAAAAAAATCACATGCATAAGACAACAAATCACATATTTATTGATAAACTTTAAACTTTTTAATACTCATTAAATCTCCACTTGTTCCATTACATCGATAAATATTCAACTAACAACACAAATATACTTTCAATAAACTTTCAGCACTCTTCTTATCTTAACAGATTACAAACAATCTAACTTCTTACAAACTACAACATATCCCCTCAAGGACTTCCTTCCAACAAAATCCTTCTGATTTCAATAAAATCCTATTTGAGTCTTTATCATGTACCGATATTAATCCTTGGACTAAATCAATATACCTTCGATTCTAATAATATTCAATACTTCTTATAGAGTCCACTCGTAACTTATTGTTTCATCCTCCGGAAACTTTTTCAACTCATGCCAAGTCTCAACTACAAATGCCTGGACGGGCAGCCCAAAGCAACACAAAGTCTTCAAACAGCAACAGAAAGTAGCAACTCTTTAGCACACGATGGTCTTGGGAACCACAAGGACTAACTACCGTTCGAATTCATCTTGAAACAATCTCCGGAGACCCGTTCGAATCTAATAGAGTTTCCCGTTTCGGTAATACTATGCAGGAAACGGAAGTCGAACAGCCAAACTTACCTAACTTACCTTACCTGCACGGGCTCGAGAAGCAACGACAAAGAAAAGATGGAAATCAGTGAGAAGGAAAAAAATGCAAAAATCTCGATCTCTGACTAAATAATGAAAACTTGAAGCATTCGAGCGAGAAATCTCCTGGAAATCCACTTTTCGAATCCGAATCTAGAATCTCGTCTATCGTTCGATTGTTTGGCAAGTGAGTCAGTAGAGCTACATTCCTTCTTTCGTCTACTTGCGTTTTTTTCGTTGCTCTACAACCAGATTTTGTAGGTGGACGTTAAGGATAATCCCGAGCTACAATAAATACAAGCTCTTGCACTGCTTCGAGCCACACCGATGACGATAGTCCCATTTGCTTCCAGGTAATAGGACCTGGAACCAACTGAATTTCATCCTAGTCCAGGAGAGCTTTGGCAAAATGTTTTTTGGGTCCACGAATGTAGATTTTCGGGAGTTTGGGAATATGTTCAAAAATAGTCGGACCTTTGGGGCAAACGAAATTTTCTCGATACGATTTGCTTATGTGATATTCTTTCAGATCAGCTGTGCAGCGATGATATTTTGTCGAATATTGTCGGAAAAGATTTTGATCGCCCCAGAGGAGGATTTTTCTTTTCGGTTAGTCCATGCAGAAGTCCGTATTTCAAGTGAAAATTACATTTTTATTTTCGGAACAAAGAAACATAATGCGGTATTAATGCAAATACATATGTGTGAGTGTGTGCAGTTGTAACTATAACACATGGAAAATATGAGATTACCATGCAGCGGTGCAGTTTTGAAATTGTCGTTAGTAGTTAAGCTAAAAAAATTGTGAATGCGAAACAATGGTTCCAAGAATCGGATTTTTCATGAAAGTAAATGAGCATGATAGTGAAATGCTTGAGAATTTATTTCCCGGAAACATACATATGTGTTAGAATGTAAAATCATTGCATATATATATGTATGTATGTAACCTAGAACTCATGCTGGGCTATGGTTTTGGAAAAAGCAGTATTGTCGGTTTGTACACCATAGATTAGAGTAACCTAAAAACAAAAAGTACAGATTTAGAACAGGTGATACTTTTCGAGTTTATAATATCCTGCTGGTTTCATATATTTTGAATCGATGCGCTATTACTCCCGTGGTACCTACTGGGGTGTACTCAGAACTAGTGATGAGCTCAAAAACGCCAAACAGTTTGAAAAAAACGTTTGGCTGCAAAAAAAACGAAAGAACAGTTTTTCCAAATAGCGACAAACACGTTTTCTAAAACGAAATTTTTTTTGACAGCATTTCCGTTTTTCTACAACGAATAGTATTTATAAAACCAATTATTCCAACTATTCTACAACGAATAGTTTTTCTAAAGCCAATCGTTTTTCTAAAACGAATGGTTTTTCTTTTTCTAAAACGAACAGTTTTTTTTAAAACGAACTGTTTTTTTAAAACGAATCCTTTTCGTTTTTCTCAAACGAACCGTTTTTCTTAAATGAACTGTTTTTTTAAAGCAAATAGTCTTTATAAAACGAATCGTTTTTCGTTTTTTTTAATACGATTTCAACGTTTTTCGTTTTTTTTTCCAAACGAACCGTTTTCGTTTGTTAAAACGAACTGTTTGGCAGTGGAAAACTGTTAAGCTGCCGAAAACAGTATTTTCGTACTTGCGAGCATTATCGTACTTGCAAGTATTTTTTTCAAATATTCAAAAAGTTTTTAGAGCAAAAGGAGCCCGGACAAAATCGGCCAATTTCGGGTTGGAGTGGTTTGGGACATAACGGTCCAAGACCTATTGCTGTGATACAAAAATTTCGGTTTTGTAGGGGAGTAAGGGGTTTTTGTCCATAGTTTGGCAAAAATTAGCTTTACGGATTTTAGATTCTGATTTTTTTATTTCGATCATTATTCTCATACATACAGCCACAAAAGTCTACATACACCTAGAAAATCATCAATATTTCCATAGCTACTAATATTAATTATTTAAAATATGCATTATTCCAAAGGTTTTAGCACGTTAATAAATATTACGCAACGAAATTATAGTGTTTTTAAAAAACTGATACCAGAAAGTCTACATACAGCAAATACATTTCTAGGCATAACGGCTCACTAGCATCATTATTCTGATTCTGCGGAACGTTTTAATGGTTAGTCACTGCTATTGCTTCAGTTTACATTGTGAGCTAGTGCAGTTACAATATTCAAATACAAAAACTGCTCGAAATACAATATTTAAATGCAAATACTGCTCCGTCGTTTGTCAAATTCAAATAAAACCTCGTTTTTTATTTTCTAGAGCATTAGAAATTTAATCTTGAACTGAAAGTTTAAGAGCCCACATTTTTGATTTGTGACATTTTGACATTTGGATTTGTGAACAATATCTGACTAAGGTTTAAGTATTTTTAAGAAATTAATAATTGCTCACCTGTCAGAAAGCAACTTCGTGCTTTCAGACACGTAGTACCTTTTGTCAGTTATCAGTTCTTGATTGTTTACTTTTGATTCTCAGATATTTGATTTACTGTAATTTTCTGGCTTGATTTTTACTTTTCAAGCTCACCTTGTACTTTCTCCTTTAAATTGGAATACTTTTCAGTGTCTTCACTACAGCTTTTCTCTGACTCACGCATACAGCCATTGTATCAGATCAATGAAACGCACATTCACTTATTTTAGAAATTCAAAATATACAAATTGTCCAAGAACTACCTTGTGAGACTTTTTTAATACTCTCTGGCATATGTTGCAACTCAGGATTTTTATAAGAGCCTACAATCATAATTTTTCATCCCATGCTCCAACTTGTTTTCAGCCTTTTATGTTTCTTCAGTAGTGAATTAACTTGAAGTCCACAATCGACGAATGCTAGCTCTACGTTGTCAGGGTGGGTTTCTAAAAATAGAAAGAACATGCTCTCAATAGAACGCAGGTTTCTTATTTCATCCTTTACGGAACACATAAGCAGACACAATGTATAACAAGGGTCAAGAGAAGGAGCTGCTTTTGTCCAGAACCACATTCTCTCAAATGCTGGTTATGCTAGACTCAGCTAAGACGCAACAAAACGTGTAACTTGAAAGAAAGAAACCTGAAAAACGTTGCAAAAGGTCGTGAAATAACAACCATTACAGGAAGCGAACGCTTAATTAAGGTAGACAGTTTTAAGCCCGATATGTTATACGGGCCATTACCTCAAGTAATGACTTCGACGCGAAGTACGGCCCAAATCCAATTTTTTTAAAGCACAAGCCAGCCAAACCTTGCAAGGCCTGAAAAGATGCATAAATGAGCAAGCACTCAACAATAATTATTTTTAGAATTTGTAAAAAAATTATTTGCATCTCTTAGTTAAAAAAGTAGAGCAAGAATTTTTCAAACAAACTCCTCATCTAAAAACTTTAACTTCATTCGAAACCGAGTTTTTCTCATTTGAGTCCACAAATTTCGTAGCACCTTCAAATTGAAAAATAAATGTTTTTTTTCAAAGGCTTGTTTTTAATTGAATAAAAAAACGTATCTCAATGAAACTTTTTACACATACTTTACTTCTTTTATACTACATTAAAAAAATTGTTAAAAATGTTTTGTGGCCCCCTGTCGTTTGCTACATTTTTTTGGAAAATACACCAAAAAAACCTGGCGTGCATGATAACTGTCGTCAGAAAAGTCTGAAAAAACAAACAAAAACGGGATTTTCATCAGCATTAAAGCGGTCTTAGAATGAACTAAAAAAAAAATTTGGTTGAAAAATAACAAAATGGCGGCGTTTTTTCGAAAATCGAGGTTTTTTTCCCCCAGAAATCGGTTATAACTAAAAAAATTTAGTGCCGATTTTTTCATCCGTAGTTCATTCTGAGCATCAACATGTGCAGATTAGCGTGTTAAAATTTCAGAACGATTGGATAACATTGTTTTTCTTAATCATGCACGCCAACTTGCAAAACGTTGTTTTGAGAAAATCGCGCTTAAAGTTAAAATTTAATATTTTTTGCAATAAATCTTACCGAAATTTAATCTGCGTTGCCTGGACCATACAATGTACCTTCTTCTTGCTCATACTCTTCCTTTTCCAAAGATTTTTGCTCCCTTCGAGCAGTTCTGGCCTCTTTAGATGCCTCAGTCGAGTGTTTTTCCGCCTGGTTGATTCTTGCAGCATCTCTATGTTCTGCATGTTCCAGCGCACGTTCGCTAATCGTAACTCCCATTACTTGCATTATTTTCAAGATAGCTATAAATCCTTCATTAAATGTACATGCAGAAATATTTGCAGCCATATTCAGCACGTTTTCCCACAAAAAGTATGTTTGGGGGCCAAATTCCAAACACACGAATTGTAGCTTTCGTTATTATTCTGCGTAAAATTGCCCAAGCAGCGCTTTAATAACTCTTTTGATGATAAGTCAGCATAAATAGGCTTTAAAATTTCTTATACCTCATCATCTAAAGGTAGAGGATGCTTGAAATTTTTTAATGCATTATCACCAGCTGCCTCCGCCTTGCGCCAGTTACACCAAGTCGTTTCTCCAACAGGACAATAACAGTGTTGAGGGTTCTCATCAGTTGAAATTTTGTGGTAATATGTTGCCCAAATTTATTTGTGCATATTTTCAACTGAATCAGGATTTCGTCGTATAGCTAAGCCATAATATGTGGCAAAACTTTTCATTAATTTTAGTGTCAGTTGAACTTTTTTCGGACCTTTCTTTTGGAGATTCTACACTTTTTTACAGCAATTTTTTTGTTTTTTTTTGCCAAGGCTAACTGTTTTTTTGCTTCTTTTAAAGGAGATGACTCACTTATCTTTGTCTACACTTTGGATTAAGTCGATGTAGCGAAGTAGCGAAGTCAACGAAAATCATAGAAAAAATGACCTTGGGGCGCTTCGCTATATATACTCACAACATTTTTTTTTTTAGAATTTCAATTTTATATCATTAAAATCATGTTTTTAAAGCTCCATTCTAACATATTCAATCAAAAAACAAAAATCGATTTTTAAAAAATTTAGAGGTGCTACGTTGCCTTAATTTCTGGCAAACCAAATTTCACACGTTAGTTTCACAAGATTATTTAAGGCTATTCTGTGGCTTGACTGAGCCGAACTAACAACTACCAACGACTTTTTCCTCATGATTCTCTCGTTGTTTTTGGCAAGCAGATTCACTGTTCAACCGACTGACTGTTTAAATGCAATCATTTTCACGGCAGTAATCATTTGACAGTCGAATACATATTTGCAGAGTGCTTTTATTCATTTGCCATGAGTTTCCTTTACTGAACAGTTGAATTTTTTTTATCGATATCAGTTTCAGTTTTTCAGTCATTCAGTTTTACGATACCTCTGACTTTTTTTACTGATTTTATTTTGCATTCGCTACGTTGCGATTATCGTTTTTGGTTTGCCTCCGATAATTACTGCTGTGAAATGTGGTCAGCAAACTGATGACACCTCAAAATGGTCTTGTCATATTGAATTTTATCTGTACACGTCGGTAGTTTGATGGGGCAGGCGTTTGTTCTATGTGTGACTGTATATTTGTGTGTGAACGAATGTGCAGATTTTACTCAGAAACATGGCTACCATTGGGTGATTGGAAAAATTTTGTGATTCACTAATGAACATGAAACCACATTCTCATTAAAATCATACTGTGTCAGTTTGCGGCCACCACCAGATATGATTTGCATGTAGTTAATGAATATTTCATTCATTTTTTCGACTTTGCTTCGGATGTGATGCGGTTGAAATGCAAAAACTTGATAAAATATAATTATGTTTATTATCCTTGGAGAATAAACGTTCACTTTAATTCGATATTGATTTGCTTTAACCATAAACATATGATTTTTGTTTGCCTGTAGTGTTGAAATAATTAGGGAATTGCCGTTGGAATTTGTAAACTATTATATTATAACCTCTGGTTTATTGGTAAAAAATGGTTTTATCATTGAAAACCCATTTAGTTGATTGCCATTGTGAATCACAGACAGGATACTGTAAAATCTATTTACACTTCACCGCCAAGGTCGCAAAGAAATTGCATCTGATCAACCAATATGCTTTTTTGAAACATTTTGAAGCTAAGTATTGGTTCAGCTACTAAAATAAAGATGAGCATCTAATTAAACATAAAAATGTGTTGAAACTGCATTTTCAAAGAAGCAAAGTACATCAAGTCATAGAAAATTTTTAATCTTAGACACTATACCCACGTTGGGCGCTCGAATGCTAATGGAGATTTTTATGTTCATGGACCGTATGATTGGTATATAAGACAATGGAAAAAATATTTCAGAGGCTTTCAATATTTTCAACTACGTATATCCCTTTAAATCAGTTAGCCTTGTATATTAGCGGTGCAATCACTTTTAAGAAGATATTTTGATCAGTATAAAAGAGCGAAGCCGAAAATTTTGTTCATTTATTCAAAAAGTTGTTTGGTTTCAGTCTTAACAATTGCTATCAAAATTTTTTTTAACAACAAAATCAAATCCAAATCACTTCAAAAGTTAAACTTACCGCCATTAAATCAATTCAAACATATTCGTCAACCTAATAACTTAATCAAACAATAAACTTCACATCGTCATGAAAAACGTTCTATGCATGCTCAAGTAATTCGTAAAAGTGTTTTAACTCAATTGCAAATTTTACAGTCAACGTTATGGTTGCCGGTATCATTAAAGCTGCACAATAATGCCTGCCGACCGCAACGTATGTATGTAGACTCTCTTGCCGTAGAACATAAAACATTCCGGGTCCGAGGACTACTAGACAAAAGACAAAATTCATTAAATTATGACGCAATTTATTATTTTTATGTTTATTATCATTGTTATTTGTTATGGGCAATGGTGGTTGGCGTTAGTGGCACTTATGTTTGCCTAGCTAACCGTTGCAGTCTCAATTCAACAAAACATTTGTTCGCACTTGAATTGCAGTAGTGGCCTGAGCTGAATTCAAAGAAACTAAGACAATAATGCTGTTGTTGTGAGTTGAGATGACACAACAATTGCCAGTGACTCTGCTTTGAATGTCTTGCTTGCCGCGGTCATAACTCGTCCATATGACTAACTTCACCGTTATTTACAATTTGCTTGCCTCAGGGTTTATTGCCGACAAAAGTCTGCAGAATGGTTTTGCAATGAACGCCTCACATATAAGACTGCTTGAACCACTAAGCTCTGTTTTGCCTCCTCTTTACTGTCTTTGGTCCTCCCCCTTTTCACCACGCTTTTCCCGTTATTGCCAGCTGTGACAAATTTTTGAATTGCTTGGTATTATGATGACCGTTCGGTTTAAAATGCGACGGAAACCAAGTTGTTGGCGTGGAGACCGCTACTGGCTGGAGTGGTAGTACTGTGGGTTAAACCTTCAGCAAAGGGCGAGAGATTTCGTAACACCAATCTATACTCCCACATCGCATGAAATATACCACGCAAAAGAATATCAAGAGTGGTAAACTCTCGTATTGGAGGACAGAGTACGGAATGGCTCGATGACTGGTTCGGTCATAAATTTCATGCAAGTTTTCAAAGATTTATTACAATTGCACATGTGTGGCTTTTTGGAGATTTTAGTGCGGTCATATTTTCTCTAGTCATTTGGTGACTAGATGATTTTATATATTTGGTGTGGAAAAGTGTGCAGAAATCTACTCAGTTCCTCGTTTTTGTGGTCGCTTGCGAATCGAGGAAATTACATGCAAGACATAAAAAAATCTCCGAATGGCTGATTTTATTAGTCGAGGTAATGTCACTTGGATATGTTATGTTCGAACTGATTTGCTACAATTTATGGTTAGCTAAGGGAAATTCGGTGACGAAAAATAAAAAAGAGTAAAGTTTGCAGGAAAATTGTAGGCAGTATTGTGAAATATTTAGAAATTTTACGAGAAAACCTACTTGTAAAATTTGTGTTCTGACGATGCAATAATAATAAAGTGCAATAAGGTACACGTGTTGTAAAATATGCCTTCAAAATCTGCACGATTTCTCTATTACTCCTTTATACTTAATTCCCTTTATTAAAATCGTTCTTGAATTCACTACCTTTATCATAATAAAACTCATTTTTGCTGCTATTTTTTATAGAACTGGATGCATTCTGCTGTTTATGAATTCATTTCTCATGAATTTATTCTTACACGGTAACAACATTCTTTAAAACGCCCCATTAAAATCTCAACAGGAAAAAAGCTAGGACTTTTAACAGGTGTGTTTCCATACTCAAGTCAAGTCAACCATTGACTATTCTTCGATTCACGGGGCTTTATAGCTATCTTTTACGCAATGCCTTCCATTTTTTCAATGCCTGCCATTTTTTTTTTTTTGATCTGGGATAAAGAGAACTCCTATTCAGTATTTTAAAATCCCAACACTTTAACTATACCGCGTAGTGGAAACAACATTTTTAAATGTTCAATAACAATCAAAGCTCTTTTATCATACCACTAGTGATGGGCAAAATGGCTCTTTGAAGTGAGCCAGCTCCGTAAAACTCACTCACTTTGAAGAGTCGCTCTTTAAGAGCCACTCAAAAGAGCCACTTCAAGCAACTTTTTTATGGTTGCAAAAGTATAAAGTAAATTGCTATTTTTTGTTGTTTTATTAATAATAATAAGCTTAAATCTAATGTAACATAACATTACTTTAAAAATATAATATAGCATATAATATAAATTTAAAAATAAACCATAAAATCATATCTGAAAATCTTTCCATATAAGTGGCCACTCTACTCAATCGTTGATTCACTATCTCCAGATTCTGGGATGTAAATCTTTCTTTTCCTTCCACCAATTGAGAGGGTCAGCAGTTCTAGGTATATTTACATGTTGTAAATACTTATCCATTTCGTTAATGCCTGCAGCTACATAGCTTTGCTGGGTTCTTACACTGTTGACTTTGTCATCAAATTTTCGCCATAGCGAATTTTGCGTTCCTTGTGCTGTGGGTACCGAAACTAGATGTATACAAGCAAGTTTGTATGTGGATTCATTTTGGAATGCTAGTCTTTTAAATCGTGGATCTAAAAGAACGCTCTCTAGGCAAAACATATTTTCTTTATATAATTTAAATCTGTTTGAAAGTTCTCTTTGGATCACATTTAAAAAACTGCGTACATCAGCAGTTTTATATTCGTTCAGACAGAGTTTTGAAATGTAGCTTATAATCGTTGATATAATAATATATATTTTTGAAATCGATACTGTTTTCTCACTGCTTATTTCTAGAGTAGCCTCATCGAAGATGCTCAATATATCAGGGGCTGTTTTCATAATATTCCATTCATCAAAAGAAGGAGTTAGTAGATTTTAGTTCAGGACACCTAAGGTGGCTAATAGTGGCTCTTTTACTTCTTGAATGCGCACAAGCATACATTACGTAGAGTTTCACCTGGTAATAGCATCAAAATTTAATTTAAGCTCTACGTATTCCATTTGCCTCTGTTTTTGTTGTAATTTTGCCGTTATTTTGCTACCAAAATTTTTTCGGACGGTTTTCCGTCAGATTTCATTTTGCCGTATCTTCGAAACTAGTCCGCTTTTTCCCAAACTTGTATGGAAATTTCGCCCGAAACAACTCAAAAAGGTCCCCAAATTCATGCTAGTCAAAAAAAAAATATTTTGGAAAAATGAACGTTTTTGCCCAATTTCTCCTATCAAAAATTTTTTTTGCCCTTGAAATATCACTATTGTACTCCCCGACCACTTCCAATCATCGAAAGCGTCCTAAAGGCAGTATTTGCCAAACTATGGCCAAAAAACCCCTTACTCCCCTACAAAACCGAAATTTTTGTATCGTAGCAATAGGTCTTGGCCCGTTATGTCCCAAACCACCTTAACCCCAAATTGGCCGATTTTGTCCGATTTCAACTACTTTTGCCCTAAAAACTTTTTGAAGAACGAAAATATTCGATACGAACCTGTTCCATATACCTGTTCTAGTGTATACGCTTCATCTTTAAAATCTACCTATGAAATTCACCGCCTAATAGCCAACATTTGGCTACTAAAATACTCGTGAACCAGAGCAAAATATACGCACGTAAACGCATACTGTGTGTTCACAAAATGTCGCCATCAATAACCGCACACGATCAGTATCCATCATTCGCACAGTTCTTCATTCAACGGAGTCGACTCTTTTATTCCTCACTCGCACAGTGTTCATTCAACGGAATCGACTCTTTTATTCCTCACTCGCACAGTGTTCATTCAACGGAGTCGACTCTTTTATTCCTCACTCGCACAGTGTTCATTCAACGGAGTCGACTCTTTTATTCCTCACTCGCACAGTGAGGAATAAAAGAGTCGCTCTTTCAAAAGAGTCGAAGAGCTGAGTCGCACAGAGTTGAAGAGTTGACTCACACAGCTCCTTCAAAAGAGTCGCTCTTTTTGATTGACTCGCTCATGAGCGACCCATCACTACATACCACCGAGTTATTTCTAGATATTTTGAGAAATATGTGCTTACCGTTTGGTGAAGTTGCATTAAATCAACCAGCAATGCCCTGAAGGGAATTTTAGCCATCGGTTACTTATCAAAGACTCTTTGATTCCTGAGCTTTTATAGTTTCGACAAATATTACATGGACAAACCATAAATGGCCGAAAGACTAATAACCTAGCTCTACATTTAGTTTTTTATATTCCTAAATATAGCAAATGAAGTTTTTGTAACACTTTATTTCTATAAATCCGGATTTCCCCTTTTTGTTCCAGTACCACTATGTTACATATCCAACCCGAAGATTCTTCCGTTTTTTTATTGTGTATTTACTACAAAGACGTTTCAACTCATCACACAAGGGTTTTTTAGTTATTATTTAGTTAGAAAGTCGATAAAATATTTTTTATAAATATGTATGATAATATATATATATTTTTTTTAATTTTTTTTTTTTTATAAAGACATTTTAGTTATTTCACGACAAAGTTTATACAAATGTTGTGATTTATATGTAGTATTTAAAAATAATGATTCCTAAATCAGGTATAGCTAATCTCTGAAAGCTCTTCTCAATTAACGTATCTTGCTGTGAGCATGAAACCTCTGGATTAGATCATGTGAACTGAAAAAGAAAAAAAAATACGGTTTTTGAAAGGTTTTTTTAAGTCAACCAGATATGACTCAAACGGTCCAACTGGCTTTGGTCTCCAGCCCAGATGACTCCAAAACTTGATTTTTCTTAGGTAAACACAGAATTTCAAAGACTTTTTGACTTGAAGTTTTAAATAAATCTATAGCTACTTCACCTGCTGCGTTAAAAAATATTCCAACTTGGGCATCACTTGGTTTTCTACTAAGGTCAGCTGCCATCCCGAAGACTTCGAAGTTCTTACGAAAACTATTTCAACTTTCAGTAACACTTCCTTCTAGGCTTAGCTCATCGACCTTCCCCGAAAAATGAATGTTCTCACTACGAATTTGAATTATGCGAGTACTTGTCTTTGGTGGTCTAATGCAGATTCCCCGGCTACTTCTCTTTACAAGCGGCACCTATGAAATGGTACTTGATTTACACCTTATCACTTTGTGTTTATTACTTTTGTATCTATAAGCACCACCATTCGATACCGATAAAATTCCACCCTTCTTGTGGTTATTCTTAATTAAATTTAAATTTCAAAATATGACTCTCTTGGCATCTAAGTCAACTGATCAAGTCAATTGAATTCTTAAAAATTCCTTTGATTCTCAATATCAACAAATAACCGTAAATTCGGGGCAAATTAAATTGAATTAAATATTTCAAAAAAAAACAAAATTTTGTCTTAGATTATTGTAATTTAGTTTTGATCTATACGCTTTTATTGTTGTTGGTATTTTTCATTTTTTCCCGGAACCAGATAACTCGAACCTTGTTGCTCAGCCATTATTTACCAAAGAAATTCAAGCTTAAACTTCTATCTATGTCCAGCAGCACTTACAGGACACCTAAACAAACGAGCTTCAATTTATCAAAATCCATTTAAGTCACATATCCATTGTTCTAAGCTTTGTCCTTTTTTCGTTGTCATATTCTTCTACAAATCATTTTCGTAGCCCTCGTACTCAGTAGAATGTTCATATTAAACGAGGGACTCTGATTTAAATATTAGAACAACTGAAAGCGTTTGAGACTCTCATATCCGTTACGATAAATTTCCAACTCCTACAGAATATTGTGGATGCGTGGGTGATAAAATTATCACTTACCTCATCACTTACCCTAAGGTCCGCAATGCTAATTTCAGGAATTTGATAGTATACAGTAGCACAATACTTACTTGCTAACGGACCTATGATGTTAATATGACTCAACACAACAAGGCCTCCTGACCAGTTAGAGATAACATTTGGAAATGACTGACACCCAAAACTGGCAGCCATATCATAAACGTCATGGGGCAAATCACAGATAACGTGGTTCCAACCAATGCATGGCCGGATTCTACAACAACACGAAAATGCATATCATAGACGGAACGTAATCATGCTGGCTATAAAGTGCCCGACTGACACTTTAAATAATCATCAACAATTTTACAACCACTTGATAGCTCTTTTGGTCAGCTCCACAAAATCTACAGCTGTCACATCATTTTGCTCAGATAAATATGACGTAAAATGCTGGAATAAAACGTAACCTAGGACCAAAAAAAAACTTTCATCTTTCGTATCTGCCCCGACCAAGCTAGTCTACAATATAGAGTGTATTTACATCATTTGACAGGAATTTATATTTTATCTGCGTGTGCGTTCAGATTTTGTGCTCGGGAAACATTGTCGTCATACTAAATTATCGCCGATTTTTTATCAAACGTACAAAGATAAAAAAAATGAAATGAATGAATGAAGCCAGTGTAACGATAGATACTCTGTATGCTTGATGACTAGCTTTGCAGCGTTTGTTTGGATTAGACACCATCAGCTTAGCTTAGCCCACTCGAAACCATGCCGAGAGGTTCGAAGGATGTGATAGCGAGGCCAGGAAAAAATGTTGTAAATTTTGTTTTTATGTGCGGAAGTATTTTTTACTGCCCCAAGAGGTATGCTGTTGGGGACGCTTTAGCTTTTATGCGTGCATTTGTGTTTTTTTTTTTCACCTGGAAGTTAAATTGTGATGGTCCGGGTGGAAGTAGCCTATAATGTTACGATTATATTCGTCATTGGGAGAAGTCATTGCTAGTAAACTGAGGGTGAATAGATAAGCGCAATGGCTGTTTTAAACGATACTGGCTTTTTGAATTTCTGTTTTATAGCATTGTGAGTACGAGCTATGAAATTTTAATCACTTATTTTGTTAGCTTCGTTCTATGGGTTTTTTTGTTTGAATCATGGATAAACTGTCTATAAAAAGGATAAAGGAATCCGCAATAAAAAACAAATCTGTTTGAAAATATGTAAATAAAGCTGATTATACTTGAAAGCACACATTCAATTTTCCTTAATCACAGGATTATATTCGGGTGTTTTATAGCAGCTTTTTTTCAAAGCTTTACTTGGATGATAGATAATTGGTGACCACGTCGGGCGAAAATTTTCGGAAAGTTGTATCAAAAATTTGAACTTATGCAAGGATATTTTACTAACTCAGGATAACTTTTTAAAAAAAAATTTGTAGCGATTTTTGCACCGATCTACTCACGATTTTTACCACTTTGTACAGGAAAAATATTGACCAACAGTTTGGATTTACACAAAAAATAATTTTGACCAGTGCTTTGATTGTTTTATATTCCTGCTTTGACTTTTTTCCAAAAAATAAATCAATATGCATCTTTATCCTGTTCAGTTCTCCATTCGATTTTTCATGAAATGTTCCGTGTAAATTTTACAGTTGACATTTTTGTGCAATATCTCGTGTGATTTCTTTCGCAATTTCCGGACTAATTCCCTGCAAATTTCCGTGCAATCTTTCATCAATTTTCTATTTCATGATGTCATATGCAACTTTTCAAACAATTTTCACTGCATTTAGTCATATATTTTCATAACAAAATTTCATGCAATTTTTATGCAATTTAACATGAAATCTTTCATTGTTATGTTTTTTGCAATTTTCCGTCCAATATTTCTTAGAGTTAACAGTGCAATTTCTCATGCATTTTTTTGACCAGCTTCCGGTGAAAATGATCATGCGATTACCTGATATTTTTATGAAATTTTGCTTGAATCCTCTCACGTAATGTTCAGTGCAATTGCTCTCAAATTTTCTTCGGCATTTTTCACGCTATTTTCCATATTTTTTTATGTACGTTTTTATGTACCATCTGTCCATTTTTTTATGCACATTTTTATGGTATTTTCCGTCCATTTTTTCATGCGATTTCCCGGGATAATTTTTCATGAAATTTTCTACGGATCTTCTCTTGAGATATTCTGAATGATAAAGCATTTTTTCAAACTACTTTTTGTGCATTTTTCGTACAATTTTCATTACAACTAAGCTTGAGATTCCCCTTTCGATTTTTATTGCAATTTTCCGTGTAATTTTTCATGCAATTTAGCATGCTATATAAAGCAAAATTTTCTATTGAATCCGTCATGTTATATTACGTGACAATTTTCATGCGATAATGTGCTATCTGTCGTGGGATTTTTCGCTAAGCTTTGCCTGAAATTTACCCGCGCAACTTCTGGTGCAATTCATCATACCATTTAACGTGCAATTTCTTATCCTATTCTTTATCCGATTATGTTTACATTAGGCGCGTTTTTTTGCTCCCCTTATCCATAACAGAACAATGCAGACGCATTGGAAACAACAACAACTCCTGGAAATGGGGAGTTGTTGTTGTTCCCAATGCGTCTGCATTGTTCTGTTATAGATAGGGGGAGCAAAAAAACACGCCTATTGTTAGGCAATTTTTTATTTGATGTATGGTGCACTTATCCGTGCAAACTTTCATTCCATTTTTTTTTAGCTATTTTTCATGCGATTTCTCATGCTACATCTCGTGCAATATTATACAATTTTTTTTTGGTCCTCAATTTTTCCATGGAATTTTCGTTATCCTTTCCAAAACAAATTTTTAAAGCACTTTTCCATGCAATTTCCTGCGCTGTTATCTGTGTGACCTCTCATAAAATTACCTACGCAATTTTCTGTGGAACTTTTCATGCATTTGTAATGAAATCCGCTTTGAAATTTGTAATGCAAATTTTAGTGGAAATTCTCGTATAATTTTATGTAATTTTTCGTTTGATTTTCCAATAGTTTTTGTGCAATTTTATAAGCAATTTTTCATGTTTCATGTTATAAGCAATTTTTGAACTCGGATTTTCATTTACATTCCCATCTGACTTCCAAGTTTCCAATGCGAATTTCTGTGCAGCTTTTTATGTAATATCCCATGGTAATTTTTATGCGATTTTTTGTGTGATTTTCTGTGGATATTTCTATGCAATACGCCAATTCGTTCAATTTTTGCACGCAATTTGAGTAAATGATTTCTGAAAAAGTTTTAAAGTAGTTTTTATGTGATTTTTCACGCACTTTTCGGTTCAATTTATGAAGCGATTTATTTTGGATTTTTTTTTTGTTTTATTCCTGCAGCTTCATGTGGAATTTTCAATGTGATCTATCGTAACATTTTTCATGCGATATTTTGGTTGATTTACCAATAAAGCTTTCTTGTCATTTTCTATGCATTTTCTCATGCCATTTCTTGTACAATATCCCGGGAAAGTATCTGTGCAAGTAAAAGTGACATTTTAATGTGGAATTTTATTCAGTTTTTGTTGTACTACTCCTTAACATTTTTGAAATATTGCATGAAATTTTTAGTTCAAATTTTCAAGTCATTTAACGTTCGATTAACGTTCATCTTCTCATGCAATGCTTTCTGCTATTTTTGCCGAATTTCACAAGCAATTTTCGATTTGATCTTCCGATATATTTTTTCAAATAATTTTCTATGTGATTTCTCGATTGGTTTATTGCGTCTTTTTATGCAATGTTCCCGGTCATGTTGTTTCGTTTTTCGTTCATTTTTCGTACAATATTCCATCCTATTTTTCATACAATTTTTTGTGTAATATCTCGTGAGATTTTAAACAATTTCCGGCTCACTTTTTCTTGCAGCTTGCTATGCAGGTTTTCATTTAATTTTTTGCGGCTTTTCATGCGATTTTCTGCTCAATTTTTCATACAACTTATCGTGTAATTCTTCATGCATTTATTTACAGTTTCCATGCAATTTCTCATGCAATATTCATTTAATTTTCCATGCCGATTCTTGTGGACATTTGTATGCAATTATGAATCCTGTGCGCTCATACAATTTTCATTTCATTTTCGGGCATGATTTTTATACATTTTCTGCGATTTTCTGCGTATTTTTTCATCCAATGTTCCGTACGATTTCTCGTGTTTTTTTCTTTTCAAGCACTTACTCTTCTAGATTTCATGCAACTTTTTGGGATAGTTGTTGGGCAATTTTCCGTGCATCATTTTCTGTACGTGCAGTTTTTCATGCCATTTACCGTGAAATTTTTTTTCAATTATCTCTAAATTTTTGTTTGCAATTTGCTGAGGAATTTTTCATAAAATTGTCAGACCAAATTTTCATACAATTTGCCATGTAATATTTCATACCATTTTTCATGCAAATTTCTGTTAAATTTGTCATGTAATTTAAATTTGTCTTGCAATGGGATATATTGTGACAATGAAGGCAAAAGGAAAATTATTGCAAAAACTAATTGACAGCAAAAAATAATATTTAATTTTCAAAAATGGATTCAAGATTTTGAATGGCTTTAAGCTTTGTAAAATTCAATTCCAAATTCCGAATTCCAATTTCAAACACAACTAACTCTTCTTAAGAACCAACAAAAACACCTGAATTGATTTCTTCAATGTAAATAAATCAGCAAACTCTTTCCATGAATGCAACAAAAAAGCCTCCGGAAGACTCCAGAGACCTACTGAATTCTTTACAGTCCATTAGACCAGCTTACGGAATTTCGATCAGATCAAGGCTCTCCATCCACCACAAAAAAAGGTAGCATAAATCCATCAGCCAAATTCCATTCTGAACTCCCTCAAGCTCAATCAACGTGAGTTTTCTCCAAAGATCTGACCAAATTCAATATTGTCGACACTAAGTGAAACATCTACTTACAAACTTCTGCTCGCTGTGAATTCCCTTGCAAATTTAATTCCAATTTATTACTTCGTCTAAAATTGAAAAGCTCTTGAACGGATTAAGATAGCAATTTGCACGTTATACCCTAATTAGTTTTGTGCATAATGGCATTTACTACACCAAAACGGTGAAATCTCCCTATCAATATTTGTTAAGTTAGTGTTAAGTGCTCTGATTCAAGCTGAATGCATCAAAATACGCTCAAATGACCCGAATATATGTATATCTATGTGTGTTTTACTAGTCTTGATTTACAACAGAAATGCAAACATGACTCACTTGAAATTATCGAATGAATTTGTGAAATTTACCTTGTGTTTCTCTCTATTCATCTATTCAACAGATACACCGATATGCAAGTACTCAGACCGAGTTATCCTAATTGGTGCTTCAAAAGACGAAACAGTTGAAGTGGCATGCGAAATTCAAGCTGATCCACCACCCAGGTATGTATGCGTTTCTTTATTTGATGGAGCTTCAGATGGAAGTTTGCACGGCTCTTTGAAAGATTTCGTGTGAATCTGGCAATATTACATAGTTCTTGGCCAGGGATGGGCAAGCATTCATTAGTGAGAATAGTGTGGATGTTAATGATCTCAAAATTTTGAATCATAATTGCTGACGATTCAGACTAAATTTCAAACTGATTGCGTTTTATTGATTCCCGCTTTGAAAGCAATCAAATCGATGGTCAAGAAAAAGAACGAAAAGAATACTTTAAAAGAGCTTCAGTTTCACTTAAATGAGCCATTTGTTAAAATTTTAAATCTTATGTCTCCAGTAGTTAATTTAACGCCGAATTTGAATTCAAACAAAAGTCTTTTTATGTTTAAAAAAAATCTAATCTCCGAAAAATATCTTCAAACTATTCCAATATCACACTTAATCTCATGCTTATTTCACCTTAAAAATAATCTCAATTCCCAAAGCAATTTTCCACTTGCCTACATTCTGCCACATTTCGATAGGACATTTCTACTATTGTCACCGAAAGAAACTAAGTTGACTAATGCATTCCGCATTCTTCTCGAGGATTTCAACCTCCTGTTCGTCACTTTTCCCTACAAACTTCACAATATTGCACATAGCAACACACATACCGTTTGCTTCCGACAAAATCACTAGTCATGCTGCGACTGCATTCCATGCTCCAGCCTTTATTATCGTTCAACTCTTACCTAAAACTTCTCCCGAACTACTGAAACTTATCAAGAACAAGCCATAAATCTTCTGGAATAATTATCCGAAATATGGCTGGGACGAATGCGCTTATGCTGCACCGGAGAAGCTGAAAATCAGAGCCGAGAACTAGCAGATCGATCTGCTTTTGTTTGTATGCATCTGTTCTTCGCTCAGCTATTCGCTGAGTGAGTTCTTAATTGCCATCGCGTCGTTGCAGCAGCTTCACTTGCTGCCGTCATGCATTTTCGAAAAGTGTATTTCCGGATATCTATTATCTGGAAAAACCGTCTTGTATATCTTTTGTTTCGATCATCAGCTGTTTCTCGCGTCTAGCAATGAGATAATCATGATAAATTTATACTTCTGCTATTGCCGCGCTCTGTTTAAAGTATATTGCAGTCTTTGAGAAAAGCGAAATATTTTCTGATTTATAGTTGCGAAGAGCAGTGTTGTTTGTTTCGTGCTTCAGCTAGGTGTTTGAGTGTAATTTGTTTTCGCACTACATTTCAGGAACTTTCGATGGAAATTTAATAATTCGGGTGAAACGTTGGATGTTGGCAGCGAACGTTATACGATAAATGGCACGAGAAGCGTATTGAAGTATACACCAGTTACGGATCAGGTAAAATGAATGATTTAGTATTTTTTGATGTCTAGAAACTTTGAAAAGAATATTTTTTTATGAAAATATAGTTTAATATTATGAAAAACTTGCGTAATTGGTAGGTGTAAAAAAGCGCCCAGCGTGGGTGTCAAAAAATAGATACTTCTTGTATGTAAAGTTGCAGTCTTAATAAAGAGGCTCCCATTATTATTTAAGTGCAGTTTTGTGTTTATAATGCAAAGGCTGGTAAATTAATGAATTAAGCAAATATAAAACAACAAGGTTGATTACATTAAACATTGGAATTTGGTGAAATTGAGTGCCTAAATTATGAAAAACCATAGTTTTCAAAGCAAACACTCAATGAAATGATCTCGTTTATTAATCATTAATTTGGCAGAAATTGATTTATTATTTTTAAGTTAATTAAAATTTTTGATTACGTGAACCCTATTAAGTATCCTGATCAGGCACTGTGCTTAGATAAATTTGACTATGAAAATAGTATTTCCTCTGGTGCTTCTCGAAATAGACCAACCCCAGCTGATCTGTACATCAACATTTTTTTCTTTCAGGTCGAATTCAAACTTTATTTAATTTTGTTTTGGGGTAAAAGAATCTCAGAAGACTATGGTTGAATGTTATTAAGTACCTTAATTTAATCAAGATGATAACTATAACCGCCCATCAAATCATTCTATTGTTTGTCTCTGACTTTGTTCGTCAAATTTGACAGTTTTATTTCATAATTTATATTTCGTTTAGAACCACTTGTTTCGGTAGCAGTGGCTTGAAACGCAAACGAGAGGAATCGCCTGCTGACCTTCTATTCTGATACATTTAAGGTTGCCCCAAGCCCATTTCGATTCACTGATGGCTGCCATGGAAAACCCTAACCTGTTTCCTTTCTGGGCGAACATTGCCATTGATGTCCATTTAATCGCAAATAGTGACAAAGACACTCCGTCTACTGACAATGTTAAGGCTCATCCTTCTCAGTTTTGACCGACAATGATTTATGGCCTTGATAAAAAGCCTCTATATTTCAGCTAACAATATGCAGTATAGTTGCAATAATCTTGAGTGATATAGCAAAATTCTCGAGCATATGATTAAAACCAAAAAACATGGAACCTAATGTTGTTTTCTTGTGACGAAATATGTGATTTGCTGCAAAGATCACGACAATGTCCTACCAGAAACACAGCAGAAATATATTGTGTACCTTAGTTCGCATTTGAGCAACCACGTATTAAAGAGAAAAAAAAAACAAAAAAAAAACGTTTACCATAGCATAAACCCTAATATATAGTACGGAAAGCACGTGATTTATGATATAAATTACGACATTACCCCGCGAATTGCGAAAAATAGATAGCAGTACCCGATTTCGAAAATTACAAAGAGACTAAAAATACCTCGCCAGCGGCAATGCTGCAACAAAATACGTTTTTTTCATTCTCGCTAGGTACTTTGCAAAAAAAAACATATTTTTGACGATTGGTGTTGCAAAAAAAACATATTTTTGACGATTGGTGTTCTATGCAATATTAATTTTCTCAAAACCTAGTCTGTGTATTGAAATGGTCGGCAATAAGATAATTGACGCGAAATACTATTTCCAATACCATTTGGAGAACAAAAACAATATCCTCGATACGTTTATGCTATCCACTACAGACAATATTGTTTGTTTGCCAGCGAATGTTCGCTGCGCTTACTATTTCTTGATGGCATCATACGCACAACAGCACGTTTTCACCTCTCATTGGTTGATGTATCAAGGCCAAAAATAAGCTTCTCTCACTTTCGCATATGGAAAAACGTGCTTATTTGGCGCGGGCTCTTTTCAGGCTCCAGCTTATCACCAGTACTAAAATCTCGTGTCAGGGCCGAGATTATGCTTCTTTCACTTTTGCAAATGGAAAAACGTACGTATTTAGCGCGGCTTCACGGCCTCGCCGATCAGGCACCAGCTGATCCGTAAACCCTCCACATGATGCTCTTTTCTCCTATCGGAAAATATCGCACTTTCCGTGCTATTAGGTATGTTCGCGTACTACGATTAATTGCAGTTAATTACAATGCAGCCGTTTTTGTACTCCGTTTTACTGAAAAATACTGAAAACGGTCAAACGGTTTTTGGCGTAATGTTTTTATGAAGGACGAATATTTTTAAGGCGGTAATTTATTAAGATGACTTTATATTCACTATTGTTCTCCCAAAAACCGACAACTGACACTTTTGTTTGTCAATTTTCAGGAAATGTAATGAGAGCGTTTTCATACTTTTCCTGAATTTCCCCCACCACATGATGCAGAAAAATTCAATAAAATTCAGTGGCTGAAAGTACGCGAACAGACTTATTTATTAGTCTATATGCTCTGGCTCAGGCTTACAGTGCAATCGGCCGCTGTGCTCCCAGCATCAACAACTACAACGATAGTATTAATTTTCGTCATTACAACGTTGCTATTACGTCGTCTTCTCTAAGCTCCGGCAATTTATTTCCTGCTGCCCATTTACTAAACCTGTCCCGAGAGCTTATTGCACTCTCTCTGCAAATCACGTACAGATCAATTGAATGTGATCTTAGAACTGGTGACCAAATTTTCTTATAAATAATAAGAGGCTACAATGTCTAAAATGGAATTCATAAAGCATACGAAATAAATCTATTGAATCTTTCACATTTCTAGATGACGAGACTATTGGTCGGTTTTTCTTGATGTAAAGAACATACTTAGAGAAGAAAACATACTTAATACCTCCAATTATCATGTTGTCAGAAGTGACAGAAAGAATGCAATCGGTGGTGAGGTAGCAGTATTTCTTGAAAAAAAACAAAAAGATTCAGCTATTAAAGAACCGAAATACACAATACCTTGAACTGGTTGCAGAAATGGTGATCACAGCTATTTATGTTTACTTAGTGGAACGAAATTAAATACCCACAAATCAGTTATCTTACGACTCAAATTTATTCTTAGCTTAAAAACAAATTTCATTAAAGAGACGACTCAGCTGCTACGTCACCGACATTGCAGCTGTTGCAAAGCCAACATAGTACAGGAAATTTTATTTAAACTAATAGTGAGAAAAAATTTTCTCAAGCATATCTTTGATGGCTTAACTTGCTGCTTTTCCAAAAGGAAATCTCTCAACTCTGCAATTTGTTATATCTAACAGCAACGTTTTACTGTCGCAGCCCACTGTGATTAAAGAGCTGTCTTCTATTCATCTGCTGGTTCGATTCGATGTCAATAAGCAATTAAAGCTCGCAAATATATCTTAATTCAATCAAAACAATACTTCTTGGAATACTTATCGTAGAACCCTGGAAGGTAATATTAATTTGAACGTTTTTTCCCACTCGAGAATTGTTGACTTTTCCAACATTGATATGTCTAATTTATTATTTTAAGTTTGATTTCTAATTTTTCCTACCTAGGTCGAAACATTTTTGGAAATTGCATAAGGACCTAAAGAATAAATTACGTACACTTCCACCTTTGCTTCTTCATAATAGTGATGGCGCTTATAGCTGATTCTGCGTTCCTAGTTAACATTCTCCAGGATTAATCGTCACTCTTAGACAAATTTTTCAAGCTACGGAAAATTTAAATAAACCCTAAAACAACACAAGTAATTTTCTTCGCTAAAAGCTTGAAAATAAAAACCTACCTTACGCCCACTTCAAAAAAAAAGAATATATTAAACAAACCTTGATATTTGTACACTACTCGCGTGCACAAATTGACAAAGATTAATAAAATAAAGTCCATGGCCCATACCCTGAAACGAAGCTTTCTTGAAAAGATCACATGGTCCTCTAACCCATTAATCGCATCCTCGAATCTGGGTTAAGATAGCGTATTTTCTCATATCTTCCCTTAACAAAGCTTTTAGTGTTTAAATGTAAAAAATATCTTAAATTAGTTTACGATTTCCAATAGGTTTTAAGCTAATTTTGCCTAATTGGATATAGCCTTTGACACCTAAGACAAACAACCATATTTAAATTTTGTATTTCTTAATAACTTCGAAAGGAAAGTCTTGCAGAGAGTCGTTGGCCCCATATGTGAAGAAGGGCGATTCCGGAGACGCTACAAAAAATAGTTGGACGCTATCTACCTAGAAGCGATATAATTACGGAAACAAAGCTCGGTAGACTTCGGTGGGCAGGACACCTAGCTCGAATGAGCGATGAAGCGATGGTGTTGACCAGGATGGTCGGAGTTTAAGGGTGCCAAGTGGATGACATCGGCTCGCAATCGGGTGCGATGACGGAGGCCAGGACCGGACCCCAGTTGTAGCGCCAATAATGATTTATTAATAACAAAGCTTTAAAAACTCATCTAAACTCTAAAATTCACACAATAATCATCATTATATCATCATGCATTTATTGCTACTATTATTATAATTTTTACATTAATTTTAATTTTGCACCATTGTGAAGAGTTCTATTCGATTTCTCCGTGCCATAATTAAATTTATAGCCTTAATCTATTTTATTTCTTTTTTTTCAAACGAAACCCTAATTTCTCTGTAAAGTGAATATTCACAGATTGTGGGAATGTTTCGAGAGATTTTATGCCATTATATTGAAACCACGTATCGAGCATTTTACGCCTTCGGTTGTTTCATGGTTGTAAAGTTTAATATCTAATATTCTGAATTCGAAAACCACTTATTAAGTTCTATTGTTATTTTAGTTCAATTAGAAGTAGATTTCCTGTTCCGTTTTCAGAAAAATACTCCAGAATTTATAAATATAAGTTTTTTTTTCAAAGCCAGTTTTTACTTGAGATTGACTCTATCTCTGACAAAAAATTTACTCTCATCCAAGAAATTATCCTCCATTCCAGAAAATCGCAATCGTAATTAAACGTTTCAAATGTTTTGCTACTCTGATATAAAACACCAATCATTTAATAGATCTTCGCACCGTTTTCACACAAATGAATTTTGGATTCTCCCTGAGCTTTCTAGCCAAGAAACGTTCCTTTCTATTACTTATCTTCAATATAAATTTCTTGGATTATTTTTCAACACTTTTTCCTAGAGTTTTGTAATGATAAATTGCATAGTAGAGTGACTCCTTTTCAATATATTTCATATTGATATTAATTTTCTTAAATCACTTGAAATTTCACGAATCTTCTTTACATACTGCTAACTGCTGACAATAATAACAACACACTGATTACTTAATACGCTACACGGATGCTCTATTCAATTTTTCTTAAGCTCAGGCGACAATATTTTATATATCATAACGGTACTTCAGAGATATTTTAACAAATACGAGAGTGGCCTGATTAAGAAATCAATTTTAAATTTTTCGATCAAATATGTTCCAAACAAATTACAAGGTTCTTTTTTTGACGGCAGAAAGTGACTGTGTTTCAGCAAAAATAAAATAGAACAGTAAGATGATCATACTTTAATTTTTCATAGTTTTTCAGAAAATTTCTTAGGAACTTGCTTTGTACGCATACAAGTGTGGCATAGTGTCCAACATTTTTATATTTGCTAAGAAATCGAAACATATCTAACCTCTAATTTACACTCGTTCTCGCGAAAAGTTTTCATTGTTGCTTAGTCGAATTTTCAACGGACAGGATCAAATACCAAAAACAAAGTATCAGATTGTTGTAACTCAAATCCACGCTGGGCGCTATCTAATTCTATTCAAAATCAATATGAAACCTGAAAAAATATTCTTCAAGTAAATGCTCGAGAAAATACTCTAATGAAAATCTAACATACTTTATTAAAACTTTCACAAACTCACATATAATTCTCTCGTGTTCTACATTCATTTTCTGTCAGTAAATTCCGTGTTTAATGCACCTCTCCATGCACAACATGAATTTAATACTTGATTCTGGTCCAAAATGAATATCTATCTAAAACACACATTATTTGCTGCGCTTAACTCTCTCATGTCTTTAATCTTCCGAATTATCACAAAACTATTTTAATTAAAACCAATAAAATTTACCATTCCCTCTTATTCTCTTCCATCCATCTTTACGGACATTCGTTTCGCATTGCCCCAGGACTATGGAACATTGTCGTGTTGGGCCACTAACGAAGTCGGAACACAGCATCATCCATGCATGTTTCAAGTTGTTTTGGCAGGTAAGTTTAAATTAGAATGTATTCAAGTGCTTTTGTTTGAGGTCGTAGTCGAAACCTCAAAAGATATAAAAAGAGGACGACTGTTGAAGAAAAGAGTTCATAAAGTAAATTAAATTGAAAAATGTTGAAGAAACTTGATATTTTCTATTGAAAATAGATAACTCAGCTCCAAACTAACTAACATATTTCTTTTCTTTAACTTTGAACAGTTCTGCCCAATGCCGTGAGTAATTGTACATTGTACAACCGTACAGAGCTTAGCGTCGAAATACAATGCATTCCTGGATATGATGGAGGATTACCGCAAATGTTTGTACTCGAGATGTTTTCAACGAAAACTGGAAGTACAAGGTAAATATATCTCATATCATGCAATGGACAATTTTAATAAATTTTGAACAGAGAATGGAAATCGAAACTGAACAATAAGTAACAGTGGATGTTGCAATAAATTTGATGTTTGTTTGATTTAAATTAAAATTTACTTAATATTTACTAGGAATCAATTATGCCGAGCAAAATTCAGTAAAAGTATTAAATTTGAAGCATTAAAAAGATTCATGAAATATGAACAAAATCCAAAATATTTGGATTAAAATACTGTCTTCACTGATTAATTTGAAACACAAAATTTGTTGTAAAAGTGTGTACCAAATAACAAAAACTACAGGGAGAGAATTCATTTGCTTTCGTCAAACTTATAAAAAAAAACAATAATATAATCCAAGCTTTGACATTTCCTATTATTACATTGCAGACTTTTACACTCTAACTTCACGTCACATCAAATCCAATTTAATCTCCATACATTGAACTAACACCAATCCCCTCAAGCCAAAACTTCGAATCTTGTCTTGCATTCAAACTGCATCTTTCCAACTACTATTCATAGTCTTCAATCAAGAATGGAATTTCATCGTCGTCATCATCATCGTCCTTCCTTCGTTCGTTCCACTCAACCTGAAAACGAACAACTCATGTCCCGGAACGGACACAAGACTCCTTCAGGTCAAATATTGCAATTTCATGTATTTGTATTTGGTTATCACCTTGAGTTAAATATCCAATCCCTGAGCAGTAGGAATTTCTGCAAGTTTTCCAGCATCCGATAGATCTACAGACAAAATCTCTTTAGCAGTAACAGGACATAGTATCCACCCCTGAGCTCTATGTTACCCACACATTTGGATTTATGACTAAAATACACGTTCAGCTTTACAATCCGTTCGCAATCGTTTGTATCTTTTTGTACGGAAAATCCGAATTTCTATTTTATTCCTCCTCTTTGCGTAGCGTTGTACGTCCCATACAAATATTGATTTTGTTATAATAGAATCGAATGGAAAATATCTTCGGAGAGTACATATTTCCAAATAAAATAATACCACGACAATTTGAATTGTATGTATGTTTCGAATAACTGTGTTAAGATTAAAATCCCCTTGGTCAGCACGAACTCAATTCCAAAGAGAAAGACGACAAGGATTCATTCGATTCTATATATGACAATTGTTTGCATGTTGTATCTCTTTGGCAGGATATTTGTATTTTCATTGAACGATATTTTACGTTTGCACAGAGAAAATGAATTTTCCATTTGCTTTTCCTAGATCTACAAACTTTCGATTCGAGTCCTACTCTTGAATCAGACAGACTATGCCGACAACCAACTGGTTTATCCTCGAAAGATATCGAGAATGGATAACGAATGGATAACTGAAGGAGCAGAAGAAAACATCGTTAAGAAGGTCAAACATGAAAAAGACGGGCTAAGGCCCATATCCTTAGGGCAGATCTCGAATAAAATTATGGTTGAGGACATGTATGATAAAAAAAATAGCAGTGGAAGTCAAAATGATGCTTCTTTATTTTGCGTAAATCCATGCCCTGCCAGTGTATTTAAAAGTCCTTTTCACTTGAACGTATTTCGAATTATCGATTCAGATACTCTTTTTTTATTGTATTGTTGCGTTTATCAGAGAATTTATTTACTCAAAACGACAAGATGCATGTACTCTAGGCTTATTTGGTTTTAACTGAACATCGATTTTCGGTCAGACGTAATACATAAAATCTGCCGAAAATGGAATTTGTTTTGATGGTTGTTTTGATAAAACATGCAATGTCTGTTGATTATTATGACTTTGTTCTTGTAGGCTCTTGAATGTTGTTAAATTTATTTTCTAAAATATGAACAGTGCAAACATTGTTTTTATGCTATGGGTTGTACTTAGTGAATCCAATCCCGGGATCCGAATCCCGGCATCCCGAACAGTTTTTAGCCACTAAAATCCCGGATCTCAATTAGGATTGATGGTTTATAGTCCCGGGATTATAAATCATCAATCCCAGGATTATAAAACATCAATCCCGGGATTTTAGGGACTAAAAACTGTTCGGGATTCCGGGATTCTAATCCCGGGATTGGATTCCCTAGTTGTACTATACGCAGCAGGCGGTTTTCTCCGGATTTCATCATTTGTTTGAGATAGAATTTTCAGGAAATATTTGCATATATCAGCTGCAAGTTTTTTTACATATACAACAAAATATCTTTAACCCTTTGGTGACAGCGCGTTTTTTGGTGGATTTATAGGCGACCCTGTGGAAACAAAACATTTGAAAAAAGAAATGATAAAATTAAAAAATAGTAATGGTTTTAACTTGCTTATGATGTTTTAGATATTTTCAACCCCATATGGGATCTAAGTGCCTTGAAGAAGTTGAAGAAAATTTGCAATGCGGAATCTGCTTGTGCCATTTTTGAAACCTTTCATATCAACGATCTTCCTGAAGTTGTTTAGTTTTTTAGGAAACAATTGATGAAAATGGTACTTTATCTACACAGTCAAATTAAAATTTACAAAATACCTCATCGCGCAAAAACGAAAATTCTACACCATATTATCTCTATTTTAACACCCAAAATTTGTGCTCGCAAGAATTCGCGAGCTGATAATTTATTAGGATATTTGAAAATGTAGGTGACACCGTGACAGTGGTGCTATTTTGAAAGAAGAAAGGAAAAAGTAACAAAAATAAAAAAATATACTAATAATAACCAGTAAAATAAAGGTTACTTACTCTATAGCTAAGATTTTATGGAAATACACAAACCTGGTAGATTTAAATATTAGCCAAAATTGAAAGAAAAAATAGGATTGGGCTGCCAGCTATAGTAATTTTTCTCATAGTTTTTATTCAAGCTTACGTTCAAGTTTCGAAAATTATGAAATTTTCGCGGATGGTAACCCTAAAAGTATTCTTCTCTTTATCTCTAATTTACAGTGCGGCTTGGTTTCAATGTAAAGCTGATATGGCACACTTTTGGCAGCAGCGTTAACAAAGGGCTGTCAGCACCGGGCAATTTTGTTATTTTCATATCAAAAAATGCTACCATAGTACTTTCAAATGATAAACATCTACAATGAATATAAGGCAAAAAACTTAAATGCTAGCTTTTTGGATATTTTTTGTAGAGCAGTTCCGAAAATCTTTCTATATATATACCTTGGGGTATATACGAGGGTCCATCAAATATAAACGAGAATTTGTTTATAAAAATTTATTGCATACAGATAAAAAAGTGATGTGTTTACATTACTTTTCTACGTAGTCCCCCCCCTTTCGAAACGCATTTTTCCCAACGCGAAACAAGTTTTTTGATCCCTTGATCGTAAAATGAACGAGAGCGTGTCATCAGCCAGTTGCGCACGAACGATTCCAGGCTATCGTTGTCGTCGAAACGCTGCTTGCCAAGTGCGTCTTTCATAGGCCCAAACAAATGAAAGTCGCAGGGACTCAAGTCCGGGCTGTAAGGCGGGTGTTTCAGAGTTTTCCATGAGATTTCGTCCAATTTTTCGATCGTTCGCTTTGCCGTATGGGGTCTCGCGTTGTCTTCCAGAAGGATGACGTTCCTGATCGGTTTTCCTCGTCTTTTCGATCGGTATGAGGCCTTGACCTGATCAAGCAGTCCACAGTAATATTCTGCATTGATCGTACGTCGATCATGAAGAAAGTCGATAAGCAAAATGCCGTTAGCATCCCAAAAAACAGTGATCATCACTTTACCAGCAGATGGTTGGCTTTTGGCTTTGATTGGAGCACCCTCCTCTGGTCGGCGCCACTGCATACTCGATCGTTTACTTTCTGGAGTGAAGTGATGTACCCAAGCCTCATCGCAGGTCACAATGGAATTCAAAAAAGTGTCTCCACTTACTTGGTAGCGCTCCAGATGTTGCTTGCAGATGGCTTCACGATTTCTTTTCTGTTCTTCTGTAAGAAGGCGCGGGACCTATCTAGCGGATACTTTTCGAAATCCAAGTGTATCCCTGATGATTTTTTGTACACTGCCGTAACTAATATTGAGTTCTGCAACGATTTCACCGATTTTGATGCGACGATCGGACTTTAACATTTTCTCAACAGCGCGAACGTTTGCATCCGTCAAACTTGTCCGGGGGCGTCGAGGATGGGCCGCATTTTCCACGTTTTTCCTTCCCGTGGAGAATGTTTTATGCCAATAAAATACTCTGGATTGCGATAAAGTATTTTCCCCGAACTGTTGCCGCAATCTCTCCAACATTTCAGATGGCCGAACCCCTTCTACTGCCAGAAATCGAATGATGATGCGTTGCGCAACGGACGGGTGAACCCGTTTCTCGCTCATCTTGCTTCGGACTGCTGTATTCACTGGATAATGCCATGAAGTTGGCTAGTTGTTGCTTATAGTACTACTAACACCACCTACAAATATTAGCGCGAAATTCAAACTCTAGTAGGCATGGTAATAAAATTCTCGTTTATATTTGATGGACCCTCGTATATAGAAAGATTTTTTCAGTTAAGTCATCGGATAAAAACGAAATTCATAGAGTATGTTGGTCTTCACGTGGAGCAGAAGAGATGCATTTTTGATTACAATGCTGCAAAAGGGTTGCCAGTACTGATCATTTGCATCATTTTTGAACTGAAAGAGGTTGCTTTAAAACTTCATATTACAAGCGTACTATAATTTAAAAACTCTTGCGAATAGTAATCTTAGAAACTTTCTTCTTGCCTATCGCTTCCCATGCAGTCATCAGATTAAAGTCCTACATTGACTCCGTTACAGATTGGTTGAAACAAGAAGCACGTTTGGAAGAACATGCATTCAAGACCTAACAATTTTCACTTTTCTTCAAAAATCTGTTTTTTGGCGGTAAATAGGCGCTAGATATTTTTTTCCAGGTTTTGAAGGATTGCCTGAAGAATGATTGGGAAGTTAACACTGATTTGTAGAGAAGGACCCTGTTTGTGTAATTCTACTGAAAATTTTTTAGAGAGTGTTGATGTTATTATTCATCGTTTTTTGTTTACTAGCTGTGTGTGGAGTCTATTATCAGTTGTTCCCAAATGTAACTTCTTAGTATTTGACTGTCCCTTACCAATCTATGGTCTGACTGCTCATTGAGCGTGAGCATGACTTTTGTTATTTTCTGCAAGCTATGACAATCCCTAGTTTTTTATGTTTAGTTTAATTTTCCATTTTTCGGTCCTGAAGGAAGGATCCAAAGATTTGAATTAAAAGCTCATACAGTTACTGAGCATGAGAATGACGATAATTATGCCCAGTGCCCAAAAATCAGGATTACTTTTGAACCAAAAAATTGCATTGATAGTATCTTATATAGTCTAAAGGACATTATCTCGCAAGTGATAAAGCAATGACATGTGATGGACCCAGAGATTTATTCTTGCTGAGATTGTAAACCAAGCTTTTTACTCCTTTCAGAGATATTGCACAGTTAATTCGTCTCGTTGTGCTCTGCTATGTAAAAAGTGTGTCGCAGCCTGCTTGCTCCTTTTTTCATTTTCAAGATTACCCGAGGAGTTGTTCACTTGGACCTGGATGTTCAATAAATAAGCAAAATGTTTGGCTTTTTCTAGATTTTTTTATTTTAGGCTAGAAGATGCATAGATGAATGGCATGATCGCATGAGTGGCACAAACGCGTGAAATACTCCCACTGATCGTTCTCATATTACCTTATCTGCTCCCAATTGATATTTTTTAGACGACATACTTCCTACTCCAGTATGCGTAAAATCTTTGAATACGTAGATTAATCGGGGATATTTAAACAAGATGCAGTATCAACTGTAAACTGTAAAATTCTCTCCCCATTTGGTTATTTTTTTACTGAAGGCCACGCACAAATGTTTTGGTTGGGTTGTTTTTACTAATGTTCGAAGAACAATAGTATTAAACTCGTTTCGCCGAAAATTCATATTTCTTTATATATATTTATATATATATATATATATATATATATATATATATATATATATATATATATATATATATATATATATATATATATATATATATATTAATATATATATATATATATATATATATATATATATATATATATATATATATATGTATATATATATATATATATATATATATATATATATATATATATATATATATATCAGCAAAATGATTAAGGGAGATAATCTCTTTAGTGGCCGATCCGATTGAGCTGAAATTTTCGGAGAACGTAGACCTATATAACGTAGACTTTCTCAAATTCAGATATCCTAAACCTTTTGGCGGCGGCGAGCGTTTTAGTGAATTTTGAGGAACTCCTATATTTCCAAGCAGTGTAAATTTTTGTTAAAGAAAAGTATTGGGAATGAAAACTAATTATGTTCTAAGCTTGTCTATGATAAAGAATTGGAAATTTTGAGCCGTGTGTGGGTGCAGGGTGCCTAAAAGTAGGCAAGGAATTTTTTTCAAATTTTGATTTGTCATTACTTGTAAGAAAAGCAATGGATCATCGTGAAAATTACAGAGCGTATTGATGTTGACTAAAATTTGGCACATATTGATTTTCAGCATAAAGCGGGTAACCCTGTAGCTGTGGCAGGCTGCTGAAAAAAAATCCATCAAATCATTGACCTTCCTGAAAAATTTTTGATTTTTGACAAAAATTTCAAAATTTTGATAAATTTTATCCTTTGTTCTTCATCTCAATATAAAATTTTCAAAATTCCGATTTGCATAAGAACGGCAACCCATCACCAAATTACCTCTATTTTCAGCACTCGAAAGTTCTGCTCACGAGAACTGACGACCGGATAATCCGATCATAATGAAATTTACAGGATATAATGGTATTAGCTAGGACCAGGTCTGATAGAAGTGATTTTGAAATGCGGGCAACCTTGTGGCAGTGGTACCATCTTGAAAAACTACTGAGAAAAAAAACATCTTTTTGGCCTATAACTTCCGATTCAGCCATCAGATTTTAACAAAATTTACACAATACTTGGATGTTACTCTATGTAACATTTGATGTTACTCAGCAATTTGCTCAGCAAAATAAAGCTTTTTTCCCTATAACTTCCGGTCCAGTCATGAAATCAAAACGAAGTTCATGCAGTAAATGGACCTTAATGTGAAGTAAATGCCGTAGGAATTTCGTACAAAAATCATGAAAGGGCTGCCAGCTATGACCATTTTTGTAATTTTGTGGAATTTCTTTACTGAGCGATTATGTCATTAGATTTCCAATTGAGAATGATCCTGCTATGAAAATTAACAACAAATATTAACGTTTTAAAAATTTGAAAAGTTTTGAGGGTGGTAGCCCTAAAATTCTTTTCACCTGTATACCTTCCAGCGCAGTGATTCAATCGAAACGAAATTTACTGGTTGGGTTTAACTTAACGTGAAGCAGATTTGGTATGTATTTTGCTTTGCTGCTGACACAGGCTAACCAGCAATGTGCCATTTCCGTTAATATTGCACCAACATATGCTTCAAATTACGTTCTCATATGCAAAGCATTTGCAATAAAAATAAGGAATCAATTTTTAAATTTTCTGAGTTTTGAACATTTTTCGGATGGCAGCCTCAAACAACGTTTAACCGCTGAAACTTTCGATGAAATCCTGCGATGAGAACGAAATTCAAAGGATAAGTTGATTTAAGTATGAGCTTGTTATGGTGAACTTATTGCTGCTTCGTTCGGAAAGTGTTACCAGCACTGAACATTTTCATCATTTGTGTTATAGTTGAGTTTTGTTGCTTTTTATAAGGAATGCTTGATATGATTCTACAAAACAGTGTATTACGTCTTTCCACACTTTTTTGTCACTCAAAGACAATTTCTTCGAAAATTAGTTTTCTAGCGGTTCAGGTGCGCTAGAGTTTTTAAATGTTCAAAGCCTCGATAGCTAGCAGAATGCTTTTCATCACAGTTGACGCATTTAAGCTTTTGCTCAGGCTTCTTTGAGAAGAATTTTTTTTGCAGATTAGCCTGTCAGCTTAATGTTTTCCTGTTTCGAATTTGCTTATTAAGTGACAAATATCCTTCCTCAATGCTATAGATATTGTTTTCCTCTCATAGAAGTAAATTTTTTGCTAATTTAGAAGGGTCCTTTCTATTTCTGAAATAGAAGACCTAATATCTAAAAATTTGACTTCATTGGAGATAAGCCGGTGCAAGTGGGGTTTTTTCACGAACTTTTTATCTTTCTGTTGTCATCAGTGACTTTGGAAGTAATTTAAATGCCGTATAAACCTTCTTTGCATGTACAAACACAATTTTTTTCTGTGAGCAAGCGTGTTTTTTGTTCAGATTGTTTAAGGATAATAGAGTTTTGCTGGTAGCTCTTGTTCAGAAGGCTTTTTAATGTTTTTGCTGTTCACGCTGCTTCAGTTACCTGCTTAAAAGCTGCATCTAAAGGAAATGTAGAAGGAGATTAAGAGGAGGGTTATTTTGTAACTATTTTTCCCGTTTTAACTTGATTGCTCAACTCAAGCCCATAAATTTTAGAAGAAGGGTTGATTCGAATTTTTTGTTTCACATAGATTTATTAGTTCGAAATAAATAACGTTGTTTAGTTCAAAACATTAGCCTTGAACCATGAACGTCTTATTTTCGTGTAGATATTGAAGTCGATTGAATAAGATAATTATGCAAAATCAAATATTCGGGAAAAAAATCCACAAACCAATAAGTTTTCGCCATTAACCATGATGACGGCACAAACAAGTTCCTTGATAGAAAAATTGTAAAATTTATTTCGTCATTTTCCATTTAAAATTCTAATAACACATTTTCACCTATGCTACAAAAATATTCATGAGAAATTATAATTACTCGTATGCCAAACAATACCTAAAAAAAAATTGTGTAGAAATTGTATAGAATTGACAATAATTTCGTTCTGCATATCAGAAGCATCTTTTTAGAAGTCAACCGGGGCTAACTTATCGCACATAGGTGAAAGTCATTGTTTTTGATAGCTTTCTTGATTCGGGAATGCTCACTTATGGTGAAAATTCACCTTTCTGAGAAGCCATATGTAAACTTCCTGCAACAACATTCGTTGAGGTTATGCACTCCAAGAGGGTCATGCGGACAGCAATCTTCCCCAAACGAGATTAATTGAAAAAAATGTATTCAGAATGAAAGATGGTTTATGATTTTAGGCATATATGGACTCGTCAGTCAAAATTGCATATCCCTATTTGAAGTGAATGAGTTCCTCACTTCACACAATATTGATGTTACCCAATTATAAATTCCACGATAAAATATCGTTGATTCGAGCTTTCACCGCACAGCGTTATTCTGCAACAAACGCATTTTCCAGAATCAATGCCCTTTATATGTTTTCGAAGAAATAATCACTTATACCTGTACGGCAACGTTAACCATGAACTGTTATACGGCGTCCAGACTCATTTGAAAAATGGTGATGCCTACAGTGTAAGGCTCGCATCAAATATCGCACTTATTTAAATCAAATTGATTCACATAAATACCTTGTTTATATTTTTTATTTCCAAAATTTTTTTTTTAATCCCAATTTTGAACCATCGCCTTTCAACCAACCAACCAAAGCAAGCCCTATCATTGAATACGCGCAAGATAAAAAGTCGAAAACAAATAAAGGTATAATTTTTCAAACCATATTGAACGCTAATGTCAAAGCAATGCCCAAAACGACACCAGTGCTTGGAAGCTGGCCCTTTTGGAAGATCTTGCAGTTTAAACAGTTTTTTTAAAGAACACTTTGCATCGTGTTCTTTCAAAAAAATCTCTTAGAAAATTAAATTTATTTTGTGTGAAATAAAGCATTTTACTGCCAGACTTAGCGTATAATGAACAAAAGATTGGCAAGTACATCTATTGACAATGCAAACAAAATTTTATTATTGCCTTACTAGATGGCTTCACGGAGATTAAAGTGAAAATAAGTAATTGTGTGCTGAACATTTAAGCAAACTTTTACAATTTTGTGTTTTAAGAAGTTTTATTTCCGAATTCCCAGAACATCAGTATAGTTGACTAAAGTCATTGAATGTCTGATTTCTTAGGCTTTTTAAAAAATATTTAATATGGATTTAGATAAACTTAAGCCCACAAGAGCGTCGTTTTCAGTTAAAAACGTCACGCAAAATATTCAATTTAAAGTTTTCCTATTCAGTTTTGAGAAATATTGCATCGATTATTATTCTCAAATCAATTAATCGACTGTAAGATAAATTGAAATTCATTAAAGAAGCGAACTCAGACTTTAAAACCAGCATGAAACTTACTCCTATGTGTTGCGAAAAATCGAACTTATGAAATCAATATTTATTATTGTTCACTGTCCATAAAATTATTTACTACCCACGTTGGGCGCATTATTTTACTTCGGTTAGAAGTCATAAAATCTATATGAAAATGTTTGTTGAGTATTCGTATAAAGTTTTGATTGGTTTACCCATGCTTAAAAAAGCATTTAGATAAAACTTCAGTTAATGATAGAACGATTCAACTGAAGCAAAACTATCAACTATTTATTTTAGCAATTACATTTATTTTAAAATCAACTCTGAACTGAAAATATTAGCCACCCAATAGCTCCATGCATTTACCAAATACTTACTGATACTTAAATTTTCAACCTCTGTCATGACATCGAATTTAAAATTATCAAAATTTCACATTGATTGCAGATTCAACGTTACAAATCCCGACGAACCACAGTTCATACTCGACAATTTAGATACGCTTACAACAATGATGACAACCGAAAATAACTCACTCAAAGTACGGATTTATGCTGTCAATCAGAAAGGACGTAGTCCTTTCTATGCTCTTCATGATTTCGTAGTTGGATATACATCTCTTAAGACAGGTAATTGATTAAGTATCAATGGTTCGTCAAATTTTTGTTTCAACCTCCTTTTTTTGCATTTTTTTTGGCCTGCAAACATATCCAAGGCTATTTTATTTCGGTCGAAAAATATAATGGGCTGGAAATTTAATACAATTCCGCACGGAATCAATTTCACGTTTTTTGTTACACAGTTGTTTCTTGTTAGTCCACAGGGGGGTGTGCCTGGTAAGGGAGGAAGCTTTGGGGGTGTTTTTCAATATCACGGAAGAATATAAATAACTTCGGCCTGTGTCTGAAGAAAAATTGTATCTATGAGATATTTTCTTATGTACGGAAGTGTTGTTAGAAGAAATTTCGCTGTATTTTCGTTCCAAACTCAGTTTTTTCTGCAAAGCAATTTTTTTTTTTGACTTAATTTCGTTTTGATATGCAAATTCTGGAACGTTTTCTTAAGCTACTGTTGTTGCTTATTTTGCATAGTATGAACAAGAGGCGGTTGACTTTCAATTGAGAGAAAATCTTTTGAATGATTTACTTTCTCGTGGAGTAAATATTTTTTTTTCTTTTGTTTCCAAGCATAATATATACAATACATCCTTTTCCTCATCTTTTGGTCATACTCATGGGCTTTTGTTTACTGTTTTTTTTTTCTCGGTGACTCCCTGCTGTCTTTCACAACGACTCATCACTGACTGATGGTCTGCTGCTACTGCTGCTGTTCCCGTGATGATCCGGATGTCATGCTATGCTGCTTCGTTTGAAATGTCAACATGTCAATTGGTGATGATATTCTTTTCGTTTCGTTTGGTTTGTCTTCTGTGAACACAGAAAGTGATGCATCATTGACACTGTCACCAGTTTTTGTTGGAACTGTGCTTACTATTATTGTTATCAGTCTTGTCATCGCACTTCGAATTTTCATCACAACGTTCCTGCAAAATTTGAAACGAAATCGACAGCAGAATTCGAAAGGACCGGTTTGTGGAACGTTACAGCAGACAATGAAAAGCGATTCGTTCAAGGTGAGTTGAAAAATTTGACAAGGGTTATTTTAGTTGCTGGGACTCATGCTGGGCGCAAATTTAGCTAATTATTTTGCTGTCGATTTGGTTTTATTTGATACTTAAAAACGTCAATATACATGAATTGCCGAAGATAGTTCGAAAAAATAAGGATGAGAAATGTGAATGCATCGCAAATTTAAACTTTTCGGGAATTTTTAGTTTCAAAGCTTCTTTTTAAGCATTTCATTTGGCATTGCCGATGCAAAAACAATTCATTGAATGCCGAATAAAAGATATTCAATGATAACACAAGAAAACAGCAGACAGTTTCTCTATTTCATTGCGATTCATCTAACGAATAGAGGAATAAGATCTTGGGGCTATGATTCAATATCGAATGTTTGCTATGAATCGGAAATCCTTTCGTTCGGTTGAAGATGTCGTCTGTTCTTATCCGAAAGAAGTTTCATAGAATTCTGTGTTTCTTCCTCTGATTTTACTCTATTGCAGAAACCTTGCGTAAACAATTGGATTTTTTTTTTGTTACATGTTGCACTTTAAAGATTTGCATTGAAATTTATCGTAATGATGACATTGCACAAAAAACATGAAGCAAATGACAGTTCTTGCGAAAGAAACCCTTTAAAAACTTTGAAATCTTTTGAGACAATCATTTTATAAAATTATAGTACAGAGTTTAAGAACTAATTCACCAAGTTCAGTTCAATGAATTCATTCCTAAAATATTTTATATAATACTTAACTTTAATACTTTAGCTTTAATACTTTAACAAAAATTTAACAATTTAGTCAGTCATTTGTAAACCTTATTCAAAATATACTGTTCTTAATTTGCGCCCAGTGTAACTGAAGGTGTGACATATCTCATTTGTAGTAGTGGTACTTAATTATTTCCTACTTTATATGCAAATATCCAAATATTTTTGAAATTAAACTAATTTTCTTTCCGTTTTCTTTCCATGTTACCTCAACTCACCGAAACTGATCACACTTGATTCTTGCATTTTTCAAATAAACTACTTCACCAACATTTTTATTTTTTCTCCACCTGGAAAATATCACCGAAAATCCATCGACCTGCAACGATATCGGTTCACATGCCACTTTAACACATACCTATTGGAAATTCAATGTTTTCAACAACCATTCTTTATAAATTCCATTCCAAACATTCCTGTTCCGACATCCGTATGACCTCGTCATCACCCATCCCATTTGCCATGACCGTATCATCTCAAACATTACCAAAAAAACTGACCTCGAACCGAACAATTGGATCATCGTACAAACACATTTATAATCTTGCATACCTACATACAAACGCAATAACCCGTTTGAACATTACGTAACACATCGATATGCTAAACAACAAAAAATGAACACCAACGGTCGAACGGATATCCGTAGAAGGGCGGTAATATAGAGAAACCACGCTGGCAGCATACAGATATAAAAACCAAATCATCCGCAGATGACATTATTGAGGACGAACGGGATCCAGATGTGATACCATCACAATTCGGTATGTATCATACGTGCATGCATATGTTCTTTTATATTTATATGTCAAAAACACAAAATAACCACCACATACACCCAACTCTGCTTTTTAAGTTTTTTTCCTGCTTTTTTTCCTCTAAAATTCTCGTCGTGTCCTTGGATCGAAATTCAAGAAGTAAAGAGCAAAAGTGCACAGGATACTCATATGAAAAATAAAAACGAAAACAGCAAAACTCCAGAATCGTGAAGGCGAAGAAGAAAACATTAAAATTTTATGATAGCCGTTTGCTGTTGTCTTTCGGCAGATTTGATTCTATTTTTGCGAACATTTTTAAATTGTTTTTATTTCTATTTGCCGGCGGCCTGAATGATTTTGAGTGCTGGTTTTTCGGAATTTAGCGCATTTGAAATTGTTTTTTCTAGTACTTTGTGTGTAAATATTATTTAATTCATATTCGGTTTGCGTGTATTTTATTGTTATTGAGACAAAGAGAGACTGAGAGAAATCGAGTATGTTGAATTTTTTTGTGGCTGAATTTATGATAGTGGTTTTATGGAAAAATATATTTCTAGGAGCTGGAAATATAAACCAAATTTTATTTGAGCGTTGGAAGCCATTAAATTAAGCATTTATGGACTCATAGGCATATTTCAAAAGTCAATTCCTTAAATAATTAATCAGTTACTTGCATATACTCTTATGGAATTTTTTTTTAGTTGAAAATCATCAATTAAAACATGTTAAAAGAAAATCCTTAATTACCTCAAAAAATTACAGAAAAAATAAACCACCTGCACCATTATGTTATGATTTTCATAGAAATCGCACACTATTTACCCTGTTATATCCGACTGAGATGAAAGGAAGCAACTTCGGTTGACCTTTGCTCACGAGATCGGAGGTGGGCCCGAGTTCAATTTGCTATGATTCTGCGAACTGATGCAGGAGTATCATCCTGAAGCGAGAAAAGAGAAACAATCTTACTCTGCTCATTTATTTCCTCTGGTTTTTTGCTAAAATCAATATCACAAAAAGGAAAATATGAAAAAAAATAATTTACAAATTGAAATCATTTTTTTTAAATCTCAAATCACGAGACCATTAAATCGACCAGACCATTTATCACGAGACCATTAAATTCTTTGCAAAAATTCATTAAAATGGCTCAGCCGAAATCACTGCAATTGATTTCTTCTAGTATAACTCATAACACCTACTTTTTCTTAAAAATGTTTTTTTTTTTTTTGTAAAAATATATACATAAAAAATTATGACACTCGAGAGAGAGTAGAACAAGAGCTTTTTCGCTCTTTTCACAGCGGAGCGAGTCACACGCAATTCATACTAAAGTTCCATGCCGTTCTATTCCGTTCCGGCCTATTTCAGTTCGGAACGGTGGCCTGTGTGTTCCATTTACTTCTGGTGAAATGGTCTACAATCTGTCATAGACAGCCCCTGGACACGGACGGTATAACTTTTTACCATTAGCCCCTTCAATCCTCTCGCGCACAAAGCATGTTAAAGCTGCCTTTACGCCATTTCGCTCTCATTGTCAAATTGGAGGGGAACTACTTGGATTTGACCCGATTTGACAATGAGCAGACAAAATATTACTACCATCCCCTTCAATGTAAATCTTATGGGCATGTCCACTCCATTTCTACTACCTCACTGGTCGTAAACGATAGTTCGACAGTGTTAACATAGTGTAGCTATTTAGGTTTTAGGTTAGTCTAGCATTCCACGTTCTGGATTCTTCTGATTCATTAAGTTGAGACACAAACGGAACTACTCATTTGACCATGAAACGGACTACGAGGAGCTTGCGGCGATGGTATCAGCAGCCAAAGGTCCATAAGGAAAAGTGACGGCCGATAAGTTCTCCTTGGACTTCTTGAAGGTGAGAGTCTGCGGTTTCGCAGACAGGACAAATAATGTTGGTAACCCAAAAGGTGCAAAGAAGCTGTTGCAGGGTGAACTAATGCAGGTAGTACCCATAAGGTGCAAATAAGCTGCAAAACGCGTTCTCCCCGCCCAAGAGGTCTAAGCCGAAAAAGATTCCTGAAAAGATTCCTGTGATGATAAGATGGAGCTACTCCACAGTGTTCAAGCGACATCCACCTGTTTACAGACGAAAGTAACAAATCTGGCGGAGGTGCTCAAATATAGCGGAGACTTAAGCAACTCAGTAAATACCTTCTTAGAGCGTGTTGAGAAGTTCTGTCAGTTAAGAGAACTTTCAAAAGCACAGTTGCTGAGGTAGGCAATATTTTTTTTTTTATTCCAGAGAATTAATTTGGTTCCGTGCTAATTGCAGCAAAGTAAGGTGCTGGAACGAGCTAGCTGAGGAGCTTAAAGTAGAGTTCCTACCTTCAAAGTATGAAGGCAGTCTGTGGGGTAGTATTATAAAGTGCACCTAATGAGAGAGTGAATGCGTGGTTGTGTTCGTGCTGACATTAAATGAATTTCCAGTTGTCTGAAGAGGAGGAAAAGTTGCGTATGCTGCGAAAAAATACTGCACCAGTGACAATTGTACTGGACGCCGGTAAATCCCATAATGGATTTTTTAAGAACTGGTTTTAATCTCCAGACTATTGGTAGCCACCTTTGTACCTTCTGTCTCACAATCGATGCGGGATATGTGGGATATGAGAAGATGAAGCAAACGGCAGGATTGAATAGGGAATAGTGCTCGACACCTATCAATGGTGTGCACAAAACTTCGAAGTTGTTTCGAATGCGGTCACCAAGGCCTAAAGCAATTGACATGGCCAATTTATCGAAATAGCACTAGTAAGCAGGAAAGACAAACTCAGCCCAATCCTCAGATTTCGAGGAACATCTTCATGCTCACTAAATGGCCAAGCAAGGACTAAACCTTCGCTGCATCACATGGTACACCGACGAGTCGTAAACTACGCACCAGTTAGAAGTAGAGATGATAGTCGCCCGCTCTTATAGGTCGAAGTAGAGAATGCTGCCATGGAGTGGTTACTAGATTCCAGACAATTTGCACAATTTCGGGAGAGCATTGATGGACCCATTTGATATGATATGATAGAGAAAGTACGGTTTGCAATTGATGAACAATATGTTTTAAGTGGTGTGGAATCGTTGGTCACTTTGCCGATTTCGGAGGAGGTACTCCTAGTGGCTGATTTTTGGCAACGCTTTAGTATAATGTTAGGCATGCACGGTCAGTTGTAAACTCGATTTGGTCAAGAAAGTGACGAGTAAAGCGCTACAAAGCTGGTCTCACTTGTCTGTAGAAGAGTTGAAAATCATAATGTAGGTGCTCCAGGAGTTGGCTGGCTTCAATTTCATGAAACATATAATTAAGATGACAGCCGCTCTAATAAAAGAGAGATGTTATCCAGTCCCACCCGCTGCTCAGAAGCAAATTAAAATGCCATCTTCAAGTCCATAGTCGTCATCAATCTTGTTGATTGGCAAGAAAAATGGGTTCTACAGGTTCTGTGTGGACTTCAAGAAAGTGAAAAATTGAAAAGAAGTCGAAAAAAAAGGTATTTACTTTTAACCAGCCCCTGGACACGGACGGTATAACTTTCCACCATTAGCCCCTTCAACCCTCTCGCTCACAAAGCATGTTAAAGCTGCCTTTACGCCATTTCGCTCTCATTGTCAAATTGGAGGGGAACTACTTGGATTTTACCCAATTTGACAATGAGCAGACAAAAAATTACTACCATCCCCTTCAATGTAAATCTTATGGGCATGTCCACTCCATTTCTACTACCTCACTGCTTTTAACCGTATATTTACATGACGCTGAATAAGCTACGGAAGGGCATGCAAAGTCAGCATATTGGCAGGTACCGATGACGTCTTACTGACGTCTTACTCAATATACTGCGATAACGATGCCTGAAACGGGATGGTTCCATATTTCGAGAATGTCTTTGAGTTTTCGCAATTCAGGTATAATGTGGCAGTGTTTAATCGACTCGTTACTCAGACCCGCACTGATAGTTTTCGTATTAGCCTACCGAGACGACATAATTATTTTGATAGGAACCTTATACCAAGAACAAAAAATTCTTCGTGAATTATTTTTAAGGCTTCCTGAGATTATGGGGAAAAACCAGTTTTGTAGGGCGCAACTAAGATATCTTGGCTACAAAATGGCCCAAACGTTGACCCAGCAAATATGGTACCTTTCTCAAAACAAGTTATAATGGTGTCAAGGTACACTTATTAGCTCCCTTAAGTGATCTAGAATTGGGTGCGAGCGTATATTTGTCTCTTGCAAACACAAGCTAACAGTTGCACCAGTATTACCGGGCCCAGGCATTGACATCTTGTTCAAGGTACAAACGGATGCATCAAATGTGGGCAGCGAAACATCGTACGTAACCAGCAAAAAAGTCATTTGCTATTTTAGCCGAGCACTGTAAAAAAAAAACCAGAAGAAATACTTTACGTTCAAAAACTAATTTTGAACTATCGAGAAGCTCCATCCAAATACGAAGAAACTCGTTGCGGGAACCCACTAGCAGACAGATTAGAAAAGTGGACCATGTGACTTCGACAGTTCGACTTTGAAGTGTTACCCTGAGGAGGGAGGGAACATTTGGTTTCTGCCGCGCCCTCAAGGGCAATTTCCAATGTCGACAGTAAAATATATACATTGCATGCGATAGAAGACACCTTGTGGAAGCAGATCTCTGAGATTTTGATGGGGATGCTGACTCCGCACCAAAGAGAGTCATTCCAAACAAGGAAGGTCCTCAAATGATACTACTACAAAATTGCTACTGGCCTAGAAATACATCAAGAATTCCAAGATGTACCAGGCATGTTAGGTTTAGCTGGAGATGGTTTGTGTGAGCCTAGTGGGATCCTTATCAAAGTTGGACGTGAGGCCATTTCTATATCTGAAAGATAGCTGACTATGTCACTAATTATTTGGTAGTACTGCCAGTGCGATCAGCAACGATGTCAGTGGCTTGCTGTTTGCTAGAAGAAAATGGCTCCCTGCTCTGTGATGCACTATAAATTTTAATATACTGTAATGAAGTTCAACGCAAAGGCAAGCAGTTCTGAGAAGCAGTAGAGAAATATTTTGCAGCATTGGCTAAGCCAATCTGTATCACCCCCGGGGCAATCTAACCGAGCAATGCAATCAGGATACTGAGTGCATGCTGTGATGCTATGCGTCACAAAATCACCGCTAATGGAACCAGTATCTGCACCTTGTAAAATAAGCATGTGGTCAAAGGTTTGTGCACAAATATACTATTTGTGGAGTAAGGAAGTAGTTATTTTGGATTGACTTGAAGTAAACAATCAACAAATGCAGCAGTGAGTGGAAAACGATTGTGTGATTTTGGAGAATCTAGCAGTAAAGCTCTTTGGCTCCAATTAACGAACTCTTCGTACGGTAATTATTCTGTTCACGTAACGTTCAAAGCAATGACAAAAATTCACTACCTTCACTGTAGCAGACCAGTGTCGTTATCAGTTTCAATGAACGCTTTTCGACTCGCTAAATGATGCTGCAGCATAGCAAAGGCTTATTAATCAGGTTCTTGGTGTCGACATCAAATGCCTCATGTTCACTTATTTAGACGATATCGCTGTGGTGGCCCCAAAATTCTCAAAGCATATGCAAATCCTTACTGAAGTCGCCTACCTTCTAAGACATCTTGGTTTGAAAGTGTTTTCACAAAAGTGTGAGTTCTGCCAGCATCAGCTAAAATACTTGAGTTCCATACTAAACAGGATTTGTATTTGAATCCAGAAAATTTGAAGAGTTTGATCTCTTTTCTCGCCAATGTAAAAAAGTAAGCCGACTCCTGGGAATAATCATATCGTCACTGGTGAGCTTCCTCAAAAAGAATCGGAGGTACACAGTGGTGCACTGAAAAAAATTCACATAATGCCCAGAGCTATGTGACATAGCGCATTATTTATGGCCCCATACGCTATGTACATAGTACTCTGAGCTATGCAATATGGCTCCCAGCGCCATAATGTCAGAATCTACATAGCGCGTGCATATGTATATGGTCCCACACGCTATGTACATAATACCCTGAGCTATGCAGTATGGCTCCCAGCACCACAATTACATGGCACAGATATTATGGCCCCACACGCTATATTGCATAGTACCATGATATATGGCTTCAGTTGTAGAAGATAACTCCAATTATAACTCGCAGCCATGCTGTGTGAGGGGACGTATAAATGTGAGTATCAACTATAGAAGCACTGTGGCCAGAGTTGGCTAAATCCCGCCAATTGTGCTATTTAAAAGTTGACGGGGGAAGCTTTTTGATTTTGCGGGTTGGCGGCTTTAGGGCTATGTAATGTATTTGAAAAACTGAATTTGGGCTATATATTGTTAATAAAAAACTATATTTGGGCTGTTTATTGTTTTGAAAAACTACATTTGGGCCATATTTTGTTTTGAAAAACTATATTTGGGCTATATATTGTTTTAAAAAACTATATTTGGGCTTTATATTGTTTTTGAAAAACTCTATTTGGGGTGTACAGTAAAACACCTTTTAATCGGGACACATCGAACCACCTGAACAATCGAACTATAAAAATACCGCGCATACAATTTCTTGAAGAAAATTAACTCTGCACTGAAAAAACACATAGCGCCAGACGCCATGTACTATAGTCCTCCACGCCATGTGCTTCTCGCGTGGATCCATCTGCATGGCGTGGAGGTCTATAATACATGGCGTGGAGGGCTATGAGCATAGCGCCTGCTCCTATGTACTTTTCGCCATGTACTATAGCGTGTGGCGCTATATTTTATCACAATCCCGAAATCGACTATGTATATGGCGCCAGAAGTCTATAAATTATGGCGTCTGGCGCTATGTGTTTTTTCAGGGTGTGGAGGTTTGTAGGAGACTCTTCAGAACCAGCAACCTACTGCCTGTGGGCTACAATTGGGCTCATGATTGTGTTTTCACGTCTTTTGTAATCTTATAAAGACTAGGTATAAAACCAGCGGTCCATTTTTTAAGCGACGAAAAATAACTTTGCCGATAACGGGGTATAAGACTAGTATGCTTCAAATTAAATGCCATTTATTTGCTTTGACCAGAATAATTGAATCGAACCTTTTCATTTTTACCTCCCTGCTGCAGTACCCATGTAATCATTTTAAACGGCATATCCTCTTAGTATTGGCTTTGATTATAAAGAATAATACTCGCACAGCTTTGATTGAAACTAAATTGGCCTCGCCTTGAAACTGAGATTATTTTTTCTGGAGTTAAAAAATTCCAAAATTTGACAAAAAAAGCCCTTTTGATACCTTAAAATTTTCTTGCAAATAAATATAAAAATATGACACAAAAATAAATATTATACAAACAAAACCTATTAAAAGAAACAAACTACACAAAAATGTAAAATATAAAAAATATTTTTTTTCTTTCAAATTTTGAATGAAACCTTTATTTTCGTATTTTCACATTATCTGTGCCATAGTTTCATATATTTTTTAAAAATATTTTGCTATTCACTATCATTTAACAATTTTTTTTGGTTTCAACGAAAAAATCTAGGATACACAGAAGAGTAAAAAAAAGAAGCTACCCATAAAAGCCAACATATAATAAAGCAATAAACTTGTTATGCTCCAAACACCTGAACTAATCAATGCAAACACTCTTCGAAATTGTTCAAACTTCAATTACGACCTCCCGGATATTCCTAATTTTTCATCACAGCTCACGACACCGATATTCTGTTCCTAACAGCTATGAATATTTATATCAACTCAAACACGACCCCATACAACACTGTACATGTTTGTTTGAACGAATTTCGTTAATATTTAATGTAATATAATACATTCTTTTTTCTTCTTCTCCTTTTTATGCTATTTTTTGCTGCTACTGTCACTACTTCACCCGACGACGTTGATGATGGCGACGACATTTTGAATGGATATTACATCGTAACACTTGCGAAATTCGATATTCGGTTCATGTTGGCTGTTTGACCTGGATGAATGCTATCGTTACTTGTGTTCGTACGATGAACCTGGACACTAAATGCCTTGATGATATCGATGCTGGTAAATCATCATTGACTCACGTATGATGCGATGGTGACGACCCCGATCAATGGCTACTATTACTGGTCCGGAATTTGTAATGGAAATATTTTCGATTGCATATTAAATAATTATTCGATTTATTCTGAATATTATACTACACTGGTGATGGGTTGAATTGATGAAATGGAATGAAATATCGCTATGAATATGATTGCAGTTGGAAGTGGAGGTGGCGGAGGGGGTTGTCTAAATGCGAATGAGGTTAATGGTGATCATCATCATTTTACACCACCCCCCATTACGAAATGGTCGCCCAGTGCAAATGTAAGTTTTAATTTATTTTGTAAAACAAGAACAAATATTTTCCATTGAATTTTCCTATCAAATATTTTTCATTAAATATGCTGAAAAAATTATGCAAAAGTGTATTTGGAGCCATACTTGTGATAAAATATTATTTCAGTATTGTAAATTTCGTGTTACGTATACGTATATATGTTGGTACCTTTTGAAAAGAAATGTAAAAAAAGCTCTAGCGCACCTGAACCGCTACAAATACTAATGTTCGATAAACAATAGAAGAATCGTGCAGATTTTGAGTGCTTATTCTATCTCACGTGCCCCAACCTGTTCTGAGGGCAAAACATTCCTAGAACTTAGAAAGTTTAAACATTGGTGACTTATTTTCATTGTAGATGTTCGCGATATGAATACTTAATGTAAGTATTTATTGATACGAAAAAAAAAACAAAAACGTTTCGCACAGGACACACTTCATTAGCATCAAAGCCAAAAATATATCAAACCTGTCTCACATTGAAATCAATCTACCCTGCGAATTTCGTTCCGATTCGATGACAACATTGGAAGTTATAGAAGGACAAAGAAATTTAGGGCTTCTACCCGTAAAAGTTTTCAAATTTTTGTGAACTTAACATTTGTTGCTTATTGTCATTACAAGATCATTACAATTTGAAAATTTTACGATAAAACCGCTTAATATAAGTATTGCGAATAAATACAAAACCAACAATAGCTGACAACCCATTCATGGTTTTTTAACCACATTCTTCCTGAACAATGCCTATAAAAAGCATAATTTATCATATGAAATTCGTTTTAGAAGTTATAGGGCAAACAATTTTTTTAACTGAGAAAATTTTCAAAATCCAAGACAGCCATGGGGTTGGCAGCACCAACCGAATTTTTCAACCAAATTTCTTCCAAACACGGCGATGAAGCAAATTCATAAATTCATCATTGCCTTTTTTCATATGCGTCCATGCTTCTAGCATTTTCGCGAGCCAATTGAACTCTCGCTTTTCGAAAGCGGTAGTGAAGTGGAAGTGGTTGAGTGTGTTGATTAATGAACCATAGATTTTATGGCACTTTCAGTTTGCTCTAATAGTTTTGGTTTTAAATGAAATTTTGTCATTGAGCTGAATTCATAATCATAATGAATTTTTCAAATGTCCTTCTACTTTTCAATATCTTCTCCATTTCCCATCAAAACTACGAAAAATAATTAGTGTACTACAGTTTGCCGTTATTTGCTTTTTCATAAGAATAGCGCTTCATCAATGGAGCGATGTCAATAGAAGATATTTAACTGATGGTACGATGAAGTTCCTGGGACTTGTTATTGAAACGATGGCAATCACGATTATTTCGATACTTTTTTGTATCGTGAAACTGATATTTATTAATATGTATGATATATCCGAACAAAATATGAGAGTGCTTCATGGAAATGTCAATTTAGAAGTGAAAGGTCTGACAGATAGTACAAATGCGTTTGACATCTTGCTATTTTAATAGATAAACACAAATTGAAAATATAAATCGAGAAGAATTATTTCCGATATTTGCTGGAAATGGAATGTTTGTCTCATGCAAGATTGTTTTCCCTATCATTATCAGCAGAATTAAATGAGTGTATACCCTGACAAGAATAAACTACGAAAGCAAATTTTTTTAATTCCGAAATGAAAAGAAAACACTATAAACATTCAAAGAATATTATTTGTTGAATATTATTTAAACATTCTAAATATTGTGCTCTACGCCTATAAAATATTGGACTCAAGAAATAAAATTTCAAATCCTAATTTTTAACATGTCTTAAATGATAATAATTTGTTGTTTGTAATGTCATTTTAATAGGTATCATCATTTGGTGTTATTTTTTTTCTCCCTCTCAAACTTCATTAAAACACATTCCCTGACCGAAAAATGTGTGTCTAAAGTTCTGCTTTATATCATTCAGGCTTTTAACAGAATCTGGTTGAAATCCTAACTAATTGAAAAGAAATGGAAGCACACTGGTATAAATCAACACATGCTTGGCAAAACAATTTTCGAATCAACAGTCTATGGGGGTCTACGAACTCTATAAACCTAAAAATATTGTCGCGCCCAATGTGGGATTACTCGTATATTAATGAGTAATATCATAAAAATACTGAAATTTTGCATGCTAGCAGCATCGTATTTGATTCAAATAATATCCAACAAAATTTCACTATTAGACTTATGGCTATTATTGCAACTTTCGCTATTAATATTTATTTAAACTTCAAACTAATTTAACACTCAAATCAATCATCAGACAAAAATTCCCAATAAATAATTTTAACACAACCCATTATAAATGCCGTCATTTAAAACGACAATCTCCATGGACAAATGATGATAAACGGCTCATTACAAATTCAGTACTTTGGATATTTCATTCGAACCGGGTGGCCCTTGAAGCATAGGCTTCAAATTCAATTTGTCTCTATCCAATAACGTTCAGAGTACCTAACTACTACAACCATCCAAACGCCATTCATTGTCCTAGTCACTGTCCTTTCGTCTGTACGATGTTTTACGTCTGTGGCAATGAATAAAATCGCCATTAATCAAGAACATCGTCTTGGAGCCTTTTCCCATCGCTGTATGTATTTTATGGCACGATAGGAGAACATTAGTCCTATACATCATTCGTAGCCATGACACCACCAGGACATCAAATGCTCTTTGGTGCCATGAATTCAATCATCTCCAGATCGAAACTATACGATTGCCATTTAAACCTCATTATTGCACTGTGGTATTTTGACTTTCCTGGTCGTCATGGTAGTTGTGGTGGACACATAAGCAATTTTCAAGCTTTACGGTCAAGAAAGTCGAAGAGAATGCTCTTGTCGATAGTAATCGTTTTCTGATTCCTTTGCCGTTATAGCGATCGAGCAATGAAAATAAATCCTTTTCTTTAGCCTTCGATGTCGTAACCTACCGCCATCACCACCGGAAAATCCTCGCCGGAGATAAACGCTAAGTCCAAGATGTTTCCACTGGTCGTTCCGCTGGAATCTGAAACGCTTAGTTGGCACCATCAAATCACCTCCTTCTTTCCGAGTCCTGTTCCTTGCCTTAGCCAACATTTTCCGGCTTAACAAGACAGTAAAAAATCCTTTTGCAATCTGGCCACAGACGACCACCACTACCACCATCAACCAGCAGCGCACTAGAAACGAGAAACCAGTCAGCTAACATGGCCTTTACACTAGGAGCATCATTTTATTCGCCAAAGCGACAGGAGAGGACGCCAAAACGAAATTCGAAGCGGAATTTTCGTGCCACACCCTAAATCATGCCATCAGTGAAATTCGATAAAACTGATGTAATTCAATTTACTCTTTGATTTTTAAAGTGTTTTTCAGGGATTTGGTAGCAATCCACCCTTCGCCGCAGCCCATCGGATCGGATTTTTTTGCTTGCCTTTCCGCTATGGTAAGTCGGGGGCGTTTCGCTGAATGCCTACATATACTACGAGCACGCTCTACAGATAGGTGATGATGATTTATAGATTTAATTTCTGCCAGTGAATAAAGTACGTCGCTTCTCACATGATTGGGTCGCCTTTGCCAGTTTTTGGCTCGTTTCGCTCCATTGCGTCAAAATTTTTATCTTATTACCCGACACACTCGGTTAGCGATTTTCACGGATGGATTAGGAAAGTGACTTACTAGCTACGCGTCGCGGTGTCTACGGGGCTAAATTTTTGTTTTTTTTTTTTGCTCAACATCTAGTCAGAAGTTATCACCGCTCATGTATCTTTCTATGCTATTTCGTCAAGTCCGTCGTGTTTGTCTTCATCGTACTTCTTGATGTCGTCATTGTCATTGTCATCATCATCTTTCATAATCATTGGGAAATTGTTTATGGCTTAATATATCATCATTGGTGCGAGCAGTGTGAACGACGGTGGCATGGAAAATGACAATGACGATGAGTCAAAATGGCGCTGAAAACGAAGAAAAATGCCAAGAATTGATAAAATTGATTTAGAATCCAGGCGGCGCGGCAGGCGATGAAAAGAAAACGTACTTAATGTTATTTGTTCGTAGAGAGCAAAGTGTCAGACGGTAGGTGACGACATTTTTATAGGGTAGTCAAAATATCGAATGCCAAGCGCAATATATCTATTATGGCGTAATGAAAGCTATTTAGGATGTTATAGTTCAAATTGTTTCGGGTCATGGTGTCGATCGTAAATTTTATGAATGCTCGAAATGTTTATGGTGTTAGAATGAGTGGGTGAGTAATAAGCTGATCAGTTATGAGTATCAATCGTTTATTAGGTGGTGATAAATGTTATGGGTAGTTGTGGTTGGAGAGATGGTTTGAAGTGATATCCTGTTGAGTTGAAAAAAATTAATATGAGTATGTATTGAAGTTTAGTAAAGCCAATAAACAATAGCAATAAGGTAATGGAACAATATTAGGGAATTCTTATTAAATAGAAGAATTTGACGATGGAAGCCAGAAATTGCTTTTTCAATAATAATTATAACGAACAAAAATCTAAGCGTTTTCGTCAACTTGCCACTCTGCCCGACGTGTCGATATAATCTGATGTGCTTTTTTCGAACCGAACGGATCTCAACCTCTTTTACATAGCCGAGAGTCATAAACCAGTAATACCGAAAAAGGATCAGGCGACGGCTGGCGTGCACATGTCCTGTTCACAGAGTCGGTTGAGTCCGCGCGATTCTTGTCGCTGTTCACCTATACGAGCACCAGAGTAGCAAGAAGACAACGTCTTGAGACTTTTATGGTAGGGATCAGCCAGCTGTTCAGGCGGGGTTTTTCCTGTTCATAACATAATGTTCGAAACTTTTGAAATATTTTAGCACTTAAACTAGAAATTTTAAGATGAATATTTTGACGAAATTTTTGTAACATTCAGTATCAAGTTCGTAGGAAAAAGGTAAAAAAAACCGATAGAATTTGAAATATCCATTGTATCAATCTATTGCCTTGGAATGCTGATTTTCCGTAATTTTAAAACGTGATTATTCCCAAGTGCTCATTTGTAAACTTCTCTGTCTCTGACGTTATAAAATGTTGGACACTGAACACGAGAGGGCCGTGAAACTTGGGCTATTCCGTAATCTTTTCTTTTTCTGTTGCTCCCTTAATCTAGGTCCCTTCAATTTATCACAATTTGATAAAAAAAATTAAGCCAGTTTTCGATCCATATTCTGACAAATACATTCTCTTCAGTACTTTGAAATAACACTCCTTTGACTGAAATATTCTTTGCAAATACAGACACTTGAGACCAAATACCACTAAATCATCTCCTCAGAACACATGGTCAATAAACTCTTCTCTCTTTGAAGGTATTTTCATACGTTAAAATTCGACCTGTTTACATGATCAGGGTAGTCGCTTGAACTGTCTCTATTTCAGTAAGTAACTCTGCTTTCCCTATGTACAAAATACATTTTTTCATCGAGCAGCGCGATTAAAACAGACAAAATCGACTGCTGTCAACACTTTGTCCTATCTCCGCTTAAAGCCTTCTTACTGCGCAAACCGAAACTACACATTGTTAATATAAAAAATTTAATTATAATTAAAATAAATTAAATAAAAAATCACAACCAATGACAAACTCCTCTTTCAGCACGCTGCAACTGCTCTATATTTGAACGATTATTGGAATAACCTCCATTTGTATCCTCAGATGCAGAGCCTCACAATAACAGCAAAGCGAGCTCAACACCAACCACCAGGTATTCAACAGCGGCTGAACCCCTTACTACCTGCACTTGGACTAGTCTCAATTGGCTTATTTGGGTAATCTGCTTCCTCTTTGTCACTGGATACTATACAAGTGCTGCAACAATCACTTCATATACAGCAACAACTGCCAAGCCCGTTATAGCCTTTGACTCAGTCCTTGCCTTTGCATACTGGCCTACTTTTGCAGTCTGCGATTTCTGTGCAAGATGCCAGCTTGACTTTGCATCAACAAACAGATAGGCTCTGCACCAGCCTTAATTGCTAGTACTCCACCGCTACAAGTCTTTGTGACTAGACTTGTAAATGAGACGAGTACTGTTGCTGTCACGAATCACATCGTACCCAAACTTGGATTTGCACTAGACTTTCTGGACTGCACTAAACTCACTCCTGCCAACATCGCTGCTGATAACAATGGAATTACTTACAAAGAATTGCATAGTTGCCAAACCTTTCCTCAGAAGACCTCTTTCAAATTTTCAACGAAAAAGGAAAGCACCTGTTCCTATCAAATCTCCAAAAATTCTAAAACTTTTTTATTTCTTTAGTAGGTGGCTTAAGATCGAAGCTCTAATTTATATCCTTTAACTCCTCTCTCACCTTAGATAACATTATCTCTCCCAAGGACAATATTAGCAGCAGTTAAGTTTTTCCTGTCCAGGTATTTCGAGCAGATGAGAATTGTTTTATTTCTAACAAATCAAATAGCGGAGATGTATTGATGCAGCACTCTGTTGTAGTTTTCATCCTTCTCCTCGTATTGAATGTGTGATAGTCCGTATTGGTTTTCCTAACAACTTTCACTTAATAATCCTTTCTGTATATGTTTCCTGTAGTAGTTCTTGTGCTGTGTATGAAAACGGTTTTGTTGAGATATTTTCTTACCCCCATGAATTATTTTTCCTTTTGGCCCATTAATAATCTGTGGTGATTTTAATATGCATTCCCTTGATTGAGACTCAGTTTCAAATTGCATCAGGTCTAATAACTAGCTCGTTCTTCTTTTTCTTAACCGCCTTTTGCAGCTTAACACTTCGCGACCTTATCCTCTCTTGTATTCCCTCTCCTGATATATCCGTATCTGCTTTGATCCATCGCTATGTTAGCTGCGTTTTTTTTCATCCAGTGCGTAGAAGGTATCCTGCATGCATCCGGTGTACCATGCGAGTCTATTTCATTCCTAATTGGTTGGCAGCAGTTGGGTTGTCAGACATTTATCAGTTCAAAAATTCAAAATTCACATTTTGAAATAACGAATGTCTTCATAGAAGATTAGAATCCGTTTTATTTCTTTTTAAAACGTAATCGAAAAATATTCCGACTATTAGGATGAGAAATTTGCTGATAGTATTGATTTCTTAATCTGATTGCTAGATTGATACGGAAATGTTAGGGAATTTATCACTGCAGCCAATTGTTTCAGCTGACAGGATTGATTGAAATACGTTCCACAGAGTGCACGAGTACGACCTCCACTGAATTGACAAGTGTTCGTACTCTGGATGTTGTTGTTTCGCGTGAAAACCGCTATCCTGTTCTACTTCGGATGCAAAAAAACGCACCTGTTTTAGTACACCCTAACCACTCTCCTCTCCCTCTCTTTATATCTCACTGAGGTACACTTCAGAGAAAAGATTCTCAGTTTCTCCTCGGTACAACTTTCGCAAGACTAATTAATTAGGAATGGCATCGGAATTTGAAAAAGCTAACTGGTTTTCGTTCTTCCGTGGGCTAAAGCACCTTCCGAACTCTAGTTTTTCCTCAATGACCTTATATCTACCCATACACCTACCTTTTATACTCGGAAATTTACCGATCCTCCTTGGCTCACTCTAAGAGCTTTGAGGTCTATCCAACTAAGAAATGTTGCTCAGAAAAAGCTTTGAAGATCAAATTTTGCCTCTGATCTTACAGTATTTCGGGTCTTGCGTTTTCGACTATAATCAAAATGAAGCAGGCAATGCAAGATTACTTTGCTAGTTTGGAGTCATTTATTTCTTCTTGCAACACAAAATTTTTGTGAAGAAAAAGCTTCGAAGAAAAAATTCTGCCTCTGATTTTACCGTATTTCGGGCCCTGCGTTTTCGGCTAAAAGCATAATAAAGCAGGCAATGCATGATTACTTTGGTAGTTTGGAGTCATTTATTTCTTCTTGTAACACTAAATCTTTGTGGTCATATATTCCGCATTTGAAGAAAACTAGTTTCACCCCGAACCATGTCACTTTTAATGGTCCTATCTCCTCATCTCCGCAGCATGTGTGATTTTTCACACTTCCCTTCTTCTTGCTATACATTTTTTTTCTCTCTCTTGTACATCCTCTTGATTTTCCTTCTCTTCTTTCTTCACTTCCTCTGATTTATACTTATCCGATTGAAGTTGAGAACTAATTGCTCAGCATTGATCAGCAGTCCGGTGATGGATCTGATTGTATTCCCAATTTCAATGCGTGGTCTATGACTTCCTCATTGTGCAGCCTCCACTCTATCCTCTTTAATTTGAGTCTAGCATCCAATGTTATTTCTTCTGCCTGAAAAGTTGCAAAACTGACGGTATTCCCCCCATCTCCAATTATAGTCCGTTTTCCCTTTGCATTGCTTCAGAATGCTTCGTGAAAAAATGGTTCTCATTGTCTTGACAAATCCTATCCTTCCTCTGGAACAACATGGGTTCGTGATGGGTAATCTACTTTGACAAACCTCATCCTCTTCTCAAACGCAATTGCCCTTTCCTTAGATCGTCAGGAATAAGCAGACGTAGTGTACAAAGATTTTTCGAAAGCCTTTGATATTTAGGCCAAGAAAATAAGTCTTTCTCTGCTAAATAAATCCAAGTGGAGATTTTTCACCGGAAATGTGTTTATTGTGAGATGACAAACATAATATGGAAAGTCCATTACAAATGGTCTGTTCACGTACCTGAATCTATTATAATATATTAAAATAGATTCGCAGAAAGTCATTTTTGTACTCTTGCTGCAAGCCAAATTTTGAAGCAAAAATAAGCCAGCTGCCAAATTCTGTTACTGCTGCAGTTTGCTGAAGTACGCGAGCAGACCTAAAGTCGCGTGCTTGACAAAAGTTATTCAAGGTCAAAGGTCATGAAAATCAGTTTTTCTTAAATATCTTGTTTACGATTGATTTTACTGAGCATTAAAATCTGCACAAAGGCTTCATACATCAAATTCATGGACGATAAGTAGTTTTCGAGATATGAGGCTAGGAATGGTTTGAACCGAGCGTATAATCTCTTATCGTTTACATATAGTGGTCTATACAGGCGATACGATGCAATCAAGCGTAGAAAGTTCGTGTAATGCACCTAAACCCACAATTCTTTCTTTCTAAGGTGTAGTTGAAGTGGAGTTTTCTACTTAAAAATGTATTTCATAATAATTATGTGGGTCTATGTGTGCCTGGAAATATTTGACAATACATCTTGTTCCTTTTAAGGTAAGATAAACTTTTAAGATGTTTGTTATAATAAGATAAGTACGTAACAAACTCATATAGATAAGAATAGAATAGGGCACAATAAAGTTTTGACTATTACCGTCCGTACCATTTAAATCTAGTACAAAATAGATACGGTGCTTTGTTACTTGGTAGGAGACATGCAAATGTAGGATAAGGATGTATAATATGAAGTCTGCTGAAATTTGTGCACTACGTATACTCTTCAGCGTTCTCCAAAGTAACATAAATTCCAAATTAAAATATAAGAAAGATATTCTGAAGATATTCCTAAATATTCCTAGAAATAAAATCAAAATGTAATGATATACGGAGACGGGTCATTAATTTCGTGGAATGAGTAGGTATTTCATTAATGAGGTTAGTTTAATGAAAATAAATGAGTTCACAGACTCATTGTCAGTATAAATAGCAAGTTTTATTTCAATCGAGCCTTTAGTTTTCAATCGTCGACCAAGCAACTCAATCTGCATGAAGTTGTAAAATATTGAGAAAATCGAGTACTGCGCCATTATAAAGTTCCTCGCCAAACAAGAAAAGTTGGCTCAAATCATAATGAAAGAGACGGCATTGTCTTACGGGGACTCTTAAGAAAGGAACTCGGTTGAAGACAATCCACGACTAGGACAGCCAAGTGGCCACTCCGGACATTGTTCAAAAAGTCGAAAAAGTGATATAGGAAGATGCTAGACTAAAGAAGAAACAGCTCGCAGAAATGGTTGGAGTACTAAATACAACCGTTTTACATATCCTTTACGATCATCTTGGCATGACTAAAGTCTACGCAAAGTGGGTGCTAGGAATGCTCACGCTGCCCCAAAAATAACAGCGAGTGAAGTGGTGCTGCGCGTTTATGGACCACTGTAGTGAAGACGAGGATGGAGTATTGAGTCGAATTGTTACTGGAGACGAGACTTGAATTCATCATTATGAGCCTGAGTCCAAACAAAACTCTATGCAGTGGGCCGAATAAGGAAAACCACCATTCAAGGTATCACAGTCTGCTGCTTTTGGAACTCAGAAGGTATACTGCTGATCGATTTTGAAAGCAAAGCTGTCTCAATAGTTATTATTACTGCAAAATACCTCGTTTCAATCCTAGAATGGTTGAAATAAGCTGTAAAAGAAAAAAGAAGAGGAAAATTAACCAAAGGCATGATAACACGCCTGCTCACAAGATGTATCGTTAAATATTTTCAGGGACACATAGACCCATTACTATGGAATGCATTATTACGGCTATTAAGTAGAAATCTCCACTTCAACTACAACTTTGAGAGACAAAATTGTGGGTTTTACTCTTTATTGCATCATATAGCCTGTGCACAAACTATATACAAACGATAAGGGATTATGCGCTCGGCTCAAACATTTCTCAGCCTCATATCTCGAAAACTACTTATTGTACATTAATTTAATGTATGAAGTCTTTATGCAAATATTGATGCTGAGTAAATTTAAAAAATAAATTCACGTAAATCTATCGTTAACAAGATATTTAAGAAAAACTGATTTTCGTGACCTTTGACCTTGAATAACTTTTTCGCACACGACTTTGTAATGGACTTTCCATATTATAATTGTCATATCAAAATAATACACATTTCCGTTGAAAAATCTCCACTTGGATTTATTTGGTAGTTTGGCAATTTTTTCGTCTTGTTTTCCTTGCCTATTTGTCAAGAAAGCTTCAGTAGCCTAATGGATAGAGCACTGACTCTTGTGTTTGGTGTGAGGTCTCTGGTTCCAAGCCAGGTCGGGTGCGGGACCGCGCACCGAACTTTGAGTTCAAATAGCTCTGAATAGGTGCATGAGCTAATCAGAGGTAAAAACTAATCACTCCACAATCGTATTAACATTGATCGTAAATTTGCGATGAAAATCTCTACCGGGTTCAACCCCTGTACGTGGGTTGCCGTGGGTTTGATTACTTTACTTTTTTATATTGTCAATCATAGATTGTTACTTGGTAAAGTCGAAGAGTTTGATTGTTTTGATTCATTATTTTCTTGGTTATCGTCCTACCTCAGAAATCGTATGTGTAAAGTTACTATTAACAACCTTTCCCATTCTCTCCTTCTTCATTTTTCTGGTGTTCCACAAGTGTCTTTTCTTGGTTTAATACAATACAGTTATCGGTTCCGCTTTTTTACTGTATGGAAATGATTTAAAACTGTTCCAAGCCATCAGGTCTTTTAATGACTGTTATCTTCTTCAAAAAGATCGGTGTGCTCTTTTCAATTGGTTTAACCGAAATTCCTTGACTTTTTCTCTTAAATCCTCGTTCATTCTCTTATTCATTTTCCAATAATTACCTACAGTTCGTTAGTCAATTCAGAGACTTGTGAGTAATTTATTAATTTATTCAGAAATATTTATTTAACAGGCAAGATGCCGAATTATAAGATAAAGAAAAATAATACAAAAAAAAATACAAAAAAACAAAAAAACATAATACAAAAAACAAAACCAATTCATAGAGTTGATTGCAACGCTTTGTCCCTCAAAGTCAGTCTTATGGAAATTGTAAATTTTGATCCCAAATTAAAATTTGATATGAATCATATTTCTTTTATGTTTTTCAAAAATTTTAATTGTCATTGTTGTCTCTTTTCTCATATCGTTGCCATAATTGGACTTTGTTATCTGTTCTAATTAATTTTGTAATAAATAAATAAATATATAAATAGAAGTCAAAGATACTATAGGGCATAAACTTTAAAAAAAATATTATGTCGCTGTGAAATTTCTTCAAAACCAGGATGTAAAATAAAATACCTAGGCAACTTTAAATTTTCTAATTACTTACCTTTAAAATACCTTTAAATTACTTACCTTTAAATTGCCTTTAAAATAATTTATATTTTAATATAATGCCATATTTTACCTACAACAACTTTTAATCCAAAAATAAACACATAGAACTTCAGGTCCCCTTCATCAACGAATATTTTAATCTATGGCATCGTCAAGTAAATTTGCACCTCACATTGGCTTTCTCGCCCCCTAATAGGACTCGATGATAAAAATTCACGACAGAGAATATTCATAAGGGACTAAACACGCCAGAGCCAAAGTCTGTGGACTTTTTCTTCAACAAGTACGATAAACACATACAGACACACACATAAAATACCAAAGTTTACGAACGAGACACTCTGCACATTTTTGCCCGACGTAACAAAAATAGATGAGATTCATGGCGTGAATATTCCCTCAGTGGCTATCTGTCTTATCTGTTACGCTTGTGACGGCGACTCATGTGCATGTGTTTTTCTTTCCTCTTTTCCTGGGCGCGTTGCATCTTCAGGAACGCCAGAATTGTTCCTTTACATTAAATATTATATTTTGAAAATGCCAGCGTTTGAGTTTTTAAGTTGATTGCTGGTATTTCGAGTAATTAAGAAAGTTTACCTAACCTTTTGACGCGGGGAGAATTTTACGAAAATTGCTGAAAATTAAGCAGAAAAAGAAGAGGACTAAGAACAACTCCTTCGGTGCCTTATTCTTGCTTTTCGTCTTCGGTACTAAATGACTTCGTTCGAACAAGAGACGATGCTGATATGTAGATGGAGTCGAGAAAAGCATGAACGTTTTCCATGGGAATTAGCGATAAGGATGAAATGAGGGGGTCGGAAAGAGGTTAAGTGATGAATTCAGCATGTGTATGCTTTAATGTTAATTACGCTGGAATTTCAAGCAAATGTTTACCAAATGCTAATGATGAAATATTCATTTAATTGAAAGAGTAAGATGAAGTATGCAAAAGAGATGTTGAAAGATGAGGGGATGTAGCTCAACCTAGTAGAAGGATTTATGTTCGTTGATAACAAACTTTAAAGCATAACATTTTTGAACTTCAAAGTTTGAAAGATACATGAAAGAAAAATGAGTAATGTTCAGACGGAATGATTATCATTTATAAATTTCTTTGGGAATTTTCATGAAAAATGTGTTAATATTTAAAATAACTAGCTAAAAAACTTCTTAGATGATGATCTTGGCTTTTGATGAAGTCGTTTAAATAGTTTGTTCTTGACTTAGAGTTTAATATCAAGTACGAAAAAATTATGACGTATTTTTGAAAATGGTTATGCGAAATGAAATGAGACGTTACTTCCTCTGCTTTTGCCGTTTTCTGATTAGTATTACCATCGAATAGTATTATGAAAAATTTGTAAAAAACAAAAAATATTTGATTATGTAAAATCCTGGCAATAGATAATTTGGCAATTATAGTAAAGTAATAATTTGAAAAATAACAAGAAGTCAACAAACTAAAAACTAAAATTCAAAATGGGTGGAACTTTAAAATGAAAAAACTCCTTACGCATCAGAACTGCTAAAAACACTAATGTTCGATGAGCAGTAGAAGATTTGTGCAGATTTTCAGTATGTATTCTACCACTAGCTACTTAAGACCACTACCACTAGCTACTTCTCTTATTTAAGACCAATGCAAACTAAATAATAAAAGACCCTAAGCCAATATAGTTTCAATGACTTCATCGAAAGTAACAGCGATAAAAAAGGGTTTGGGGTTGCCATCCGAAAAATGTTCAGACCTTAGAAAACTTAAACATTGCTTACTTATTTTGATTGCAAATGTTCGCGATAAGTATACATAATTTATTGGTACGAAAATAGCAAAAACGCTTCGTATTTGCAGCCCTTTGCACATCTGCCGCACATTGAAGTCAACTTGGTGACTGCATTGGAAGTCATAGAGATGCAAAGAAATTTAGGGCTACCACTCGCAAAACTTTTCAAATTTTCTAGATCTAAATATTTGTTGTTTATTTTCACTATAAGACCACTATGATTTGAAAATTTTAATGACGAAAACCATAGCTGGCAGCCCTATCACTGATTTTCCAACTAGATTTCTACGTAATACTGCCTATAATAAGTTTAATTTGCCATTTGAATTTCATTATGATTCCAGGACTGCACTGGAAGATATATGTCAAGGAGCTTTATTTTCCTGAGCGAGTTTCCAAAATTTAAGACACCAAAATTACAATAGCTGGCAGCTCCAACCTAATTTTTCAACCAAATTTCTATCAAATGAGGCTCAAAGTAAGATTCAGCTACTGTGTGAATTTTGTCAAAATCTAGTGACTGAATTAGAATTTATAGGGCCAAAAGCAGTTATAATTCTTAGTGATTTTTCAAGATGACGCCAGTGGCACAGAATTGCCCACATTTCAAACTCACTTCTTTCAGACCTGCTCCTATTTAAGACCAATACATTCTGTAAATTTCAACTGACACACACGGTGGTTCTACCGAAGCGTTTCCCGAGAGGAAAACCGAGTCGGTATAGTGGTGCATTACTTTAGCATTGTGATGACACACACCGCGATATTGCCACCTCTCGGTTTTTTAATGCACAACTAAACCGACTCGGTTTTCCTCTCGGGAAACGCTTCGGTAGAACCAACGTGTGTGTCATTGGCCTAAGACGCGGGCTTAACATGTTATTTCATATACTCGTATATAAACATGCAGTTTGACGACTAACTTATCTGCGGAGGTCCGATTTTCCTGTTTTTCTGATTTCCTGAGCTATCACTTCGTGGTTTTATAGATTCAAACACAGTTACTTAATGGTTTTACACCATTTATATTTTTATACATTTTATTTTTTTACACTTACAGCCGAGAATGCAAAACAGATAATCCGATTATTTTTAATAAGTTTTGAATAAAACGTTTAAATACGAATACGATTTTACGATTATTAAGCGCGTTTTTTTGCTTCCTCTAGCCATAACAGAACAATGCTGACCAGTGCAGACGCATTGGAAACAACAACAACTCCTGTTATGGATAGGGGGAGTTGTTGTTGTTTCCAATGCGTCTGCAGTGGATAGCATTGTTCTGTTATAGATAGGGGGAGCAAAAAAACACGCCTAATATTTAGTATACGATTATCCCCATACCAGACGGAAACTCGATCCCTTTTTTCACCATAACTACATATTAACATTTTTTTTTCTTTTGCATTTTTCCGTTTCTCACTTCTATCTTGTTAGTTGGTCTCTGAACTCTCTTACGTGATCAGTTGGATGATTCACTTGCATAGATTTTGCAAATTGAAAAATTTGCAAAATGTAGTTAAATGTAGTTAGATTTATTGAGAAGCAGGCTATAGTTCACAGAATCAAAACTCTGCGAAAAGTTCAAACAAATTACATCTACGTGATAATCGAAGACAGGAGCGACAAAATTAGTGAACACCATAAGGGTAGTCGTAGTACAGCGGTCCTTGACGAAAGAGCAAGTTAAGGCTGTAGAGATGGATAAATGAGTTTACTAAAACCGCAGATGATTTGAACAGGACGATAATTGGAAACGACAGATGAGTCACCAGATTTGAAGATTGGGAAAATATTGGCGGACATTCATAAAGAAGAGAATACTCCAGATGCAAGACTAATGTTGAAAAGGATACCTAAAGGAACACAAAGAGAGAATGAGAGAGATTTGACAAGTATATTGGGAATACCGTCAGAACCAGAACTGGTATTATATCCTTACCTTAGGTATCTATAAGAGTTTCAATTTCCAAAGGATCGGTAAGTAGCGCGGATAAGGAAAGAGAGGAATGGGGGAGAAAATAAGTTATAGAAGTATTATTTTTTGAAGGAAGAGGAAAGAGAGGCAGTAGATTTGTCACACATAGCCTGTGGATTGGAAGCAATAACATCGTCAAGATACATAGAATCAGGAACTGAGGAACTGGACTTGAGGGAATGGATATAGACCCAAAAGGATTTTGGTAGGTTAGTACAGATTGAAACATCGGTGCTCGAGAAGTAATCACGGATTGCCTGCTTGAACACCCTTTTAGATTCAGAATGCAAACTATGGAATTCATAAAGCTTCAGCTTCAGCTTTCCACGAGCTTTTTCTTTAGCTTTAAGAGTATCAGAGATTTTCAATGTGAACCAAGGAACACCATAAGGTTTGAGAGAACGTTTAATTGGAGTAAAGTGAAAGATAAGATTAGAGCAGAAAGAGTAGAACTTGGGCAATCCACAATCAAAATCCAATCCTTTAAAGAATGAATGTCAATTGATAAGACATTTCTGAAAGTCAGCTTTATAGAAGCTATAACGCTGAATAGAAGGACATTTATTCCTTATTCCTCCTTTATTCCTCCTTTATTCCTCCTAAGTTAACGTCAACATCAACCAGGAGTGAAGGGTGATGAAGATCAGGTTGCACATACAGGAAAAGTGCAGGGGAGAGAGAAAGGGAATCTAAAATATATCAATTTTGATAAGGAAAAAGTGAAATTTATCACAACTTGAAGAAAAAAAATTATTCTGGGACATTCAGTTATGAAAATGAACTTCCAAGTCCTCTTTTTAACATATTCATGAAAAATTCTAAATTAAGTTGTTCACAATACTGAAATTAAAATTACAAACGAAACAAATTCAATTGAATTGAATTGGTCACGAAGAATCTTAAATATTCATTTGAATAAAAAATGGTTTCAAACATGAACTTCAGAGCATTTTGTACTTGCAAAAATTCCTAATTTCCACAACTACTGGATATTATGTGATTTTAATAATTTTTTTTACTGAAGCAAAAATAAACTGGAGTTAAAGAAAAGGATAATGTAGTTTAAATTTTGAAGTTACATTAAAAAATTAGACACTGCTCTGAGAATCATCCAAGTTCTAAATATATTTTGACGTAAAAGACAGACAATTTCTTTTAGATTTTGTGAAACACAAATTACTTAGGTATGCTGGTAAAGTGTTTGGATCAGCTTATGAGCTAAATATGACTTTTATGCTCTTCATTGTGTATGACATACTGCGATATGAGAATCAACATTGAGTCTTAAGAAGCTTTTGAAATATATACATACATTTATTTTATAAATAACCAAACACTCGCATCTGGTTAGTTATGATAAAGCTAGGTTGCTTGCGCTGAACCACGGAAAGTCAAATATCAGCAAAATATTAACAACCACAACATTTACGATTTTTACCATAAATCGGTAGCATATTGGGTTAAACCTGTTGTTTCTGAAATAAATCGTATCCATCATATATCCCGTGAATTTAAATATTCTAAATCTGCTAGAAAATGACTCATTCCTCGCAATTTTTAAAATATACTCTCAAAAACCTGATGCAATATCATGTACACAAAAAGTCTTTAGTATACTAGAATGTCTAAAAAGAATAAAAGCACACGTAAGCAAACCTTTAGCATATTTATCTAACTTGAGTTTTGAAACCTGTACTTTCCCACAAATATATAAAAAAAACTGTTGTTACGCCTATCCACAAAAATAAAAACAAATTAGATATCAATAACTATATTCCGATATCATTGACTTCAAATGTCTCAAAAATTTTAGAAGAAGTTGCTAAAAGGCGGTTAGTCGCATATTTGGACATGCGTCACTTCATCAATGAGAACCAATTTGGTTTCAGAGCAGAGCGTAGTACGCAAGATGCAATTGGTCAGTTGTCTACGTTAATCGCAGATTCACTAGATAAGGGATACAAGTCTCTAGCAGTTTTCTTAGATCTTGCTAAAGCATTTGATTCTATTCCACACGCATTTATGATACGTAAATTAGGTAACCCAAATTTCAGTCCAAGGTGGATAAAATGGATTCAAAGCTATTTGGTAGATCGAAAGCAAAGAGTAAAAATAGCAGAAACGCAAAGTACTGAGCTCTCTTTTGAATACGGTGTTCCACAAGGAACAGTTCTTGGGCCTATCCTCTTCCTTATTTACGTAAATGATATTTTCTCACAACACATAAAAGGCCAGCTAATATCATTCGCTGATGACACGGTTCTGTTTGTGAGAGATAATGATTGGGAAGGAGTGAAGTTAAAAGTAGAATATAGTCTTGCATTGCTAAAAGATTGGATGAGGAGTAACTGTCTCACTCTAAACATTCTGAAAACTAATTACATAACTTTTGCTATGACGCAGCGAGGCTTACCTCAAAATCTTGACGTAAGCATTCACTCAACTAGTTGTGGGTCATTTTGTCATTGTATGCCAATCAAAAATGTTTCTTATACTAAATATTTAGGAGTCACAATTGACCAACACTTGAAATGGGACCACCAAGTACAAACCTCGATAAATAAGTTAAGAAAGTTGATACCGCTTTGCTTCGTAGTTTGATCTTTTCTAAATATAAATGCCTTTAGATCATTTTATTTTGCTTTCATCCACTCAGTGCTGCAATATTCAATCATCGCTTGGGGCGGAGCATCGCAAAGTGCGCTTAGTCCTCTAAAAAATTTTGAAAAGACATTGATAAAAATATTATTAAAAAAACCTCGCCACTATAGCTCGGAACAATTGTTTCTCTGCTTAAATGTTCGTCCAATAGACAGAATTTTCCAATTAAACATCTTGATACAGACCTTCAAGGATCTAGTAGCTAACAAAATTCAAATTAATACCAATGCAACTAGAAGCGGTACCAATGATACACTCATACTCCCAAATCGTGCAACCCATATGGGTCAAAACCATTTCACGTATGTGGGAATTAAATTATTCAATACATTGCCAAGGGAAATAAAAACTATACGAGATCTGAAAAAGCGAAATTAAAAAAATTTATTGAACTAATATATCTGTTAAATCTATGCCTATTTCTTTTCCTTTTTTTATTTATCTCTATTTTGTTAAATTTATGCTTCTAATATTATATTTTTTCTATTTCTTTTTGGACTATTTAGCTATTATTAATTATTTTTTATGTTAATTAGTCAGTAAGAATATTTAGTTATTTTTGGATTACTTTACTTTTATATTGTCATATTTTGTGTTTATGAATAAAAAATTGTTAGCTGACTTCTCACCACTAACAGAAGGTTTAAACCTTAACAGGGGGAGTAGTACAATGGATTTGGTATGATATCTAAATTATGACAATAAACGCACTATTTATGAAAAAAAAAAAACGGAATTCATTATTCAGTAATTTGAAAAAGCTTGTATGCTATAAATGTAATTTTTGGTTTGATGTTGCGGTAAATTAATACATTTCAAAGTTTATTTATATAGTGTAAGATCACAATAGTATCTGATTTTGCTCAAATCAACCAAATTTTGTAGCCTCTGATTCAATTGACATAATGTCTTCAATGATTTGAGAAATACTGAAACTTTGTTCTAAATATTGAAACACCAATTTATTTTCCCACATTGGGCGCTACTTTGTAACCTTACTAATTATGCAATTTCAAGAAATTGAGCTTTCATATCTTCATTTTGATAATCTTCTGTATTTTTTTGAATTAATGTTTTCGATTTCGTTGATTTCAGCACACCATGTACGATACTGTTCTCCAAGCGAACATCGTCAACAGTCCAGGTGGCATTCCAGCATACAATCAAATCAACACACGACCCCATCTAGCCACAACCGGTCTAAATCCAAGCGGTGCTACATCTCTTCTAATTGGATGCGCACCATCAAATCACACAATGACGTCACCAATCGGATCGGTGTCGTCACAATCGACAGCAATCCTAACTGCCGCAGCAACTTCATCCCCAACGCCGCACGTCATATCCAATGTCTTGGCGACAACAACGGTTCTCGGTGGTAGCGGTGGCTTAGGGCTACCGAACGGTCCGAGCACAATTCGAACGGCAGCGGGACGAATAATAACAGTGCCGGGAAGCGGTGGCGGGACTGCAACTAGCATTCTAAGCACAACCAGTAGTAACGGCACCGGTGGTGGCACAAGCTTGCTGGGAAGTAGTATGGGCAGTGTTGGTAGTAATTCAACAAGTCTAACGACAACGGATTTAGAGGATATTAATATTAATGCCATTAAGGATTGCCTGATGACACAACGTGTCCCGGAAAGTTGTGTTTGAAACTATTTACGATTAATATTGATAATTACATGTGTATGTAACTAGGTTTTTTCACATATAAACAACTGTGTATGTAATAAATATAGTCATTTTATGCGAAACAATTTTTCTAGTGAAACAAAAATTAGATAAATTCTCTAGTAAATAAAAATGACGATAAGCTAATGCGGGAAGAGAAACCAACCGTGCAGAGAAATTGTTTGGTTTGATTCTGTGGATTTTTTATTCAAATGTTAAAATATGACATATTATCATTAAAATATGACATATTATCATTATATGACATATTATCATTAATATGACATATTATCATTATTAGAATAAAATTGATTGACTTAGTGTATAGGAAGTCCTTTTGTGGGACGAAATGGATATAATCGGAAATTCATGTAACATGGAAACTAAGACTTAACATGAAATCGCTTGCGATTTGAAATCGTAACGAGGAATACTGATGCATTTAGAATGTGTCATAGGTAAATGTATGCTCGTGTGTATAAATTATATTTATGTTTAGAGTGTAAGTTGAATTTTGTATGGGAACAATATTATCAAAACAATTCACTCCATATCTTGAAAATACATATGTAGTTATATATTACAATATTAATTACTTTCATTGCTATGATAATGCTTTAAACATCAGTCGTAGTCATAACGACTAAGCGCTATCGATACATTCACTGACATACTTTGGTACTTTTGCATCTAATTCTGTCTGAAAAACATTCAAATCTGTTGAAAACAAACTATTTAAGCTGACCTTATCAGCTTTCATCAATATTCTTGGAGCAAACTCCTTAAAGTCAAATTTCAAATTATTGCGCCCAACGTGGGTAGCACGTAATACTGAAATTGATATTTCCCAGCTTTTCTTGCTGCTGGGCAACATTTTATACTTCCTACTGTCACAGAACACTAAACAGTCATTAATTTTGCCTTCTATCAGAAATCTAGAACATATCCCTAAACAAATTATGATCCCGGTCATACCATTCATTATACGAGTCCCTTCAATTTGCATATCTTGCAACATTTTCCATATCAGATAACGTAGGATCGCAATACTGTTCCCATGCAAAATATATATTAGTCTAGTTTATAATTTATTGAAGCCAAGGAAATACAAAGCAGACAAAAGATATAGAGTCAAGGATAAACATGAGAAAAGTTAAAGAAGCAAGTAATAAAATTGAAATTATTAATGTTTAAAGAATGAACTTCTTTAAATTGATAAGGTGGTACAACAATAAACCAATTTGAACAAAATGCAGAAATAATATATTAATAAAATTTACTACATAATTGAAATTAGTAACAGGTGATTAAACAATTTGAAATAACGAATAAAAAGAGTCAGAAGTTTTTTTTTCATTTGAGCAAATAATTATTTGGCATCAGAGAGGTGTTTTTTTAAGCTTGTTTAATGTTCACTATTACAAAGCACGCCATTTACATATCAATTATTTTATGCTAAATTTTATTTGTGATATAAATGGGATAAAAAAGAACTGAAAAACACTATTGCGAAAATTGGAGAAAACTTTGAAAAATATCAAAAATAAACGTATCAATTTACAAAATATTCAGAAAGTTGAAAAATAACATGAAATAATTTTTCACCGGAAATAGATAGCTTAAATAATATCATTTTATGTATTTCGCTTTTGGTATACTCAATATTCATAAATTAAAAACTGATGATTCAATAATTGAAGTAGGAAATTAAATAAAAACAATGCAAAAACACGGAAAGAGGCAAGATAAAAACTATTTAACAAATAGAAATGATCATAGATTAGATCAAATCTAAACTGACTGCAACTAACATAACGAGAAAATTTAATATTCAATAAAATAAAGCAGAAACTACGAAAGTAAAACCATGTCGTCAATAAAAAAACACGAATGACTAAAAAAAACATTAGTGTGAGACATTTTTAAGTTGTGAAAGAAAAACGTTTTCCGAATAATGTGTGAGGACACTGATATGACGAAACTAACCATAATTGAAAAAATATACTGTTAAATTTATCAAGCCGTTTGAATGTAAGATGAAAAAAATGTCGGCGATAACTATGGTTCTCGTAAAATAATAAAATGAAATGAAATTAATACAAATACATTTTAAAAAGAAAGTCTTATAACATTGCTGATTTCCAACGAAGAAAATTAAATATGAAAGGGAAAAAATGATGAAAAAAACAGTTTATAACTGGTGATATAAGTAAAATGAAATTCAAAAAGGCATCAAGTATTTCAATGAAAATTTTAATTGAAAAATATATACATAAAAATAGGAAAATCAAATGTATGAGCAAGAAAATAAAAGAATGATTATGTCGATGTTTCTTCCCTCGAAAAATAATATTGTAAATAATAATAAAAGAAACGAAAAATGAGAGATTTTAATTGAAAGCAAGTGGTGTTTTATTTAATCATCATCGAGAGAAGAAGTTTCACCAATGAAATTGATAGATATTTCAAAATTTAAGCCTTTCAGTGAACTCATTGGAAATTCACATTGCTCGTTTCGCTCCATTTTACAAACATTATTTTTCAAGTGCTCGCAATTTTAAGAGAGTGGACGGTGTATTTGTCTACTGATCATATCATCTACTTTGATGGAAACGGCAAAGTCATTTTTGTGATACTGGCTGGCTTCGAAAACGGGTAGCTGTGAACTGCCCAAACACAATTGTTCCTGAACTGTATTTAGGCAGCCTGATTTGAGTTATCTAAAACGCAATCTAAATTGGGATTAATGAAGATTTTTGGTAAAGCAATGGATCAGATTGGAACAGGGTTTCTGGATCTGAAAAAAAATTCCGAGACTGAGCTGACTAAAAAGTGGTGATTTTCCTGGAGCTGGCTCGGGTTTCCACTTATAGCAGTGAGCGGTGTTTCACTCAACTTCCTACACTAGCCAAACTGTGTGTGTTTTATATCGATTAATGCGGCGAGTCCGCCATAATTTATGAGTTGCCTCAGACTTGCATAAGTCGAACTATTGTCATGGTGAGATATTTTTAGGATTTCTAGAGCATTGTTGGAGTGATTGTCGATCGTGTCGAAGTGCACGAAATGTACTTGTCAACTGTTGTGATTTTTAAATCGTTATGGATGTCTATATTCCTGACGTACCAGGGTACAATCTTGAATATTTTTCTTAGCGCAATATTTGGCTTGACTGGACTTTTCCTGTAAGTTTTGGTAGTTTGTCTGAATACTACGCAGTCTTACCACTTGTTTGTTGAGAAGGGCTCTATTTGAGTTGCTCAACTGAGACTTTTTGCGAAAAGGATAAAGGGCGTTTATTGTGTTATTCATGGATGGACGATGGCTATGTGTGGAGTCCACTGTAATTACTAGTCGAGAGTAAGTCCTAGATATTTAGCCGTCTGTTGCCAATATATGGATTGATTGTCCATCGTTTTTTTTGCGTGTTATGAAGATCGCGTCAGTTTTATCCGTGTTCAGTTTGATTTTCCATCTCTTAAAATAATCCATAAGGGAATCGAAGGAACGTTGTAGACTTGAGGTAATGGCTATGGCTTGTCTGGACGTGTGAAAAATACAAGTGGCGTCTGCAAAAAACGAGGTGTGAACTCTACTGGTTCTAGGGATATCTGCTGTGTACAAATTAAACAAAAGCGGTGACAAAGAGGACCCTTGAGAGACTCCTGCTGATATAGGTTTTTTAGATAAGATTGTGCTATCGATTCTTACTTGGCAGGCTCAATTTTGAAGGAAGGATCCAATGAGCTGGGTTGATCCAGTTAGCAGACAGAGATGCTCCAGTTTAACGATAAGCCCGGCTTGTCAAACTTTATCAAATGCCATTGCGACATCGAACATGACGAGTCCTGTTGATTTCTCTTTATTAACACTTGATCTAATGTATTGGACTACTCGAGCTAGCTGCAGCTCTGTGGAGTGATTTTGTCTACAATCAAACTGCTCCGCTGGCAGAGAATTATTTAAAAGAACTTCCTCTTGTAGACGAAAGAGGAACACGTGTTCCGTCAGTTTAGTCAAAGAAGAAAGGAGATTAATTGGACGCCAGTTTTGAGAGAAAGTTAATTCTTTCCCGGGCTTTTGGATTCCTATGAGACCAATTTCCAACAATCTGTAAATATTTTGAAGCGAAAAAATAACATTGATGGTATCTAAAACTGTCTGTAGGATATAGCAGATGGTGAAGGCATAGGTTTGTAACATTATTTGGGCCTGAGAATTTTCTTTTTTGAGACTGTGGATCAGGCTTTTTATTTCTTCAATAGAAGTTGGTGGAATTGGGTCCCCACTTGGAGTTGTGGTGTGTAATATATGTGCCGCGGCCTGATAAGTGTGTTCTTCCTCTTCAAGATTGTCGCTTACAGAAGTGTTCTCACAAAATTGAATTTCTAGAGAATCCGCAAAGGCTTCGGCTTTATCAGCATTATTTTACTTAAGGCCGAGGACGGTATGTTTGGTTTATTCTTAATTCTAAAATATTTAGAAATTTTCCAGAGTGTACCAGTGTCTGGATAAAAACTACTCATGAAGTGCTCCCAATGTCTAAGACATGACTGTAGATAGGGCCAAAGTGAGTGGACTCATATATACTATCTGCAGCAAAGCTATTAAGTTCTTTCCCCGCTCTGTTATTTCTTACTGATCCCCATGCGTGGTTGTGAGCATTGAGATCTCCTACTAGAGAAGTAGGAAAATCGAAATTGTGCACGAAATAATACACGAACATCTTTGAAAAGATATTAAGAGTTGAGGGGGGGGGGGGGGGGGGTCTGTAAACGGAGATGGCTTTAAGGTTGAGGAAATTTGAATCCATTTCAAGGACCGTTGCTTCCATTCCACTGAGGATCGGGATCTGAATAGCATTATGGGTAATATGTCTTCTCACGAGCACTGCTGTGCCTCCTCCCCTACCAGCTAATCTATCATTTCTGTAAATGAGACTTAGCGATGGAAAGATTAAACAGAGTGCCTTTGTGGAAATGAGGGAAATATATATGAGGGAAATAATGAAAGATGAAATTTTTAATAATATGGCAGCTGAAACTGAACTACGAGTTTGTAGTGTTTTTGAATCAATAAAATATTGTGAGTGAACTATCTAATGCTTATAAAGAAATAGTATGTAATATATCTCACAAAATTCACTTTCTGGACTCTCAGCTCGATTTATTCCCTGAATATTTGGAGGCCACAAGTGACGAACATGAAGAAAGGTTTCACCAAGATAGTTTTACTATGGAAAAACGATATCAGGTCAAATAAAGTTTCAATTTGCTTTCTGATTATTGCTGGGCATTGTTTAAATTTCACCGTAATACATCAAAAACAGATTGAGGTATATTTAATTGAAAAGAAAGTAAATTCTTAGCTATACGGCGTCAAAGAAAGCAGAGCCACGTCAATGGAATCTCCACTTAGTGTGGTAGATAGTTTCGTATTTCAAAAAAACTCAAGTAGGCCTTAATAAATTGAATCTGTTGAGTCGAACCTCGTTTGGAGCTCGAAATTTAAATTGGGATGAGCAAGTGCCACCCACGGCTCAGCTTCGAAGAGCTAGCTAAACTCAAAGGGATATTAGTCAGACTCTACCTTTTTCAAACTTCAAGGGAAATACTGCCCTATACGAATCCTATGTTTTTTTCTAGTTTCCAGCGATCATCGTACAGTTTGACATGCAAGTGATAATTTTTGTTTCTACTATTTCATTACTAAATTATTTTTTGTATTCTTTTTGTCATATTTTAGTTATTACTTTGATAATCAGAATAATATATTGGATTTACGGGATTCATATTTTACTCTTTTTCACATTAACCTCATTCTTGGTATTGATTTTCATAGGAAATATTAATTTTGCGTTTCTTTTTTTCTTTTTGATATTATATTTATAATTAATTGGAATTTCATTTTCTTAAAAGAATTTCGGAATTTAAATTGACTATTTTTTTATAATATGAGTCAAGGTAACAATTTAAAGCGGAAAAGAATAAAAAACATCATATATCCACGTAGGTGTGAGGTTCTGATCTCCTTTTCCCTCTAGGTGTTTTTTAATTTTATTCTATGTCAACTAGAGCCATGACTCGTCTTTTTCATAAATAAATTTAGAAAACGATGACTAACCGGCACCCTAATGTCACGCGGAGGGCAACAGTTCTGGTCAAGTTCGGTTTGTGGCAGTTGCATACAGCTGTTCCGCAACACCCATTTGAGATTTACAACAAACAAGAGAAATAAGCAAGTAGGACTAAGTTCTTTAATAATTTTAGTTCGGTAAAAAACCTGCGCAATAGCCTGAAGCATTAGCTCAGCGTATCAAATGTTCAATTTTGCTCTGATTCAATGTTTTCAGAACGTATTGATGTTAACTAAAATTTTGCACACATGGACTTTCAAGACTGTGCGGGCAACCCTGTAGCTACCGTTGGCTCCTGAAAAAAATCCTTTAAACTACCAACCCTCCTGAAAATTTTTTTCATTTTTGAAAAGAGATTCAAATTATTGATAAATTTTGACTTTTGACACCACGTCAAATTAAAATTTTCAAAATTCCGCGTTGCTCAAGAACGGCAACCCATCATCAAATTACCTCTATTTTCACCACTCAAAACTTCTGTTCACGAGCACTGACGACCGGACAATGCGATCATATGAAATTTATAGACCACTGTGGCAGTGGTGCCATCTTGAAAAACACCGAGAAAAAAAAAACAGTAGATGTGATGCTTTGGTCGTTGCTTTGACATGGAAATATGTAAACCGTTTGAGCGCGTTGCTCAACTGGATGCTCTCGCCGCTCCGTCTTGTCCGTACCCTAAGACAGATTTGATAGAAATTTGGCTGAAAAATTAGTATAGAGCTGCCAGCTATGGCAATTTTTGTCTCTTGAATATTGTAAATTTGCTCAGGAAAATAAATATTTTTCCCTATAACTTCCGATGCAGTAACGAAATCAAAACTAAATTCATGTGATAAGTGGACATTGCTGTAATTCTAATTCTGTAGGAATTTTATTGAAAAATCATGGTGGATTTCGTAATCAGCATTATTGAGCTATGTTCTCAGTAAATTTCCAATTGGGAATGATCCTGCAATGACAATTAGCAACAAAAAATTTGAAAATATTTGAGGATGGTAATGCTAAAATTCTATTCACTCCTATAGCTTCCAGTGCAGTCATTCAATCGAAACAACAATCACAGGGTGAGTTTAAGTCAACGTTAAGCAGATTTTCTAAATGTTTGGCTATGGTGCTAACACATGATTGCCAGCACTAGACAATTTTATAAATGCTGCACTAACAGATGCTTCTATTTTGTATTCGTAAGCAAAACATTTACAATAAATTAAGCAACCAATGCTTAAATTTGCCAATTTTTGAAAATTTTTTGTATGGTAGCCCCAGACACTACTTACTTTAATCGTTGAAACTTTCGATGATATCTCTGGATGAAAACGAAATTCAAAGGATAGGTCAATTAAGCTCGAGCATGTCATGGTTGACTTATTGCTACTGAGTTGGACAAATGTTGCCAACACTGAACACTTTAATCAATTATGTTATAGAAGATGCTGTCAGAAATTGATATTTGTTACTTGGAGTAAGAAATGCTTAATATGATACTACAAAGAAGCGTATTACGTCCTTATACATTTTTGGGTCCGTCAAAGATAGTTTCTTGTGCTAGACTTTTTAATCTTTAGTCCAATTTTTCCTAGATATATTTAAATTTCTTGTCTTGTTTCTTTCAATGTCTATCATACGAGAGATGAATGATGATAAAGAAATAGATTAAAAAAAACTAAGTGATTTTGAAGAAGAAAAAATCCCTAGTGCTTCAAAACCACTAAAAACACTTGTGCTCAAAGACCAGTAAAGCATTTTTGCAGATTTTGAGTATGTATTCTACCACTAGCTACCCAACGGGAAAAGTAATGCGTCGGCATATGTTCGGTAAGTTTTTCGCGTAAGCCATTACCGATCCATAGTCCGTTAATTTATATTTAACATTGCATGTTCTAGGCTGGCAAAGTATAGATAAGAGGAAGATTGAGCTTTCAACGTTATAGCTTTATAAAAAGAACATCTAGGATGAATACGAATTAAAGCGGCCAATCATACCTCTGCATGATCCAAAATGTGTGAATAGTTCATGCTGAGTGATTGCCACGCTCATTGGGAATTCCAATAGCGTATTCTCGTAGCTACTATGAGGATTTGGTACTCATTTATTAAACATTTTACATACCTGTGATGATTTAAAATGCTCCCAGATTTTCATCTTTCCCTTTTATATAGCACACTACCCATAGCCGATGTATGCTCGCGAGTTCTTTTCCCGTTATTTCTGCAAGTGATGTTCATTGGCCAGTCACGGACTTTGGAAAACCCATTGCAAGCAGATTACATTTTCATCGCTAAGAATGATTGCTTCATGAATTTGGTCCAGAATGCATTACAGCTATTCCCGTAGGGTACTTAAGGCCAATATCACTAACTACTTCTCCTACTTAAAACCAATACACATAAGTAATAACAGACCATAAGCAAATTTAATTTCGATGACTTCATCGAAAGTTACCTAAGAAAATTTAAACATTGTTTATTTACTTTCATTGCAAATGTTCGCGATGTGAATACTCTATGTAAGCATTCATTGGTACGAAAATAACAAAAAACTTCATTGGTTTGAGAATATAAAAAAAAATGTCACATCTGCCTCACGTTGAAGTCAAACAACTCTCCGGATTTCGTATTGATCCGATGACTGCATTGGAAGCTATAGGGATCAGTGCTGCCATTTTAGCATTTTGAATGCTAGATCTAGCATTATTTTTTCCGAAACGGCATTCGAAATTCGGAGTTAGCATCTAGCATTATTTTTAGCATTTAAATTTAGATTTCGGAATAATCTGGCACTCATCAATTTACAATCTCGCCCATCAAATTTTTCTCAATATAGCTCTGTTCGTGTACTTTTACTCGCTTTCATGAAAAGAAACTTCCTGAATCATGTATTGGGGGGGAGGAAATTCATGAAAAATACAAAAACACGCTAATGTCATTTTCTTAGAAGTGACAACCAGAAGTGGCAGTTGTCTGATTTTGAAATAATGATAGTGATTATAAAGTCTAAAATATAAAGATTATAAAGTCATCTATGATATATTGCTTTGCATATGGTAACGTTCAATTAAATCGTGATGTTGCTAAAAATCAGTGAGGTGGTCCCATCCACTTCAGACTCCTAGGAGCCTCGGGCATCTACAAGTTCAAGTTTACCAAAGTATGTGCATTCTAGTTAGATATTTTTTCCTGAATAATGTGAATAAATTGTTTTGTTAGGGCTTCAAATGCAAGCGCACGGATAACGCTGAAGAAAAATCTTCGTTATCCGGCACTAATACTTTATCTTCACTTAAAAATAAATAATTGTTGCTGTTTTAATTGTGAGATTTCAAACGATGTTTTGAAAAATATTGGTAGAAATGAGCTTTACACAAGAGAAGAAGATTTAGATATAACTGATATGTCTTTAATAGATATAGAATCATTTTGAGATGTAAATTTTAAACTTCTTATATGTTTTTGTTATACATCTATAAGTAATGATAATGAGTATAAACCAAAGTGATTAAACTTGAAATATATATTTATTTTTGAACATAGTTTTCTAACAAGTTAATACATTTAGTCCATCTTTTTTCCAAACCCAGTATACCCTTAGAAAAAAATTCTCTATCTTGTCTCCCAAAATGCCTCAACAGCGGCCATCACTTCGCTATCATCTTCAAATTTCTTACCCCGAAGGTGTTGTTTGAGCCTAGGAAAGAGGCGTGGCAAATAGAGTGGGTGTTCAAGCAGTTCGAATCCTGTTTCTTTAATTGTATCCATCACAACTGCAGCCTTGTGAACCGGTGCGTTGTTTTGAAGAAACAGAGTTCCGGCTCGCAGTTTGCCGTGTTTTTTCTCCTTCATCGTTTCTCGCAATCTTTTTATTTGTTCAGCTTAGTAAGAGCCTGATATAGTCGCTCCTTTTTCCAAATATTCCACCTTAATAATTTTTTCAGCGTGCCAAAAAACTGATGCCATAACCTTTCCTGCCGAACTTGACACTTTGAATTTCTTCGGCGTCGATGAAGAGGGTCGCTCCCAGGTCATCGATTGCATTTTGCTTTCTGGATCGAAATGCTGGATTCAAGTCTCGTCCATGGTCACGAAATGTGACAAAAAATTCTCATGATCTGAGTTGAATTTTTCGAGATTCATCCGTGAAATGTCGACTCGTTTCTTCTTATGCTCGTCCGTTAACATACTCGGTAACCAACGCGCAGAGACCTTCTTCATATGTAATTTTCTGGCAAAGATTTTTCGAACACTATCATATGAGATCCCCGTGACTTCAGCTACATGCCTGAGGGTCACTCTTTGGTCTGCCAAGACGACATCTTCGACTTTTTTTACGTTTCAGTGAGGGATGATAATGGACGTCCTTCGCGGTGTTCATCTTCAGTGGATGTTCTTCTCAGGTTAAACTCCTTGGCCTAGCGTGCAACGGTGGAGTATGGAGGAGCAGAGTCCCTTAATGTTTCCACCATGTCACCGTGTAAGCCTCTGGTAGACGGTTTTTTTCAAACAGAGGTACTTAATGACAGCTTTAATTTCGTTTTCCCCACTTTGCTTTTCTCTCTTCGGCCGTTCGTACTCAAATGAGTGTAGCTCCCTGGAATCGACGCCGATTTATTTGTTTTTTTTTCATGCTGACTTAGTGAGTATATGTAGTAGTAAACATTTTTTTTTAATTTTGTCCGAACTGGAAATAACCGATTATCATTACTTACTTATTGATCAACCCTCATATAAATATACATATGACCTTCATATTGAACCACGTTTATCTCAATTAAATAAGAAAGCATTATTTAGCTTTATAATTTTACAGGATCTAGCATTATTTAGCATTAAATAAAATTGAATCTAGCATTATTCCAAAAAAATAAATGGCAGCACTGATAGGGATACAAAGAAATTGAGGGTTACAACCCGCAAATGTTTTCAAATTTTCTAGATCGTAATATTTGTTGTTATTTTTCACTACAAGGTCACTAAGATTTGAAAAATTTATGATAAAATCGCTTACTAAAGATATGCCAACAAAAAAAATACAAAACCAACCATAGCTGGTAGCTCTATCATTGTTTTTCCAACTAGATTTCTTCTGAATATTGCCTACAATAAGTCTGATTTCCAATTTGAATTTCGTTATGATTCCATGAGTGTGCTGGAAGCTATAGGACAAAGAGCTTTATTTTCTTCAGCGAATTTTCAAAATTTAAGACATCAAAATTACCATAGCTGGCGGCTCCGACCTAATTTCTCAACCAAATTCCTATCAAACGTGGCTCAAAGTAAGTTTCAGCTATTGTGTGACTTTTTTTAAAATCTGGTGACTGAATCAGAATTTATAGGGCTAAAAGCAGTTATTTTTCGTAGTGATTTTTCAACATTGCACCAGAATTGCCCAAATTTCAAAATCGCTTCCATCAGACTTGGTCCTGGTTAAGACCAATACATTCTGCAAATTTCAACCATATCTGACTATCGGGCCGTGAGTTCCCGTAAGCAGAGGTTTTCGATACTAAAAATATAGATAAGTTGGGGAAAGGTTGCCTTTTTTGTCCGACATGGAATTTCCAAAGTTTTGCTTTAACTTAAAAGCGAAAATATTTCAGGTGAGTCGATGGTTTGAAGGTTTTCACTTTCAGTGCCTACCGTAGCTATAGGGTTGCCAGCACGTTCATACAGGACCATATTAGTATACATTTGAGTACCATTAGTAAGTTTTGTAATGATTCAGTACCAGTAGCACAAAATATATCGCAATTTCAAAAATTTGAAAAATATTCCTGATTTCATTTTAGGCACCTAGCGCATACAAAGGGTTAAAAAATTTCAAAACCTTATCAAATCATTTTTAAAAACACGTTCAAAGCTCATTTGGCAAACTTAGTTTTTTTGAAAACTAATTTTTGATAGAATACTAGGCATATCTAAAATATCACTAAAATAGCCGCCGGCGCCAAAGGGTTAAAAACAATTAATTATTATTATTATATATATATATATATATATATATATATATATATATATATACATATATATAAACATTAGATTAGTCCTTCTTTCATCTTACAGTCAGAATTCTTCATCTGTTATTATAGAGTCAGACAAAAGTGAAACGGAGAACACTGTAAGTTCTTCAAATATGCCGAAGAAAGGAAAATTTAATAAGAAGGGATGGAAAGCGTGCATCAGGAAAAGAAAGAGGGCAAGAGGTGAGGATCAGAGGGTGCTCAGCGGCCGGCTAAGCCTATATTATGCTCACCTTGCAATGGAAAGGCAAAACATGTCAAATGCAACAACATCAGTGAAGAAACCAGAAAAATTGTGTACGAAAAATTTTGTGGAATGTCTAATATCGATGGTTAACGGAGTTTTATTAATATGCATATTGAAAACAAACCTAGAGCACAAATAACGAGAAATTTGATAGAATCGCGAAGAAATTTTACAGTAAAATAATTAGGAGAGATAATCTCTGGAGTGGAAGATCCGATTGAGCTGAAATTTGCGGAGGACGTAGATGTATATAATAGGTAGGTCCATGACTTGCTAAAGTTCAGATATTATTACTTAACGGTTGACAGTCAAAGAATAAAAGTATGCCGCAGGTTCTCTTTGGCAACTTTCAATATTATGGATAAATTATGGATAATACTAGGTCTGTTTCCGTACTTTCAGCAAACTGCAGCTGTAACAGAATTTGGCAGCTGGCTTCTTTTTGCTGCAAAATTTGGCTTGCATTTGGCTTGCAGCAAAAGTACGGAAACGACTTGCTGCGAATCTATTTTAATATATTATAATAGATTCAAGTACGGAAACAGACCTACTATGGATAAACGGAGCAAGCATCCGTCTCACAATAAACTGCCTTAAACTGAAGAAAAGCACATAGAGAAACATATTGCTTCTTTTTAAGACCATTGACCACAATTTTTTTTGAAACTGGACACAAACAAAGAAAATGCGATTCCATACACTCAAAACTAGAGAAAAAATTCCAAGTTTATTCCAGTTTACACACCTGAAGGTTGGACGCAAATAATAAGGTCAGCCAGAAACAATCTTTTTCCTTTTGTGGTAAACATGTTGACGTTTGATGATTTCATTAGCTTCAAATTGGTTTCATCAAACGTAATAATATTAAACAATATCCCTTGGCGTAGAGTATGCTGGCTGCGTTACGAAAAAGATTTTTCAAATACAATTTTTACAAAGCAATTTTTCAAGGAGATTTCCAAGCGGCAAAAATTCGTGAAAAAATGGGTCGAAAAGTTGCGAGCTTTCAAAAGGTTTACAGCGAATACATACCTGTATCAAATCCTATAAACAAAGATTTGATGAAAATGTGTGAAGACTTCACAATTCCTAAAGCTTACCATAGTTTTTATCAATCTAAAATTTAACAATTCAGAGAGGGTCTGTTTACCGGAACCAGATGCGGAAGAAAACTCTGAGTATGAATATGAGTAAATGTCTAACTTTTGCAAAACTAAAGTTAATTTTGACTGCTCTATTTGTTGTGGTCTTACCAAACTTTTATATTTGCAAAGAAAAATACAGAATTTATGCTGACCAAAAAATAAATAAGTTTTATTTTCAACGAAATTTCAAATGAGCTCACGCCAAAACCACGAATGTGCGAAATTCCCCTTACAACCTGATATAACCAAAATCAACAACTAGTCATAATAGTATCAGACTATTATCTCCCTTAATTCAAATAAAAATGGTTCTTATAATTTAAAACTGATTTATAGTATTATATCAAACTTTCAAATTGATTTTACTCGAAATGACATTTTTACACATTCATGGTTTTGGCATAAACCTGACGACATGAAAACAAATTACGAGAGATGTTGCTTAATATACACAGAGATTTTTTTTGGTTTAAAATAAAAAACAAAATAGTGTTTGACACAATAGATTTTAAATAGAAATAAAGTAGATATCGGGTTACAATGTTGTTCAGGAAGCTAGTATGTTCAGGAAGCTAGTATATTCTAAACTTTTTCCTGTAAGAATTGGCAAAATCTATGTCGTCAATTTCTTCAAGTTTAGTCTTCTGCTGTCGATTTTCGATTAATGTTCGAAGAACATTAGTAAAAATTCCAAGTAAAATATTCATATTTTCCTATGCTGTCATTCAGTGTATTCTACCCACCACCAAAAATATGGACTTTATAAGTACCTGGTGCGAATGATAGAAAGCATTTGCAAATCATTATTTCATTTATTATTTTGGAAACATTTTTTGAAACCATCTCCAAAGATTTGCTAACCATTTGTCGGATGAATTGAATATGTAAAAAAAAATTAACAGTATGCAAAATATTACGCCTGAAAACACCATTGTCTTTATAATACCAGACATGTTATCCCATGCTATGGAAAAAATGTATTGAATGGAAAACTGTCACAACTTTTTCGTGAGATTTAATTTTCACATCCATAAATTACTCACCCATTTTATATTATTGGGCATCTTTTAATGACACACAAAAAAAAATTTTTTGATGGCTGGTCATATTATTTTGTAAAGTGAGCATCTTCGCTATTCACTTCCCACACTAGTTCTAATCACCAACAATATTCGGACATAATAATTCAGTAATTTACAGTTAATCTTGTGCTATTTGACCACTCATTTAGTCAAATGCAAATTTTCTATTTTTTCGAATGCCTGCAAAAACTTTTACAGTCTAATCGCTTGATTTTTATTTTCTCTCTCATGCAATTCACTATTATATTGCAAATCATTATTTCATTTATTATTTTGGAAACATTTTTTGAAACCATCTTCAAAGATTTGCTAACCATTTGTCGGATGAATTGAATATGTAAAAAAAAATTTGCAGTATGCAAAATATTACAAAATATTCATCATGCCCAATAATATAAAATGGGGGAGTAATTTATGGATGTGAAAATTAAATCTCACGAAAAAGTTGTGACAGTTTTCCATTCAATACATTTTTTCCATAAATATTAATTCACAATTCACAATGTCAACAATTGTTATTATATTTATTTCATAAAGACTAGCTCACAGCTAACTAAGAAGTCTAATATGTTATTTTACCCTCTTTATGCTTTCTGCGTCAAAAATTGAGTCAATTTCAACAGCTTCTATAAAACCTCTAGCACATATGTATGTAACATGCCCACACTGGGCGCTATATATTCTTTGATATATTCAATAAGACTTCCCTTCCTGCACTCTCGAGACATATTTACATTCATTTAAAAGCTTTAAATAGAGAGAATCAAAACAAATATCAAACGATAATTAGTGCTTTCAGATGCGACCCGAGAACATTTTTGAAATCACTTAAAATGCAGCAAACTTTCTTTCTATTATCATTTGATTTCTATAATCAATTTTCATTCTAAATCATTTCTTTAATCATTTGAAATGAATCCTATCATAAAGAGCATCTAATTCATCATTCGATTTTGTTATAAAAAGTATCCCCTTTTTCTGTTTTTTCTGTTTTTTTCTGTTTAATTTCCATAATGCTATTTTATACAACACTAGCTAGTCTTTTTCATCTCAACTTACCTCATTCAAACTTGCTCCTTGTTTTTTATGTTATTTCGCTTTGCTGTTAGTCTCATTAAATCTTTTCTGACTTATAAATTATAATCAATGTAAATGTGTACACATAACATACGCTTGCATTCATACTGATATCAAATCAGGATCGCTCTAGCTATCTACTACCAAACGATACATTTTCAACATGAACAACTCTTCCTATCGTCCTGGTGATGTATACATTACAGCGATTCCGACGACGCCAGTGACGGCTAGATTGAATAGGGAAAAGGATGATGATGATGACGACGACGATTCAGCACAAAAGGTGCATCAGGATATTGAAATTCTTCCAATCCATTAACTCGTTCCGGAGGGAAGGAGGAAAACGGCAAGATAAATGCTGCAACAGCAATCCATGAGCTACAAGTATCTTTCATTTTCAAATGCAACAACACAACCATTTACACTTCCATGGGCTACAAACAGACATGTTGGGCTGGGTGAGTAGATGACCCTCATCCATGTACACTGTTACATTCCGATACTCTGAATGCGATGGGTCGAAAAGTGTTTGGGGAAGTCGGGAAGCTGCTTATCTGTCTTACATCATTTCTAGTTCATTTTGTATCAATGGACTAAATGCATTATTGATACTTACGAGTCTCGATATGAGATATTATTCATATCGTTTAGACAGACCGAAGAGCCAGCACGGCACGAGACGAAGCAGTACTATCTGGGGTCTGGCCACTGCCTGGCTAACTGACTGGCAGGCTACTGTATATGAATCACAGTAAAAGGGTATTGACAGATCATCGCTCATCGGAAGCAGACATGGAGGTATTAAAGGTGTCAATACATGCTAGCTGCTTCTGGTCTGTATTGCTGAGTTTCATTATAGAATCGGAGCGAAACATGGAACATTGCTTACGAATGTCTCGAAGTGGAAGAGAATCATTGAGTTTCTGAGTAAGCACATTGGATTGTAAGAGGATGACGATGAAGAATGATGTGTGGGTTATGAGGAGTGAATTGTTTTCCCCCGAAAACGAAGACATTCGTCTTGATACGGTTTTGTTTCTGTTGTTTTTGCTGCTGATGCACCTTCTCGATTCATTGGATGTGATTTATGCAACACAGAGCATTCAGGGAACTACCCTTGTTCTAAAAGTATGCATACACGTATAGTAGATGTGGAGTGGTGTTTCGTGTTAGGAAGGTATTTTGCATTTCAACGAGCATTTCCCATGTGGAGTCTGGATCTATGAGTTCTGATTGATGTTTATCCATTTATCTTAAATATCAATCAGGTGTAAGTAATTCAACCAAATAGTCATCAATAGATTGTTGTTCATTTTCATTCACGGAACAAACCGATTCGATGTATTTCATTCTGTTGTCTGTAATTTGTAAGCTGTTGTTATCTGAATTAATACGGTACTTGGTTTCTATTCCAGGAAATATCCAACAAAGCAAATAATATGACATATCTACAAAAGCTTAGATCAATTGTAATTTGTCGATTAACTTAGTTCAATAGTTAACAGTGAAGCTGTGAGAGAGATATCATTTTCTATTGAAATTAAATTTGAATTTTTGGTATTATGCCATTTGTGGTGTGGTTTAATTACTGACTTGCCGAGTAATTATTCAAAGAAAATTGAAAATATAATATTTGGATTTAAAGGTGTCGGAATGTAAAGAATATGGCATCTATTATTTTTTTAATAAAACCAGTCTGGGAAATGAAACTAATTTTATAAGGACTACCACTTAGATGATAATTTGCATTAACTCTGATTACAACCACTCTATCGGGTCCATTCCGGCCATTTCCGTAAACGGTTAGTCACATCTACTCCGTCAATTCGTTCCGACTGTCATAGTCGAAAGTGGTAAGTTCTGCGGATCAGTGTGGTGTAGAACGAATAGTTAAATAGACCTCTGTTTGAAATGTTGTTTTAGCTTTTCTGTGTTGTATGCAATGCGTTTTTGTAGTAATAGTATCGTAGCATTGAATACAGAAAGACCCAGAACAGATTTTTTGTCTAGTGATACTTAAGAAAAGAGGTACCAGACGAAGATTTAAGTTTTTTATACCATTAGACTTAATGAAAGCTCTTGCAAGCCTACGTTTTTCTATCGACTTGTCATCGTCGGCTCGTCATCGTTTGGCATTGTTAGCTCTCAGACAGTGAACTGAAGATGATCAAAAGGATAATTGACAAAAATAAGAACACAATGAACTATGGAGGTACCACTTAAAGGTACTATTTATTTCTTTATCCATAGCAGTGCAACTGTTTGTTTCAAATGAAATTACAGAGCAGAGGAGCTGAGAGATAAAAAATGATAATACAGGCAACATTTACAAACAATTACTCATCCAACTAGGGAGGATGGCATAAATTTAGTGTAGAGATTTTAGCTTGCGGCCATCAATCAAAACACGAACTTTTAAAGAAAAATCACTCGCAGAAAAGTCTGGATTCTTACGTAAGAACGTATGATGGAGTGAAAATGGACCTCAGAGGAGTGCTTTCCATCATTTATTTTGGTATTTATGTGTCGAAAAGTTTTGATAATAAGCCTTAAAACTATGGATTAAGCTCTGCTTTCGTTGAAAGGCGTTTCGATGAGCTCTTTGAAAAGCAAAAGACTAAGACAAAAGACAAAGACTAGCGGCGGCTCTACGTATGAGGCTAGTGGGGCTTAGCCCCACCATCTTTTTTCATTCCAAAATGTCAAGAAACCAATCTGTATTTCAATTATTAAAAACTGCATATAAAATTTCATTTGAGTGAATCAAATTATGAAAATACTTCATTCAGCTACCGTTTTCAAATCAATTCATGTCTCGGTCTCTTTCAAAATTTGTATTTCATTACACAAATTCGTATGGATAATTCAATTCAAGAGATGCAATATGCGCGCGATGCTCTTTTTATATTCTCTTTCCATATACTGTTCCACATGCAATGTGCGCCGGGTTAAATTGAACTATATCCCAAAAAAACAGAAGATATGAATGAAAAAATTAAATGAGCGCAAATTGTGTGCATGTCATACGCAATGACCAACAGAGTAATCAATGGGTTAAGTTCTAAACTTAAGCTTCTATTGGTATATCACTTGTTTGTTGTTTGCTACCTGAATGAAGTGTGCGTAGTACCAGTGGGTTAAATTAAGCTTATTAATTTTGATTTTACAGTGCTTGTTAATATTATCATTCAGGTACCAAATATGATAGAAAAATGTGTGCTTAGCTTAAACATGTTTTGATATGATAAAGACAGGTCTGTACATATGATATTTTATGCAAAATGTTGATTGCATTAAAAATGTGTGAGAAAATACAACATACACTGTTTGCAATATAATTTATCTTTGAAGACACTTTTAAAAAGTTTTCTTACCCTAAATGCGGGAGGTGACAATTTTCAATTTTCGTGCTACTCAAAGCATAAATATTTATCAAATAAATATATTAAATATTTATTAGTAATAGGATAGATAATTTTGAGATATATGTAGCTATAATCCAGTTTAATCTAGACAAAATTAATATAGAATGATGAAGTGTTCTAAAATATATCATCTGCTTTTTATAAAGATCATAATATGTTTTCTTCTGTTTGACAAACAAATAATTTACTTTACACATATTTTGTCACTTCAATTATACCAGTAGATTCTGGAAGATGATTTAGCAATCTAAAGAATACTGAAACTTTTAGTCCTTATAATTCAGTAAAATGAATCAAAAACGTTTCAATTTGTTCGCAGTATTATCTGTTAGTAAAAAAGCTTTCAACAGAAAAATATTCGCAGGGAAAAATAGGCGCATGAAAAAATAGGCGCATGGAATGCCTAAATAAACAATAAGCAGATACGAATATTTAGTAGAATTTTCCCGGAGGAATTTATTACTGAATTGACTTATTCGTACAGAGTATTTATTTATTTTAACCCCATGTTTAAATATATATATATATATATATATATATATATATATATATATATATATATATATATATATATATATATACATATATATATATATATATATATATATATATATATATATATATATATATATATATATATATATATATATATATATGTACACCAATAATATACGCATATATATATATATATATATATATATACATATATATATGCGTATATTATTGGTGGAATACAACGAAAAGCTTTTTGCTGTTGAATTTGGCTGGAATAAAAAGCCCTTCCGAATTTCTAATATAAGTAAGTACTGGTCCTTGCAGGCTAGCAGCACTTTCATTGATTCCCATGAGGCGCCACTGCTCTAGAACAGAATTTTCTCTTGAGCAAGTCAGCTAACATCTGCACTAAAGTCTGCAATTTGCTAACAATTCAGCTAACATCTGCACTAAAGCCTGGCATGCAATTTAGAACTCATGTAATTGCATGTGGCAATTGACATTAACTGCAGTGCAGTGCAGTGGACTGCACTGCATCGTTTAGGCTAATTTCTAAAAACGCTGCAGACTGCATCAGACATTCGTTTGAGAGTAGTTGACCGGGCAAAAACGATTTAAATTGAGGCGGAAATTCCGTTCCAGGCATTAAATTGTAAATGGACGAAAAACAGATGCAGAAAATCTAAATATCAAACCTACATAAATTAATTTGACTTTCATTGTCAGAGCACTGCACTGCTTTCAATGTGCTCTGCAATGCGTGCACTGCTTCGGCACCGCGCTGTACTGCACTGCACTGCATGCCAATGTAATTCAGGCTTAATGAAGATTTTTGCTAACGGTCGAAGTTGGAGTGTGCAAGTTTCCTGCAAAGTAAGCTTGGTTTGATATACAATCGTTAAAAGAGAATCAATGATCTAACACTTTGAGCGACGGAACTATGGTTTCCACAAAAAGAATTATGGAAGATATAGGGTGACACAGAATAACAGGAATTTTTGAAATGCGTAGTGGCAGTCATGAGCAGGTGGCAGCACTGCGGGACAGTGATCTTGAGCAGAGTATACACTTTTTGTAAAAAGAGTTATGGTTTGGAAGCTACAACATAGGACGTCATGGTGCGTCCCATCGAAACACGCGATAAGGATTTGGATTAATAACTCGTAATCCACAGAAAATTGATATTGTACGCGAGTCTGTCTTACGGAGCACACAACGTTCAATTTGTAAGCAAGCAGTTGTGGTTGAATTCAGAATTCTTCGTTAGATTTGAAATTTCATCTAAACAAGCTGCAGATAGTGCAACAACTGAAGGAAAACGATTACCAGCTGCGATTCGAATTCTGTCAATTAGTGATAACAAACATAAATAATGACGATGAATTTCTAAGCAAGTTGTGGATGTCAGATGAGGTCCATTTTCATCTCACATGTTACGGGAATAAGTAGAAATACCGTTACTGGACAGACGTAAATTCTAATAAAGTTCATGAGCGCCCTTTACACGCTAGCAGGGGGCCACAGTACCTGCTAAAGCGGATCGTTACGTGGAAATTTTACAAACTCTCGTTACACCTGAATTATGACATTTTCCATACATTCAAGAAACCTAATTTCCACAGGATAGAGCAACAGCACACACTGCATATATATTGCTTTATGTATCAATGGAAGCTGTGCGAGAATTTGTTTGCTTGATCTCAAGATTCGGTAACGTTCCCTGGCCTCTATATCACCAGATTTGTTAATTTATGATTTTTTTTTGTGAGGCTATCTCAAGAGCAAAGTGTACACGACTCGACTTGATGAGTTACAACAGAGAATTCAGGATGAGATTTACAGCATCGCAGCTGAAATGTTGCAGCAGTCAATGAGGAATCTCAACAGCAGATGTAAAGAATGAATTCGTATAGGAGGACGGTACTTCAAGGATGTAATTTTTAAATACAATAAAATCCATTAATTTTTCTTAAATAGCAAATTTAAAGGCTTCAGTTACTACGGATAAAATGTTGTTCGTCCATCATTCTTGGTTTTATTGAATTTTGAAAAGTTCCCATTTCTTGTGTCACCCTGTACATCAACAGAAGCGCGAAGGTTGCGTGCGGCTCCAAGCAGAGGAAAGTTTGCTCTAGATATAATCTATTATAAAAAATCGTTGAGTTTTGCCCTATTAAGCATAAACGTTCTATCTACATTTTAGTACTTTCGAGATTTTCAATGATTTAGGTTTTCATTTGTGCTGGTGATATATGGAGAGTGCGTATTTCAATATTAATTTTAACATACTCCCACAAAAGATAGGTTTTTCAAATTTTGTAAAATGATGTAAAAGAGTATGTAGTCTTCGATTCCGGTGTTAACTCAAAATTGAAAAAATTCAGATAGAACGTTTATGCTTAGTAGGGTAGTATAGGTGGCCAAATGAAATGTTCAATAGGTACCCGGATGCTCAATCTGCGAATTACGTTTATTAAAAGGCTCATCAACAAGCCACGAAGATCCGGGTTGGATTTGGTCCTCACATTACTTGAATCCGGTGTTGCTATGCTCACTTGTCGGTGTTCATTTACTTTAGAAGCTACCACAGCATATTAGTCGGTAAGGAAAACCTCTTCTCGCATTGTGCGCAATATTTTCTCAACATGTGTTTAGACCATTAACAATTGTTTTCGTAACGCAGCGTTGTTTTTGTGACCAATTCTGGTGTGACCAAGTCAATCGTTAACTCGAGGCTATACTACAAATTTACGAACCAGCTGCACACACACAGAATGTATGGTGTGCATAATCACACTCATCCTAATAATGTCGATAGAACGGTGCATCTATCTTACCCATTCTAGTTAGGTACCTTCTGAAATATCTGTGCCCTGTTATAAATTCCGGCAGGTAGAAGTTTACCTTTCCATAAACATGACTCATTGGCTCAGAAAGAATCTCTATCAGTCTCGCCGTCCAGCGACCTTTGTTCCTTGCCCTCTAGCATTTTTGCGAAAACTACGATTTTCTGTTCTATCTGATTCATGCACCTTTTTCTGCGACCTGGTGCTCGTAAATTTATCAAAAATAATTCTCCCTATCACCAACACGACCTCTTCTGACATCATGCAGTAGCTACAGGTGATGCGCAGGGTACATTTTTGGGCCGGATACCAGGAATCTGCGCTGTAAACTTCTTCGTTTGGTGCGCTCGCCCAAATTTCCAATCGGTACTGTAGGATCTGTGTCTTCGGTAGAATCATCATACCATCCCCCAATTAACCCTTCTCATAACTTAATTAAGATTGAGTTGGATGAGCTCTTTGCGAAAGTAATTACCACTAGTAATTACCACTATCACGTTTTTAACGTTATCCATCAGAAGCACATGTGTTGATATTTTCAAGCGCAGCAGACCATAGTCAACGGTATTTCAAAATTGAGGCCTAAAGACGGACTCATATGCTACTCCTGAAGTGATAAGCCTCCACTGAGCTCCTTTGTCAGCTTTAAACACTAGACATCATTCTTAAGATAGTTCCGCACTATGACCAAAAATAGTCAGTAATGCGAACACTACACTCGAGAGCCCAAAGTACTTCTGTTCGCCAGCAAAACTGCGGCCAGCCTACTCCGCACTCTTGTTGCCGCCTTGATCATTGCTGAGATGGCATCAACAGTTGAATACCTCTTTGGAAAGCTGTTCTGTCAATCAAATACATCACCAGCTAATTTAATTACAGATAGAAACCGCAGATTCAGTAATAGTAACTCAAAGAGCTTTTCCTTGACAGGAATTATATAAATCCATTAATAGTTGCGGCTGACTCTCCACTACAATTTTATGTGCTTCAATTAGCACTCCACCAGGACCCGGGGTGTGTCTATCCACCATTATTTTGTAATGGCACCCTCCTTATGCGTTTCTCAGTGCAAATATATATATATATATATATATATATATATATCTTTATTCTCTATGTATTCTTAAATGTGTTATCCAAATCTATCCTCCAAATCATGTAGTGTAGCTGCTCCATTCTTCCTGTACTCGTGCAATTAATTGCCGTTTTCCTTTCGGCATCGAGCGTCACAACATATTAGACTGGGTTAGGCCCAGAAAAATTTCTCAAACAATTGAAAGCATCAATCAATTTTGCTAGCGGTTCCTTTGCTATTTCCCGTGATCTGTTCTTTTTTGTTTTTGAAAGGACCAGATTTTTATCCGGATACTCTGTTTTCTGTTGTGAGTAAATAGGTGAGCTGTTAGCCGCCAACGATTAAATTTGCCTCAGCACTTCATGCCCATCTTTCCACGTGAGCTGATTTTTCTCGCAAAAATTAGTTTCGGTTTGAATTTAATTTTGGATCTCATAATGTATTGTCTTTTTGGTCCTGGGTGCAGAACAATTGAATATTATATGTGTCCATAAAAAGCACATTGGTTTTTTTAGACCTTTCGAAAACACTATCATCGCGAAATTCTTCGCTGCAATAGTTAAGTCTATCTCAGATATTATTTGCATTAAGAATTGGCAAAAACAAACTATTTAGCCTATTTAATTATTTTCGTCGTTATTGGTAATTGTTGGTAATTAATTTTAATCAGGCTTGTTTTCCAGCAGCTTTGTTATTCTCTTTTTTGTTCTAAAGAATCAGTTGTTCGTCCACTGAGGTGCCTATTGTCCTGTCTGTCACCTACTCCATTTTCAGGCTACAATCGTGCGGTTTTTTACACAGCTGCTCTCGCTGATACTTCGAAAACAGATTATCTCATATCGCACAGACTCTGAATTTAAATTTTTGTATGTATCATTTTCAAAGCTATAGAAAAGAAACAAAAAAGGTTATCCAACAGGTATCGAAAATAGTGGTTTTTAGATGAGTGAATTTTCTGAGAAAAACCAGTACTTACAATAAACATGGCATACCCAAACCCAATGCAATTGACGATTCATTCACTGAATTGGGCGTTTGGCGATCAAGTTATCGGTTGTATACGTGTTCTCTATGCGTGAACCTGTTCAAATAGTTGTTTCAATTAGTCCAGTCAACAGCCGTTTTCCCGTGGAATTTTGAGAATCAAGGTCGATTTTCTTGAAAATTTGGATTTAAGCTCTACTAACGCTCTTCTTCAAAATCTACCCTGTGCCGAACCGGGCTTTTGCCCTTGGGGTGAAAACCACCCCATCTAGGGGATGAAAATTTTTTCAAACAAATTAACCATGGAAGTCGATAGATTGACCAATTCTAAGCAACTTTTGTTTTACAAAGTTTTTTTGTAAAGTTGATCCTTCCCGATTTATTAGCGATTGAAACTGTGCATTTTTCGTTAAAAACAACCCCTTTTTTTAACCGTTTTTCATGAATAACTTGAAAAATTTCAATTTTACCAAAAAATCATTTTAAACAAAGTTGTAGCTTATAAAAAAACAAAGAGATTCGTGCCTGAAAAATCTATGTAGACCTAATAGCGACTGAGTTATTGCTCTTTGAAGGATGCTCATTTTCGAAGAACCCCGAAATTGAGAACCTTCAAACTCAAATATATCGAATATGGTGAAATTTTTGGAGAAAACACAATTAACATTTTTTAAAGTAAGTTAAAAACCCTTTCAAATTAGCTCTAATAAAAGTCTTTTGCATGAGAATTGACTGACTTATGACCAAAATAAAGTGATTATCCATTTTTTTTTTTTTAAATGCAAGAAATCAACCCTCGTCATTACAACCCTAATAGAAATTAATAGCTCCCTATTTGCAATTAACTTTATTTAGGTATATTTGGTATAATCCATATGATTTGACAGGTTTGAAATGCTTAGTTTAGAAAAAATTATTGTTTAAATGAAAATCGACATTTTGGTAATTTTGAAAAAAAATGCATTTTTCTTAAATAAATCAAAAAGTATTTATAACACAAAAAATTGTTTCAAATATTAATTGTAGCATTTTTTTTACTGAAAATATTCGTTTGTTTTATATTTTTTTATCATAAAAATTGAAGGAGATATGGCGGTTCAAAGTTTGCATTCATGCAATAATTGTGGCACACCCAACCCCTTTGAACTCACCCCTTTTCAAAAATAAGGGTTGAAATTTTTTTTTTAATAAACATGACGTTAAAGCCCTTCCATTTCTCTACAAAATGCTTTTTTTAAAAAGTTGTTTGCTTAAAAAATACAGGAGTTATCGTCGAAAAACAAACTGTTTTTTTTTTAATTTTGCAGCACGAATATTGGAGCATTTAAGAATAAGGAAAGAGAAGCGGAGCTACATCCAAGCAACAGCTGGCACATTGTGAAAGTATTTTACCGGTCTTTTTACATCTGTGTTGGTATATTTGTGCTCATTTATGTACATATATATATATATATATATATATATATATATATATATATATATATATATATATATATATATATATATATCATATGTATTGTTTTGTATGTTTTGAATGATGCTTCTCGTTTCTGCTCTTGATGTAAGCAGTACACTGTTAGAATCGAAAGAATATACACGTGGCTTTTTTATTCTTCTATTTTGTGTTAAAAATCTTTGTTTATGCGTATTAAGTGTTGTATACCTGTACGAAATAAAATAGATGCAGTTTACAATTATTTCTAATTCTAAAAAAAAAAATTTTTTTTAAATATTTTTTAATATATCATACTTGCGGGGGGTGGTTTATAAGGGTTGAAGTATTTTTCAAAACAATAATTTCATTCTAACAATAATTCAAATTTAATGACACAATTTTCAATCATTTAAAATTATATAAAACATTTTTAATACTAGTTTTCAAAGTTACTACCCCTTAGGGGATGTTTTACGGGGGTAACATATGTCTGATTAATTAAAAATTCGTTTGAGAGTGTCGAGTAGTCTACAAATAAATATTTTAAACTTTATTTTAACCAAATATATGCTAAAATCTATTTGTTTTAATTTTTTTTGCAATAAGGGGTAGTTTTAACCCCTAAAAATAAAAAGCCCGGTTCGGCACAGGGTAGATTTTGAAGAAGAGGGTTAGTAGAGCTTAAATCCAAATTTTCAGCAAAATCGACCTTGATTCTCAAAATTCCACAGTTTTTCATTTTTTTACCGCTGTTGACTGGACTAAATGAGTTGCTTAAGATTTGTAAAAATTGTTTCGAAACCAAAAGATAAATGAATTAGAACTAAGCTTTCTTCAAAAATCTAACGCATGAATTTACAGTATGAGTTTCAGCGATTCTGTCGGAGAAAAAACAATTAAGGGTTCAGTGTAAATTTGAAACTTAATAGAAATGCAACAGTATTTGATACCAAAGCTTAAAAGAAATTCAGTTTTTAAAAACTATAAGAAGTACTCTCAAAGAATTCTTTAAGAACTACAAAGGATTCTCAACAGAAACTACAATATTTTTGAGTGAATTCACTATGAAAAATTGAATAGATGTGTGTAAAACCGCTTTTCAATAACTGTAAGAAGAAACTTTGAGCACTTTCGAAGTTCTTTGTAGGACTATACTTACTATTTGGAAGGAATAAATAAAATTAAGTTTGTGGGTTCGATTTTTTCTGCTTAATTTACATTTTCTGAAAAAAACAAAACACAATGAAACTCCGATTTTGGCGCATAGTATATGTAGATAGGTTAGACAACGAAATGACATTTATATCAGTGCATATTTATTTAAATTTTACTAGCTATGGCACCGTGCAATAATTTCATTTCTCAGTCACAACTCCTGAAGATTTCAAATAGAGCAAAAGAGACAATTTTCCTATTAAAACCCTATGTCTATTCAACACAATGCTATAATGATTATTAAAAAACTTTTTCTATTTTCTCTCGTCTATCTACAGCAACTATCTTATTTCCTCCCCCATTGCTAATCATTTTTAATACTCACCTTTTATGAACTTTCGTTTCAACTTTCCGCCAAATATTGAAATTTCATGGATTTTTTTTCTTCCAAAATAACATCATCTGCCATTTATAGCCCATTTAACGGCAAACAATGCGAGGCAGCAGAAAAAAGCCAGCAATCACCACCGCCAAGCGCAACCGTTACTTTCAAACAACATGCTGTAGAATCAGCATCAAATGAATGCCACTAATCCCTGCCATGAACTCAGACACGAAATCAACCATAATAGGGAAATTCCACGGGATATAGCTTCTGGGGAAAAGAATATGAAAACTTTGCACAAAAAAAACTTCCATTTCACATTTACGTACGACTCAAACGAAAATTTCACAGTAGCATGCGGTATGCAGGAGATTAGATTCTTCTGAAACGGAATCTTTACTACCTATGTACGTTCCACAGTACCGATGACTTCGACAATATTTTCAATGAACAAACTCCCAGATAAAACTCACAGATTTTCACTATAGTATCAATATTCCTCTATAAAGTTCTGCCATCATCTCAACCTGAACTGCTCAACGCGAATATTAGAAAGAAATATTGAGAGGGGGAAGGATGAATGAAGTTTATATAGTCAAAAGAGCGGTTTGAGGAAAAATTCCAATAGAAGAACGAACGCACACAGATAACGGAAGTTAGTTGGATTTATATTTTTTAGAGTTTTTTTTTCTCTATTTTTTGCACAAATACAAGTACTCTGCACACCATAATTCTTTGTGAGGCTTAAAGTCTTTGCTTCAAGAGGATTTGCTTGCCGCCGGTGGCCATGAGCCTGCGGTGACTTCTTTTACGCTTAAACAGAATACACACTCAAGTTGAGCTTTGAGCCATGGCAGGTCGTAAGATTTGAAGCATATTTTCAGTTTCCGGTGGAATATTAGATGTGATATGAAAAAGAAAAAGATATTTTCTTGCTTGGTTGAAGCAGTAGAAATACGTGATTTGGTACAGTAGTGAGGGAATGATTCTATTCGTTTTATTTTATATATCGGTGGAGAGAAATTCGATTTAAAGAGCTATTTTATTATAATGACATGAAGTATGCCCTTTAATTTCACAAAAGATTGCTAACATTAATAAATAAACATGATATACAGCTCAGTAAAAATTATGAAAACTTAGTATGGCCTTTGCCCACACTGGGCGCATATAATTTTTCAACATTTTCGTGCGGAATTGAGTAAATTTAGGCAATTTGAAAACAGTGAAATCAGTAATAAATGTATTTTCAGAGGAAAATTGATGAGTTCACCTGAAAATTTGCTTTAATCAAATGCTATTTATGTAATTAATCTAAACTTCAATAAGAATCTATTTCAATTTTTATAAAATCCAATATGAATCTTTAGTATGCTAACATCGTATCTTAAACAAACAAATCTATCAAAACATAAGGATAGAACTATGATTCAAAATGTACGGTATAGCATGAAGTAAGGTTTAGTATAATTCAACTCCCAATGAACTATTTCTCACTGTAGGCCCTACTTCCATAAAAACCATACCTTTCCTCAAAGTCACATAAATTCTTATCCCAAGGTAGTACTAACATAAGATTTTCGTACGATTTAAACGCAGTCAAAGATCTACGGGCTTTCCTTGTCGGATTTCACTATCCTGTTCTCAAGCACGTTAAACCGAAATAAAGTGCAAAAAAAAATACAAAAAGGTTCACGGAAACCACAAAACGAATGAAGCATTTGCATACCATGCAAAAAATGAACGCAAGAAATAATATAGAGCATAAAACAGTGTATTAGTGGCTAAATAGTGTATGTGTTTCGTGCTGAAAACGAACTCTATGAGATCATAAGTTATCTACGAACAGAACGAAGATATATCGTTGCTGCCATCACCGACGTAGTCGTGAACTATGAAAAGAAGTGAGTGAAAAAGTGAGAAATTCTTCGGGAATATTCTTTTGGGACCGTAACGATGCACAAAATGAAAACTTTTCACATTTAATGGATCGTAAAGAGCGTTAAAGTGATTTTCTCATATCCACTGGGAGGGATTGTTGTTGGATGAGCTAAGCTAGTGGATGATTTAATGTCGCACGAGGATGAAGGTGAAAGTGCTTTGCATATTAGCATTTTCATTTCCACAAATTAAAAATTGGTATGATTGTTAATTGAAAAATTGAATATGAAAGCAAATATGCAAAACTCTCGAAAATCAGTAACACTCAAATACAGGATAATCCAGAAAATTTATCGAGATTTTCATTGCATAACTATTCTCACCATTCATTTTCACAATAGTACTTCAATCAAATGAGTCTCTAGAATGTTGATTCCATTCAATTATTTATTATTTACTCTCAATTATCGAATATCCACAACATCAGCTCGTCAAAAATCAAACATTTTCATCCTTTGTCCTTGAGCGAAAAACAACCAATTCAAAGTAAAAACATACGCAACACCCGAAATTATTCCAAAAATTACCCGTTTCCTTCAATTTTCCCTGTAACGTCACATGCATAAACGTTTCATTCGCCACCAATCTACGAAAATACGCACAGAATGATGACAAAAAGTCACAAGATTCAATGATGCACGAATCGCATTATCTCGTTCCTCGGTATTGCCAGCTTCACGTTATTATCATTCAACGTCAGTATCTACGCCATCACTCCTACCAGCCCCATTACATTTTGTCGGCTGACCGGATGTATCCCGCGGTACAATTGTCATTGCACATCGACACACATCCGCCATAATTGAATTGTTCACATCCAATATGGATGCGTGGTAGGTTTTATTTGTTCATCTTATTTTATTTTATTACTTCCATTTTTGTGCCTTTCGTCGATTTTCAATAATTATTTAATCCAGGCGGGTGTGTGCATTTTTTCTTTCGTTTCCAATGGAATGTTTTTAAAAAAGAGCGTAGGTGGGAGTAGTTGGCCAGTTGTTGTGTGGACATTGCTAGTGATTTCGTACCTTTTGTAAGCGTGGGCTGCAATGTAATGCTGCGATAACGGTGACAGCGATGATGATGATGACGATGATGGTTGCGCTTGGCATTCGTTAAATGAATAGCTACGTATACGTGTTTTTTTTAATTACGTTGAATTTTTCGATGTTACTAAATTTTCAGCAAGGGCAGTTTAAAAAATGGCAGATTTATGGCGAAAACGAATGATAAAGACTCTATTAAGTAAATGGCCGAATAAATAGATCACATGAATAGATTTTCGATAGAACACACCAAATTTTAGTATCTTAAACCCTTGAATATAACACATGATGTGAGGGCCGGGTAAGGATAATTCGGTGAATAAAAGGTATGTTTTTTTGGCGACACAGAGAGAGTTAGCATATAATAATGCAACATTCGAACATTATTTTCCTAAATTTTCATTGCGATATATTGAAAACTAAGCGAGGGGCAGTGAATCTTCGTAAGCGCTTCGAAATAAGCTGTTTTGCGCGCACCAGAATCATTTGAAACAAAAAAAACTCTAGCGCACCTGAACCGCTAGAAACACTAATGTTCGATGAACTGTAGAAGAATCATGCGGATTGTGGGTGCATATTCTACCACACGTGCTCCACCCTGTTTTGATTGATCTTAACAATGCATTTAAACTTATAGGTTGGAAAGGGTTTCAGGAACTTCAAGATTTAGGAAAGCCAACCACTGCAAAACTTTGAAAGCAGCATAACATAAGATAAACAAAGAAAATGCTTAGTGCTTGCAACACTTTACCAGAACTGCAACTAAAAGTCCCCCACAATTGCCTCACGTTAAAATCAAATGACTCTATCGATTTCGATTTTATCCAGGGATAGAAAGATGTTTAGGGTCAAAAAACGAAAGATGTTTGGAACCAACAATTTTCTAGAGCTTAGAAAATTTAAACATTGATAACTTATTTTCATTGTAAATGTTCGCGATATGAATACTTAATGTAAGCATTTATTGATACGAAAATAGAAAAAAAAACGCCTCACGCTGGCAATCTGCCTCACATTGAGATCAATCTACTCTGCGAATTTCGTTTTAATCCCATGACTACATTGGCAGGGGTACAAAGAAATTTAGGGCTACCAGTGGCAAAAGTTTTCAAATTTTCGAAAACTTAATATTTGTTTTTTATTGTCACTACAAGATCATTACCTTTTGAAAACTTTACGATAAAATTACTTAATAAAGAAATCACAAATAAGTACAAAGCCAACAATAGCTGGCAACCCTATTATGGTTTTTTTACCACATTCCTTCTGAAAATCGCCTATAATAAGTTCCATATATGATATGAAATTCGTTTTTATTTCATGACTGCACTGGAAGTTATACGGCAAAAATCTTTATTTTCCTGAGCGAAGTTTCAAAACCCAAGACACCAAAATTACTATAGCTGGCAGCACCAATCGAATTTTTCAACCAAATATCTAATAAACACGGCTTAGAGTAAGGTTCAGTAACTGTGTCAATTTCATGAAAATCTGGTAATTGAATAAGAATTCATAGGGCAAAAAGCAGTTTTTTTTTCTTTATAATTTTTCAAGATGGCACCACTGGCACAGAGCTACCCGCATTTCAAAATCGCTTCTGTCAGACCTGGTCCTATTTAATACCAGCCCCTGGACACGGACGGTATAACTTTCCACCATTAGCCCCTTCAATCCTCTCGCGCACAAAGTATGTTAAAGCTGCCTTTACGCCATTTCGCTCTCATTGTCAAATTGGAGGGGAACTACTTGGATTTGACCCGATTTGACAATGAGCAGACAAAAAATTACTACCATCCCCTTCAATGTAAATCTTATGGGCATGTCCACTCCATTTCTACTACCTCACTGTTTAATACCAATACATTCTGTGAATTTCATTTGTATCTGATAATTTGATCATGAGTTCTCGTGAACAGAAGATTTTGATGCTTAAAATATAGGTAAATTGGAGGACGGTTACCGTTCTTGTCCGATGTGAAATTTTATATCGAAAAAGCATAAAATTTCTATCTGAGTTTGTTTTCACTGTAACAGACGAAAATTTTTCATTAAAGTCGATGGTTTGAAGGCTTTAACTTTCAATGCCTGCCGTAGCTGAAGAGATTAGGCATTCATTTAAAGAAAAAGCAATAAAAAAATATATATCCCCCTCCCTTCCTTTGAGCAAGTATAAAATCTGCGTTTTATTGCGTAGATGTAGCCCCACCTCCAGATGTTCAGATTCTCTTTCGATGCCACGACAAATCATAGCCTTGTGGCAAGCAAGGATTTGCGTACGTCTTATCATCGGAGCTGACTCTAATGCTCACCATGAAGTGTGAGGTAGCTTCGACACTAATGGCGAAGATGAAGCACTTTTTTGATTTCAATTTGGCCTATAACCTATTCATCGTCAATGTCAGCAATGAAACCACCTTTCTCACCTCTAATTTTTGGAAGGTTCCTGACATTACCGGGTCAGTGGGCGTTACATACATCTTCTGGATGAATTCAAGGTGAGCTAGGTGTATTCGGTCTCTGATCATAAGTGCATATCTTTAAATGTGGCCAGCCATGGCTCTACAGATCTGGTAAGCTTTGTGAATAAGGAAAGTACGGACTGGACAAAGTTCCAATTGCTGTTCGGATCCTCATTGGCACCTCCTCCTGGGAGCATCGACTTTCAACAGGATCTGGCGGTGGTTACCTTTACCGGTACTCCTACTTCTGAAGCCAAAGGGAATGCAAAGCCCCAAAATATCACCACTCTTTGTGGAGTGATTCCAGGAAAGTCCTTAAAAACACGAAAAGATCGTCATTGTGTAAATCAAAATTGAAAGGCTTTAAGCATGACTTACGTAAAGCGAAGAGATCCTCTTGGAGAATCTTCTGTTGCAATATAGAGGGTTTCAGTGAGTTTGATCGTCTCCGTAATGTCTTAAGCTTAATACCGAAGGTTATAGGATATTTCTAGAATCCTTATCGACTATCGATACTTTAACTGTCTTTATGGACTGGCGCTTTCCGGAAAGCCATAGTTCCCCAACAAACGCAGTATATCAGCTTATCGCCACCTCTTGGAACTTTGAGCTCCTTTTTAAGGTGGGACATAAGCTCCTTCAAGCTGTTCAAATCCGCAGGTCCTAATGACGTTCTTCTGGCTGACATTCTGACGTCTACAGAAGTAACGGTATGGTTGAAGAAGATATACAATACGGGCTTGCACTTCGAGTACATTCCTTTCAACTGACGAGGAAACAAGAGTTTTGTTTATTTCTGAATCAGGAAAAATTTCGCAAGCCAAACCTAAAATATACTGTCCCATATATCTTAGCTCTGTCTTGCTACAAAAACTGGAGAGGATCATTGGCTATTATATTAAAAAATCAATCGATCCTACGGTAAGTGTAACAGTATTTTTAACCCAAAGACAAGTCTATCGAACTTGCCTTTCACGTCCTCATTGAGCAAATTGAAAAATATTTCGCTCTTAAGGAATATACTTTGCAGCCTTCCTAGACATTAGGGAGGCTTTCAACAGCACCAAACCTGAAACGCATTCGATGCTGGATGTTGATACGTAGCTCATATCTTTTATTGAACAGCCCCACAAAAACAGGGTGGTAACCTCTTCATCAAGGAATGCTCACTTGCATTGACGAGCTAGCACGTTCACACATCAAGCTACTATGGAACATTACAGCAAATACTCTTCTGAGATATCTGGACCATGCTGGCTGCGAAGTGGTTGCTTATGTAGACGACATAGCTTATACTATTCTGAAGAATAGTATCCATTGACGTGACCTGAGTCAAAGTGACAAATATTTGGATTTTATCATCGTTTCAAAGCTTCTTTGGAACAAAAATGTCGCACAGGGTGTGCGAAAGCCTTTCGGTGCACGTTACTGCTGCAAAAGAGCCACAGGAGTGACTTGAGATTTCCAACTTCGCACTGTGGCTTGGATTTATACAACTTTGATTGAGCCTATACTGTTTTGGTAGCAGGCTACTTTCAAGGCTGCTCTCCAGTATCAGAAGATGGAAGATGCTAAGGCGAGCTGCTTTTTTGGTGACAGGGACTCTACGCTCTACCTCTACTAAGTGACTTTTTGGGTTGTTTCATTGGTTATTTACCAATGTATTAATCCTACAGCAAGCCACTTTTGCTGCTATGAGGCTTTATTTGTTTCGTTTCTCAACAGACTGGAACAAAGTTTGGCCATACTAGAGTTTTATTCGAGAGAGTACCCGCTTCAGCGAACGTTAGCTACATAGCTCAGGACTCAAAATTCTGAGCTCGCATTCCTGGCAGGGATGAATAAAATGAAGGTGTCACCATCAAGAGTGGACTCGTCCCTGTGTATACCGATAAAATGACCCATAGTACTTCTATCCCCGCCTACCAAAGGTTCCTCGATCTTTTAATAAAATCCAGGATCTGTGTATTGAAGCAACATTCAAGTTGAAACAGGGCATTTGCAAAGGCGAACATCACCATCAAAGACCACCTCTTCTAATCAGGATGAGCAAACATCTCGTGTATCACTAATCCGTACGTATGTCGTCCTAGGTGGTTCTAGTCAGAATACCTGTCATACCTGTAAAATTCTTCCTAATCTGATTCAGGAGAAATTCTGCAGTGCCATAGCCAGGCTCTGAGAGAAAGATCTTCGTGGGCAGCCAGACTACATCAGAGGACGTTCATCTCTGTTGATGGATAGCAACTATGAACTTCCAAAAAATGACATACGCAGATGCGGTCAGTACATCTAAGCCGGGTTCGATGGGTCATCAGGAGTCTTTTTTTAACACAAGCAGAGAAGCTTAATTGACCCAAAAAAGTTGAAGCAACCTATGGGTAGAGCATATCGCCATATCCTGAATTTGAATGTCGAGTAGAAGCAGATTGATAAGTGCACTAGATACCGTCCCTAGAGAAGTTCTCTTAGTACAAAAGATACGTGCTATGGCTAACTTACTAAGAGCATGCAAGAGCTTTACTATAGTCTCATCACTTTGTGTATTTCCACAAACCATCAGCATAGCTTACGTGTAAAGCCATTCTTGTTAAAGTTTGTTTAGCAGGGAGTCGATTAACATACCCAACTCCAACAGCGATACATTCATTTGTCGCCTCCGTTCTCCAGTTGGGTTTCAGAAAGCTACAATCTCAGTGTCAGTCTCATATATCCATTTCACTTGGACATTACCCACACCATAAGCTTTCGCAGCTTCACACTGCTCCTTAAAGAGTTCGCAGTTATAGGCATCTTTAATGTCCACAAAAATCTCCATCGCAGACTCACTACTTTAAATTACTTATACAACCCTGGCAACTAGAGAATACAGAGCCAACTCGCATGATGTTCTTTGCTGATACGCATGCTGCTCCTCATTTAAGAGAATAGACTTTAGCGTTCCAGCGCATATGTGTTGTTCAACATAAACGATGTTAGGATGATCAGGCTAAAGTTCCTTGGATTTGAATAATGATCTCTCCCAGGTTTTGGTACAAAGACTACCAATTTGACGGAGCATAGCCCAGAACTAGGTATGTCCAAAGTATTTCCTTTCCATCTGCCTCAAAGAGTTCGATTTCTACCCTTAACATAGCCAGATAGATGCCATCTAGGTCCCGTAAACTTTTCGTTGTTGACCACGTATCTAGAGATATACCACCATCTCCCACAAGCGCGAAAATCAGGGTGTTTTCGCAGGGACACAAAAACCTTCTACGTTTCAAACACCGGAGCTCCTGGAAAGTAATTTTCAAGTAAAGTATGTAAAGGCTCCTTTTTAATCTCGTCATTTGAGTGTTGTAGATAGTCCAGTCTAGGTTACTGGTTATTTTTCAGGATATTGTACTGCGTTGTACTTCCGGTCTCTCGAGGAACGATCTGAATGATTTTCTCTTGGACCTTCTCACTAGATTTTTCCAAGTTATTTGGTTGATTATGCATGCAGTCCAGCCATCTTGTGCGTTGCACTTGCAAGCTTGGTTGAAGAGTTTTCTGATATTTTTTCCGAGTTTTGTTGTTTCTGACTCCACTAACTGCCTCTATTACGGTGAAAGGGAACATTGATCAAAGAGTTAGATGTCATTCGATACGAGCTTAACACTTCTACTAAGTGGTGACAAATGTGTGAGGATTACCAATCTTTAGAGGTATTAGCCCTGCAGAAGCTATAAAATCAAAGAGACTGTATCTTCAGGTGCTGCGTTTTTCGCTGCCCAAGTTTGTGTGCTTGGAGTTTGGGTCGCAGCCCACCAGAAATTCCAGTTGTTCAAATTCAGCGTACTTGACGAGGTCTTCCAGGTCCTGTATTAGGAGCGAGAGTAATGAGTCAAAAACTAAGGTAAGCTGAAGCGTATCTCGGCACTGCATGAAGACCACTGATTGGTCCCGGTTTGAAAACTGTCGGAATGTGTTGGCATCAAGTAGATGTAAACTTATAACAGAAGTCCTCGGCTTGTTTGACCTTCCCCCATAAAAGATGTTTGCCCTTTTGATTGAACTTATTCTGCAGATCCTGATGCTTACGGCTCCTGCATAACCAAAACGTTGAGGGATGTATGTTCTTTTGCCAATTTTTCATTTTGAAGAAAAAACGAAGCCTTGGTTACAAGGGTCCTACAAGTTTATCTCAGCAAACCTGCCATTAGGCATAGAATAGTTCACATTTAACGCCTTAGAGCTTTGCCTTGCTGAAAATCTCTAGTTTGCGTAGCTTTGCTCCTCGTCATCTATTCGATACTTTTCTCCCCCAGATTGACAATAACGGTATCACCAGCCAATCTTTCTGTCACTTCTTCTGGTAGGCTCTGGTGTTCCACTGCATGGCATCCAGTTTCCTGGATATTGGATAGACTTTTCTGCCCTCGTTCGCCGGTAGCTTTCCTTTTTGCGCAAGTTCTCACACTGCTTGCTGCAGAGGGCATCGACTAGTTTATAGGAACCAGAGTACAGAGCACTACTTCCTCCTTTTCATCCTGTGGACATCTTGTTTGCACTAGTTGGAGTTACATCCATCAATACTTCTCTCCTTCTCTATTGTGAGGGTTCGGGAGGGGACTCTTTTTTTCCAGACATGGCCATCGACGCTGTACTCGCCAAACCGGTACCTGCAAACAAGCAGATGCAATCAGCAACTTGGGAAACTTGCTTCCATAACGCAGAAACCGGGCCTCTGCCGCACTGACCGAACCTTTCCAGAGTCAGTCTTGTTGCCACCTGCAGAGATACAATCCTTTGAATTCATCCTCATGCTATTTTCTGGTCACTCTTAGTGTGACATACTTTGTTACATAGCAAGTGGTACTCGAAAGAAGAGGAAAAGTTCGGGTATATTCTTGCAAGAAGAGAAATGATGATGTCGCTAAAAATTACGCAATTTTTCTAAACATAAAATAGATAGGGAACGCGTTTCAATTTATGCAATTTGTTCTTGTATTTGGTATTTGTACAGGACACATATGTCTCCATTTATATAAATACATATGTAGAGTGTTAAATCTGTTCTCTTAATTAGAAAGCAGGCATTCAAGTCAATATTAGCTTATTAAGTTAATGTTAACAATTACGTAATACTAATGTTCGAAGAACATTGGAGGATTTGTGCAGATTTTGAGTGTGTATTCTACCACTAGCTACTTTTCCTACTCAAAAGGAACTCAGATATTTAGTGATTCAAACACCAATTTGCAAAATCCAGAAGCTGGAGAATAATGTACAATAATAAAATGACGATGAGTATTAACATCAGATGAATCTGCATCGAAAAAAAAGATGCAATGTCGTTCAATCTCCCTTGGGCTACTGATGTAAATCTATACGTGCAGTCACTCTTGAACTTAACGCAGACACAATGGTTACCCATCCGTTGGTGTACCGAAAATGAGAGCTTGCGGTGCTGTTAATGAGTGTGTCAGCAGATGGAAGGTGTATTCAAAACGGTGAGCTCACTTGCACCTTCTTCGACTGTGCTAAAAATAAATGGATTGGAGGTAGTGTTCGCTGCGAATTAAGTGCATCCGAGCCAGGACTCAATCGCGAACGACAGATACCATAGTCACTCTACGAAACCATCAAGTTAATTGTTGTTTGGGCTTGCAGGCTATAGCAATAGGAGGACATCAGGCGCCTTCACTGTACGGAACTTGTACCTGCTCTAGGCTTCTAGTGTCAATTCAGCAGTTTCTGAAATGATAATGCTCTCATCTTCTGCGAATGTTGTGTGTAGAGACGTCCGCATGCAATCCACGGTGAGCTTAAGCAGGCTGAACCATATCGAACCTGCTTAGTAGCTGCAACAACAGCAGCGAATGCGGCAAAATTAGGCTCCAAGGACGAACATCTCGTTTAATCAGGTTTATTCTGGGATTCGGTAAAGTTAATGACATGTCGGTACGTTTCAAAGGCTGCGTGTTGAGTTCCTAACGTAGTAGAGTGAGTATAGCAACTACGCATTTCTACTGAGATAATTTAACAGTGGGCCCAGAGACGAGAATCTCAGCCTCAGGAAATTTGATGATGCGAATCTGCAGCTCAGATTAGAGACGATATAATCACTTTGTCTGATTGAGGGAAACAAACAGCTCATTACGTCAAGGTAAATATACATGCATATGTACATGCATCAAGGTTTTCGGTTCAACCTGATTAGCAAGGACAGTGCTTATAGGGAACGAGACTATGAAGATATGTATGTATGTATATGCAGACACGTTTATCATGTTATTGTTCGAATCGACACATTTTCGCCATGTTTAGAGAACAAATATTTTGAAGAATGGAAAACTGATGCTCTGTATACAACGACAGAGATTTTTCATATTTTGTTGGCAATCCTATATTTTCAAATATTTGTTAATTTAAAACGTCGAATAATGGTAGCGTTTATACCGCACATTTAGTCCGCGGACTAAACACCAAATTCCACCTAAATTTTTTAGTCCACGTGGTGTAAACACTGACGGACCGACCTAAATTTAGGTCGGTCCACGATTTCAAGCGACCTGACCTAAATATAGGTCGTCGACTATAATCGTTGTAAACACACGCGACCTAAACATTGATTTTTGCGCGACTATTAATAATGTATGTATGTTGAATATAAGCTCATAACATTCCCCTTTGACACAAAATCATTGAAATAAACATGTTTGAGAGACAAATGAAACGATAAATACAGTGTATGAAGGAAAATTAAACTAAATGACAGCTGTCATATACGAACGAGGACTAAATTCCACCTAAGCAAATTTTAGGTCAGATTGGTGTAAACACCTGAGGACTAAGTTCATTTAGTCCGCGCTTTAGGTCAGGTCACTTTTGGTCCGACCGCTGTAAACCTGCACATTGTCATGAACTGTGTTACCTATTTACTATTTTCCCAATATCACAGACTAGTTTTCCTTCTTTATAAAATTCTATCTTACTTCTAAAAAAACCCCAGCGCATCAGAACCGCTAGAAACACTAATGTTCGAAAAACAGTAGAGGATTTGTGCAGATTTTGCATGTGTATTCTTCCACTAGCTATTTAAGGACACAACAATTGAGTTTGAACCCATAAGAACGTATGAGAGCAGTTACAATGATGCAACACAACTTTGTTGCGCAGCAGAGTTTGCTCATATCTCAAACTTGGCATGGCAACAACATTTTTGAAAATATCCAATTCCACCTGTTCCTATGAGAGTCCGGGAAATGGGAAATGTCATATGCAAATGACAATCAAAATTTGTTTTTCTTTTGCTCATTTTTGCTCTTCAATATACGCTGCAGCTTTTAAAGGATCAAATACTCACTGATATCACTTTCCGAGACTGTAAAGGATCCATATTATCAAACAACAATTTCGTTAATATAGCCAGTGACAGATGACGGTAAATGTTGTGTTGCATTGATTGTAACTCGTTCCACCAACAAAACGTGGCAGCGAATGTTGGTTGCATTGATTGTAACTCAAGCATAAGTCAATTTAATTTCGATGACTTCATCGAAAGTTACAGCGATAGAAAGCTGTTTGGGGCTGCCATCCAAAAAATGTCCAGACCTTAGAAAATTTAAACATTGTTAGGGTTGGAGCAAATGTGACCTGAACTATAGTGCGGACTAAGTGAATTTAGTCCTAAGTCTGCTGTAAACGCTATCATTTTTTACTTATTTTCTTGACTTATTTTCAAATGTTTATGTAGGCATTTACTGGTACGAAAATAACAAAAAAGCCTCGTGCTGGCAATCCCTTGCTAGTACTGTCATATTTGCCTCACGTTGAAGTCAACCTACTCTGCGAATTTCGTATTGATCCGATGACTGCATTGGAAGTTATAGGGATACAAAAAAATGTAGGGTTACCACCCGTAAAAGTTTTCAAATTTTCTAGATCGTAATATTTATTGTTTATTTTCACTACAAAATCACTACCATTTGAAAATTTTATGATAAAATCGCTTCCTTAAGACTTACCGAAAAAAAAACAAAACCAATCATACATAGCTGGCAACCCTATCATTGTTTTTCCAACTAGATTTCTGCTGAGTATTGTCCACAACAAGTTTAATTTGCCATATGAATTTGATTGCACTGAAAGCTAATAGAAAGCTTATCGACCTAAGGGCCAAAATAGACGAGCGGAGCTATCGCGGCGTTTTTCCGCCGAGCTTTTGAGCTTGCAAATGGAACACATGAGTTTGTATGAAGCAAACTATACGAGCGCGATTTTAGCTGCGTGTTAAATCCATACATTTTCAAAAGCTCGGCGGAAAAACGCGGCGATAGCTCCGCTCGTCTATTTTGGCCCTAAGCAAATTTTAGATCGGGTTGGTTGTAAACACCTGAGGAGACTAAGTTCATTTAGTCCGCGCTTTAGGTCAGGTCACTTTTGGTCCGACCGCTGTATATATGACGGCCAGGATTGACGGCAAAATTTTCGCTGCCAATAGTCATAAGCACAATACAATAAGATTTTTCGCACTGGGCGCAGAAAAGCCGCTGTCAAACAATTAGAATGCACTGTTTTGTATGGTAATGCTCACAATTCCGGCGGCCGAAATTTTCGAAGCGTCAGGATTTGCCATGGTGTCATTTGACAGTAACATTTTTGCTGCATTGTGGTTCACCAAATTCAATTGCGAAATTCTATATAGAAGTTAGCCGCCCGCTTCGAAAAATTCGCAGTTATGTGTTTCGGCCTAAAGCATAGTACTGAGTTCGATTTCACGTGAAATTTTCATACAAAATTTTACGTGAAATCTGCTTCGGCGAAAATTTAGCTTGAAAATAAGCAAGAGTTTGTAATAAATCAATTGTAGAAATTTGAATTCGAATGTGTATTGTTGGTACTACGAAAAGGCAATAGATGTCTCTCGTGATATCAAGTAGAGAAAGGAAACTGTCAGAGTAGGAAGAAATTGAGTCATAATAAATATTGAAGTCGTAGTGATCGAACGTGTTTTACTTTGTTCACCGATCAAAGTGATCATTACAAATTTCAGGTGTGGGGTTATGGCACATAAGCCAGCCACAAAGGCACAGCTAATAAAAACTTTGAAAGCAAGTGGTGTGAGAGTGCCGCCGACCGCGACCGTGATCCAGCTTCGGGATTTGATCGAAGCTACGTTCAAAGATAAGTACGGAATATCATCGGAAAGCGGAATTATGGCAGATGCCGCAGCAGGGGCCCCATCGACGTCGGACTCTGATGTCCAGGTGCCATCGGAGCACCCTGTTCAAGCGAAGCAGTCTGATACGCAGGAGCAGACGCCGGGGGTTAGTGAGACGCCGCCATTATTAGACGCCGATGACATGCCGCTGCCATCATCAGACGCTGTTGAGACGCCGCCGCCATTACTAGACGCCAACAAAACGCCGCTGCCAGATGCTGATAGGACGCCGCTGCCATCACCGTATGCCGATAAGACGCCGCCGCCATTACTAGACGCCAACAACACGCCGCTGCCAGACGCTGATAGGACGCCGCTGCCAGATAGGAAACCTGCGCCACCACCGAAGCCCGATGATCAGATGCCGCCGCAGCAAGCTGCTTATATGTCACTGCTGGAATTCAACACACAGATGCCAACATTTAGTATTCATGGAAGTCAGGCGCCGCCGCCATATGCCAAGGAGATGCCAGCCATTCAGATGCCCACGTCGAAGCCTGAAGTTTCTGACACAATCGGAAAATTGGCGTTTATTCGAAGTCAGAACGAGATGGCCGAATTAGACATAGAATTGTCATTATTAAAAAAGAGACAGGAGGTCTTGCGGCTGAGGACCGAGGTAAGAAAACTCGAAAGCGGTCTGCCAGATCATTCATTAGCGGAAAAGAAGCAAAAAATGACGCTGCAGGACATTAAAGAGATCGTTCCGCCGTTCAGTGGGGCTCGCATAACAACTTATGATGTCAACAAGTTTTTGGCCGATTTGGAAGCCATTTTTAGAACAGCCGAGTGCAGTGAGACCTTTAAGCTTATGGCATTAAGAAGCCGACTAATAGATGCAGCGCAAGACTACTTAGGTGGAAGTACTGCAGTCACGTATCAGAGCCTAAAAGATGAGCTGATAAAAGAGTTTGGCCAGGTAGTAAATACTACTGACGTCATCGAGCATCTGCGGGGAAGAACCTGGGATAGTTAGGCGGAATCTTTGCATCGGTACGTTTTGATAATGCAAGGATTAGCGCGCCGCAGTACTCTAACTGAGCAGGAGCTCGTTAATATTATAGTAGACGGAATGCGATTGCCCAGGGAGGAAGCCATTTTGCTTTTGGCCAATAGCAGGACGCTAGACTCGCTCAAGGATGCAGTAAACGCTCATGAGAAGCGCATTATGGCGAGCTTACAACTTTCACAGCGGGCTAGAAGACCTACTGTTGCTAGTACGATAACTAGACAAACAATGCCTAGCCAGTCACGAGGTCGCGGTATTCTGCCGAATGCTGACAGGAGACGTCAGGACGATCCGGAAGACGCGAGGCAAACAAGGTGCTTCAACTGTTGCTACTTTGGCCATTATCAAAGCCGTTGCCCGTATGAAAGAAGGCCAGCAAATTCGTGTTTCAAATGTTGGGAACCAGGACACAACCACCGTCAGTGTCGGAATAAGCAAAAGGAGCCCCGATTGCTGAGGGATATTAGCATGGGTGCAGCATATGAGCGAGGGTCGAATTACGAAGAAGCCAGCGAAGAAGATGATGCCACCATTGTCGGAGAAGCCAGCACGATCGATGCCATAAACAATGTAAGTGTCATTTTTAGAGTCAATTGTGGTTATAAAATTAACGTATTGTCATTATTTGATACCGGTAGCCCCGTCAGTTTTATTCAGAAAAGCGTTATCCCAGGTAGAGTAGCCACGAAGCGTCGTACGACAAAGTTCAGAGGAATCGGAAACAGACCCATCGAAATTTTGAATACAATAAAGTGTCAGATTCTATTTAGAAGGCAAATAAATGAAGTAAAATTATTAGTTTTAGAAGATACTGCTACAGGGTTCCCGTTGATTTTGGGACGGGATTTCCTTAAGTTGTTTAGAATTAAGTTATGTCATGTAAGAAATAGAACCGTTAATATACGAAATACATACAGATTAATGCCTCCATATTATTGTTCTAAAACCACAATTGATTCTCTACCGATTTCTTCTGACTTTAAAAAAACTAAAAATCTAACTTTGAATAAAAAGAAAGTAAGTTTTGCCGAGACTGTTCCGTCAGAGGGGGAGATGGGAAAATATGATGAAAGGATGGTTGATATAAATCCAAATGAGTTCAGTATGCCAGACAATGAATTAAGTAATGGAAGCCAATTGCGAATAGACGAAGTAAATATAATTAATATGTCAGATAGTAATCTAAACATAGGTAGTCAATTGCTGCTAGATGAGAAAAATAGGATAAGTTCGGTCGTCTATGATAGTTATTTGTTCCCGCCGCCAGTTGACATAGAACCATATGGTTATCAGATGAGGATTAGGTTGTTGAACGACACACCCATATATTCGGCCCCAAGACGGTTGTCCTATAATGAAAGATGTGAAGTCCAAAAGCTGTTAGATGAAATGTTAGAAAAGGGAGTAATCAGGCCAAGTGAGTCACCATATGCCTCCGCAGTTGTGCTAGTTAAAAAGAAAACAGGAGAAGTTCGAATGTGTGTGGACTATCGTGGCTTAAATAAGGTTACAGCTCGAGACAACTATCCTTTACCATTATTAGAAGATTGTATTGAGTTCCTGGGTGGCAAGAAGTACTTTAGTACACTAGATTTGAAGAATGGGTTCTTCCATGTAAGGATGTCGCCAGACTCCGTGAAGTACACTTCGTTTGTTGTTCCCCAGGGACAGTTCGAGTACTTGAGAATGCCTTTTGGCCTGAAGAACGCCCCGTCTGTTTTCCAGCGCTTTATTTCTGAAATTTTTGATGATTTTATTAAAAAGAGGGAACTTATAGTCTATATGGATGATCTGATTATTGCTACAAAATCATTCCCTGAGCATCTAGACGTTTTAGGAAGGGTGTTGCAGCGAGTTTACAGTAGAGGACTGGAATTGAAGTTGCCTAAATGCCAGTTTGGATATGAGGAACTGGATTATTTGGGATACCGAGTATCGAAAGATGGCATTAAGCCTAGTAACGACCATGTACAGGCCATCTATGATTACCCGATGCCTCAGAACATTAAAGAATTGAGGTCATGTTTAGGATTGTTTTCGTACTTCAGAAGGTTTGTTCAGTCCTATGCGGAGATTGCTAAGCCACTTACGGCATTGACACGAGAAGGTACGCCGTTCGAAATGACAGACGCATGCCACAAAGCATTTAATGTACTGCGGGATAAGTTAACTAAGAGCCCTGTTTTGGCAATCTATAGTCCAAAGAATGATACAGAACTACATTGTGACGCCAGCTCTCTGGGGTTTGGAGCGGTATTGCTTCAGAGGCAGTTGGATACTAAGTTTCACCCAGTAATGTTCTTTTCTAAGACTGCGTCACCCGCTGAAAGTCGGTATCATAGTTTCGAACTGGAAACACTCGCAATTATATATGCGCTGAGGAGATTCCGAGTATATTTGGAGGGGTTACCATTTAAAATAATAACGGATTGTAATTCTGTCAGACTCACCTTAGAAAGAAAACTTATGAACCCTAGGATCGCCAGATGAGCGCTAGAGCTACAGTCTTACGATTATGTTTTAGAACATCGACATGGGGTGTCAATGGGGCACGTGGACGCATTGAGTCGCTGCCATGTGCCGCAAGAGCCTGCTGAAGAACTTGGTACAGGAAGTGTAACCGCTGCTACCGCGGCCCGAGTCAGAAGGAATGGCAAGTTGGACGCTCGATGTAGAATTGTTGCTCCTGTCAATGAAGAGGACGCCAGTTTTCAGATACAAATCACGCAAAATAGGGATCCTGAGCTATTACAGATTAGGGATGCTCTGGAAGTGGGCTCGGTCGATAGGTTTGAATTAAAAAACGGATTAATATTTCGAAAGAGTGTGGATAACCATCTTAGTCTCTGTGTCCCGCAGGAGATGGAGGAGAATATTATGAGGCTCATACATGAGAAAATTGGTCATATGGGAGTAGATAAAACGCATGAAGAAGTAAGGCGCCATTATTGGTTTCCGCGTATGAAAAAGAAAATAGAAAAATTCATAAGAAATTGCATTAAATGTATTATGTACGCGGCTCCTGTTAGGTCTTCTGAGAGAAACCTATACATTATTGAAAAAAAACCCGTTCCTTTTGATACTCTGCATGTCGACCACTTCGGTCCTTTGCCAGCAATTAGATCCAAAAGGAAACATATCTTAGTGGTAATCGACGCCTTTACAAAAATGGTCAAATTGTATCCGGTCAATAGCACTAGTACTAAAGAAGTAGTTGCCTGTCTAAGTAGATACTTTGAATACTATAGTCGTCCCTCCCGCATTATTTCTGACCGGGGGTCATGTTTTACATCTTTGGAATTCAGTGAATTTTTGAAGAAACAAAATATTACGCACATTAAAACTGCTGTTGCGTCCCCACAGGCTAATGGGCAAGTGGAGCGAGTAAATAGAGTCATCAAAGGTATGTTAGGTAAAATTACTGAGCCCTTTGAACATTCTGACTGGACACAGATGCTGTCCAAGGCTGAATTTAGCATGAACAATACTCGTCATAGGTCAACTCGTTATAGTCCTAGTGAGCTCTTGTTTGGCCTGCGCCAGAAAGGACCAGAAGTTGACGAAATGACCGAATTTGTTACGGAAATAATTAGTGATGGGATTGAAAGGGACATAGAGAAAGTGAGAAGTGAGGCTCAAGAAGCCATCCGGAGGTCGCAACGGTATAATGAGGAGTACCATGCGAAAAGAAGCACCCCGGTAAAACAATATCAGGTTGGTGACTATGTGGTAATGCGCAATGTTGATACGACGGTCGGAACTAATAAGAAGTTCATACCTAAATATCGTGGACCTTATGTTGTCAGACAAGTTCTTCCCCATGATAGGTATAGGGTGTCAGATGTAGAAAACAGTCTTTTAACACAGCGACCTTATGACGGAATAGTCGAGGCGGCACGCTTACGTAAATGGAAGGAGATTGATGTCGGAAGAAGTTAGTATAAATGACTTTAGTTAAATTATGAATGATCGAGGCCGATCAACTGTCAGGTCGGCCGAAACTGTAATAAATCAATTGTAGAAATTTGAATTCGAATGTGTATTGTTGGTACTACGAAAAGGCAATAGATGTCTCTCGTGATATCAAGTAGAGAAAGGAAACTGTCAGAGTAGGAAGAAATTGAGTCATAATAAATATTGAAGTCGTAGTGATCGAACGTGTTTTACTTTGTTCACCGATCAAAGTGATCATTACAAGTTGTACTAAGCTCTTAGCATGAAAAGTTGCTTTGAAGTTGCTTTCGCGTTGAAAACGTAGATGGCATTGAAACATGTCTCCAATCATTTCACGCCAATTTAGTTTGTGCAGTTCATTCTTTCGAGCTAAAAAGTGACATTTGGTGTTTCAATTTGAAAATGGAGCTGTGCAAATGTCTTTCCAATAAGAAAATCGATCGAAAAGTGAAATTCTTGACATTTTATCCGTCAGAAATGAGCATTGTCTCTGCTTTTCTCCATTGCCAAAATTTTCGCTCGAAAGAATAACCAGAAAATGGAGACATGTCAAAATTTCACGTGAACTCGAACTCAGTACCAGCCTTAATAGGCTAATCACAATACAGCGTTTTCCGCAGTGAGGTAGTAGAAATGGAGTGGACATGCCCATAAGATTTACATTGAAGGGGATGGTAGTAATTTTTTAGCTACTCCATTGTCAAATCGGGTCAAATCCAAGTAGTTCCCCTCCAATTTGACAATGAGATCAAAATGGCGTAAAGGCAGCTTTAACATGCTTTGTGCGCGATGAAGGGGCTAATGGTGGAAAGTTATACCGTCCGTGTCCAGGGGCTGGTTTTCCGCTGCGGCGAACGCAGTGGGCTGCGGGAAGTGCTGTCAAAAAATTAGAATGCACTGTTTTGTATGGTAACGCGCACAATGGCTGCGGCGGAATTTGCGGCAGCGGCGAAATTTGCCAAATTTCTAATTTTGCCGCACCGCTAGTAATTCAATTTAAGGTCTGTTCGCGTACTTTCAGTCACTGAATTTTACTGAATTTTCCTGAATCATGTGGTGGGGGAAATTCAGGAAAAGTACGAAAACGCTCTCATTGCATTTCCTGAAAATTGACAAACAAAGGGGTCTGCTGTCGGTTTTTGGGAGAACAAAAGTTATTATAAAGTCATCCTAAGCGGCGATAAACTATCGCCACAAAAATAATCGTCTTTCATAATAACATTACGCCAAAAACCGTTTGACAGTTTACAGTATTTTTCAGTAGCTCAGATCCTACTGAATTTTACTGAAAGAGGGGAAATTTTCAGTATCCAGTAAAACGGAGTACAAAAACGGCTTCATTGCAATTAATTGCAATTGATCGTAGTACGCGAACAGACCATCTGAAAAAACCCCGTGTGTTTTAGTTCTAAAAGATTATAGTCTCCGATCAGCTACAGCTTCTCAAAATGTGTCTAAAAATGGTTGTAAACGACGCGAACTACGAAAACGGAGATGAAGATTTGGCGATTAGCCAATCATTCAGTTTTGAGTGGTTTTGGGGAGTGCGGATTTGGTACAAATTCTTTTACGATTTTTCAAGCAACTGTTCAATGCTTTGAGCTGCGCTTGTTTTTGGGGGTGTCTTTTTTAAACTAATTAGTTTAAAATTAAAAAAAAAAATTTTCTTCGATTCCTTCATTCCCGCCATTTTCGGCAATTATTGGCCAATCGGTCCCTCCTTTTCGTAGGTTTCGCGTCGTTTACTCAACCATTTATAGACACATTTTGAGAAGCTGTAGCTGATCGGAGACTATAATCTTTTAGAACTAAATTTTCGTAGTCAAAATGTTGCTCAATGTGAAAATCAGCTGAAGATGGAAAAGTCAAATCGAGCGCTGGTAAACAATTGCAGTCAGTTTACGCCGAAATTGATTTCTGAAATATTGTGGTCAACGCAAAAATAAGATCAAGAATGGAGACAACAGCATCGTCCTCATCCGAAAAAGTAAGTTGAATTTTAATCGTCTACCTTAGCTCTTCGTAATTACTTGAAAATTTTGCAGTCGGCCAACAAACCATCTGAACCCTTGAAAATCAAACCATCTGACTTCTTGAAAATCAAACAATCTGACCCCTTGAAAATCAAACCATCTGACCTCTTGAAAATCAAACCATCTGACCCCTTGAAAATCAAACCATCTGACCTCTTGAAAATCAAACCATCTGACCCCTTGAAAATCAAACCATCGGGAAATCGCCGCAAAAGTGGACATCATCGAATAATTGAGGACGATAATATATCATTTGAAACAATAGTTATCGATTGTGCACCCACCGCAGCGACTACAACTAAAAGTCCACCCAAAGCTGCAAACTCTCATTCGACCGCCATTAATCAATCGTCTCCGAAAAAACGCAAAATTGAACCGCAAATCAACATCGAAGACCATGCTGCAACGAATCAATCGCTTCTTGAAAAAGTTGCATTCTTGCGAGTCAGCGTGAATTATTTAATGTTACGGCTGGGATTGACACCGTTCGATTTTTCGCAAAAAATAGAGTTGAAAGATCTGATGCAGGCGTATAATGAAAAGAAGAAAGCATTGGTGAAAACAAATAGAAGGTAGAAAGTAAATAGCATAACTTTAAACTAAATTTCGGTTGGATTAAGTTTTTATTGTGATCACGATTAACTAGTTTAAGGAAACCTTTGGTTTGTGAGTAAACCATGTTAAAGAAGTACAAAATAAATGTAAATAGTTTTGAAATATTGTGGTTTGTCTACTATCTGCGGAAATATTAACAGGATAATAAATGACCATGTAGGCAAGGCAACCATAACTTAGATTACTCCATTTTGTGGCTTGCGGTGTTCTTTTGTCTAAAATAGACGTTGGTCTTGCTTTGCATGTATTTGTTTCAATATAATTCTTTTTGATTATCTCGACAAAGTGGTGCACTTAGCATTAGGATAACGAAGGCATTGATCTACCGAATAAACAATGAAGAACCAGGCTATTTTTTGAGAGCAATTTTTCGATATCTGTCAAGAAATTGGAAAACGTCTAGCTTATAAGGGAAGAATTGGTCTTTAACAAGTTCTTATGCAACTTAACCTCCAGTTGCCAAACATTTTTGCGACGTATTTGATTACTCCAATATTTGCATAAATATATTAAATAAATTATTGCTTTTCCTACAAATATATACTGAAGAAGTAGTCAGAATATTACTTGAAATAAATCAACCTGTTAATAGGGAGCTAGTGAAGCTCAGAAGAGCCAAAAGAACAGATGAACAGGGTGAAAGAACATCGAACTGGGTAGCCAGCAAAAGTAAACTCTCAGAATACGGCAAATAGCTGAGCAAATCCGAACGAAATACTTAAAGTAAACTCTATTAGTGTCTTCATTGGGAATCCTGAACTTCCAGAAACTGTAGGGATACAGTAAGCTCTGTCCAAGAGTATATAAGACTACTTCGAACCTCAGGGGGAGGGATGGCGACTATCTTTGGAGACACTGGAAATGTTGCTCAAAACACACTTCCGAGAGAGCACAATTAGTAACCATAGTGTGGCGTTTAAACTCCTAAAGGTTAAATGGCCTGTAAACTCCTTCAAACTGGAATTGTTTTTGTGGGATGATTAAAATTGAAAATTTTTTTTTTTACTAAGTGGTTTCGAAAGTATGCACTAATTCTCATCAGACATCAGCTCATAGTGCAAACTTGACTGATGTCACCACTTACAGTTGGAGATCATTAATTTTTATTTAATTTTGTTATTTTACATTAATTTTTATTACTTCAAACTATTTAAATTACCAGGACAATATGGGATCATCCCGACTCCACAACAAAAAGACACAGAGAAGCTGAAAACCGCACTGGTATACGTTTTTAGAGCAATCCTTAAAACTCGGCTACATGCCAGAATCGTGGAGGCTGGCGCGGTTAGTGTTAGCCCCTAAGAGTGGCGGCAAACTGACTGAACTTCCAAAATTATACACGCCAATCAGCCTCACATCCTTTATATTGAATAACAAAGAGTTTCAATTTGCCTACCAATACGGCAACACAACTTTATCAGTCACTTAAGTTTGTACAAATAATAGAAAAAGCATTGGATGATAAGGAAATCGCACTATATGATTTCGTGGACATAGAAGGAGCCTTTGATAATGCAAGGTTCCCTCCATGTCCATGCACCATGCTGAGAGGAGCTCGTGAATAGGTAGTGAAAGGGTCGAATGAAGTATTAAGGTACCGAGATATATTGGCGGAGCTGGGGGTAGCAAAATAAAAGGTTGAATACTAAGAGGGGACTTCCGCAGAAGGGGTACTATCCCCTGCTATGGTCCCTACTGGTGGACAACATTTTGGGGATTAATCGCTCTCGGATGTGCAGTTGACATCAGGGTATAATAATAAGCGGCTATCATTCGGTTATTTTGAGATCCAGAATGCAAAAGGCTTTAAATGATGCGAATCCTCAAAAAACGAGCATAGTCCCATATAAATTTCCAAATTGGCATAAGAGTCCTAAAAATTAGAGGAGATAAAATATCTAGAAATCCGCCTTAATAGGATACTCACCTAAGACATTCATGTCAACAAAACGGCACTGAAGGTGGTTTAGGCACTTTGGGTAACCAAACAAATGCTTGAACGCAGGTGAAGACTATCTGCAAGGCAGACACTGTTGGCATATGAACGAATGGTGAAACAAACATATCCTAATGGATCAGCAGTGCTGTGGAAGAGAAAAGTCACACAGAAAACTGCTGTTAACAGACTCAATAAGCTTCAAAGGATGGCCTGCCTGCCTGCCTGCTGATTACACGAGCAATAAGTCCCACCCCAACGACAAGGTCGAAGGTCCTTCTAAAACTTGAACCAATACTCGCAAAAATTCAAGAGGAACAGGCAAGTAGCTAATAACATGCCTGCAGGTAGGAATCAGGAAATCTAAAAGGTCATCTTAGTATCCTGGATGACGTCAGACTCATAATGGAAATACTGAAGTTCTGCGATCGAATGGAACAGAGGTCGTAAGACCCAGGTGCAAAATGCAAATCTCCCTCCCTTAGGGAGGCCACTATCTATCAAGCAGAATTATATGCTATACTAAAGGCCACGCATACAATAATATGAAGGTATATTAAAAGGATCAGTATTAAGAATCTACCGGATAGACAAATGGTTCCCAAGGCTATCAGCCGCGATCAAATAAACTTAGCTATGCTCTTAGGGGTGAGTGAGACCCTAAATTAAGTAGGGGTACAGAGCAGCCTCAAGTTTATATGGGACCCTGGTCTTGAGTGGCACCCATGCTGAACTATGGGCTAAATGCTCTGCATTGGTCCGACTCCGTTCTGGGGCTTTTCGAAGGCTGTTACGGACAGGGAAATCAAAACGTGGCTACGAAAAATTTAGTGATACACTAACCTCAATCCGTATTCGTCCAGCAAGGTCAGCTAAAAACAAAGCCGCTGTCGCTGCAAGTGTTGCAGAAAAGCTTGGTTTATCAATTCCATAACGTCCACAGGAGTTGGGGATATGACAACAGTTTGCACCGTATTTCGCACAAAGATCTTGGCCTAAAGACGTACAAAGTCTAGCTGCCGCAAGAATTGAGGCCACAAGACAATTCAAAATTCAATCGAATGACCCCAGCTTTTCAACAAAATCATTCTAAGTGACGAGGCCCACTTCAATCTTGGGTACGTTAACAAACGAATTTGTCGCATTTGAAGACATAAAAAAGAAAAAAATAATGATCGAAAAACTTCGCCATCTAAAACGCATGACAGTTTGGTACGTATTTTGGGCTAATGGGATCATTGACCCGTATTTTTTTTTATAGAAAATTTGGATTGCGCGATCGGACCATGTTGACCAACATTTTTGGTCTAAAATAGACGCTCTCGACATGGACAATGTTTATTTTCAGCAAGACAACGCTACATGCCACAAGTGGTGAAATAATTTCCTTTTTACGTGAAAAATTCCCTGGAATGATAAATTCACACAATTCAGATATTAATTGGCCGCCCAGAGCTTGCGATTTAAGTCCATTAGACTTTCTTCTTTGTGGATGCGTTAAAGATAACGTTTACGTTAACAGTCCAATAACAATTGAACAGCTGAAACACAACATCATAGCCGAAATTCCAGCAAACCCGGGGATTTGCAGTCAGATGCAGCTATAACCTCAGACCACTCAATCGAGCATAGTTACAATACCTCGACTAAGATATTTTAAGAAGCAAAAACACCATTTCATCGTTTTTTTATTTTAATTTTATTGTAGCCTTTATTAATAATAAAAATTCTTCACAATATAATGTATACTTTATACAGTGCTTTTTCGCCTTCTGTTTTTTTTTTTTAAATTTACTCCCCACTTCTCGTATATTTTCACGGCATTATCATTTAATATTTATACACATGTTTCATTAGAATATGTATTTCCATTAGAAGATATATTTAAACTTCTTCCCCAAAAAAGACAAAACTAATTCGCATCAGCGACTTTCATTTGTCGCTCAGTTTAACAAACATAACATTTTCTTATTAGATTTGTTATCGATCTAATTACTAGCCTTCGAAATAAACTGTTTTTTGTTCAATTGATCTTTCGCCGCTTGTGATTTGTTTTCGATTTTCTTTACCGTGATTGCTGCGCGTTGAAGCAAATTTATTTTGATTTCAGAAGAAAAAAAAAATACAAAATAAACTACAATTTCACGCAATTTCGATTACCAAATAGGCGAGATGATACAAAATAAATACAATCACTATGCTTTAGAAAACTGAAAATTTTCGAAACGAAAAACTCGGGAAATTCTGCCGTTTTAAAAGTAGCACAAACTTTAAAGTTTTCTATTCTAATATTTAAGAAATATACACTTTGAAATGATATCAAACTTGTTTTAAGTTCGAGCCACAAAGTTTTCAATTTATAGCTGACCTCCACTAAATGATAACTGACTGTATGCACGTTTCTCGCCTTCTAGTGCTTGAGCCTGATTTTCTCGTTTCTATTGTTAAACAAACCACACGTCCTCCATCTTTTCTTCCTCCATCCGACATCATCCTAAAAACTATAACTCTATTCCTACTATTCCTATATATAATGTTTATTTTCACCACAGTACTGTTTTTTTTTTTTTTTTTGATAATTAGAAATTGTTTTGTTTATCGCTCCTATTTTTGTAAAAATTTTGTGAAAAGTAGAAACAACTTATCATCGCTCGAAGTTATTCGTACTATTCCATGTTTCTCTTTTTTCGATTGAAATTGAACGTAGTCGCTTATTAGGCTGGGCTATGTGTTTTATGGTTGTTGTTGTTGTTGTTGGTGGTGGTGTCCCTAGAAGCTTGTGTAGCCGCGAGCCGTTGATCGTCGTCGCGCAATCAAATAGGCAATTAGAACGATTACAATGAGTGTAGCCAGAGCAATGCCAACTGCAATTGGAACGATATCGGGTGTATCTATAGCGTCGCAATCTTTAGCTGTCGAGAAACCAGTCTTGTTGTTCTCGCGGAAGGCTTCGAATTGGACTTTGGATAGTGAGATCGAGCCGTTCGGTTCGGTGGCATTATTGAAGGTTTCGGTCAAATTGAAGTGTTGTTTGCGTGTACAATGATAGGACATGTGCAGGGGAGTTGAGAATATTTTCCCGGCGAAGAGAAGTTGCACAGTTTGATTATCTGGAAAAATCATATTAAATCAGTAAGATTTTGATTAGAATTCATTAAATTACCTTTTGCGTTTGGATAGCTGGGACCTTCGATCGGGATATGTAAAACAACCTGCGTTAACGAGAAATCCTTCTTTGTATCATTCTTCTTGAAATACATAGTAAGTGCACTAATTGCATCTTCGGGGCCCCATTGTAACGAAATCTGCTGTGATTGGTTTCCGCAACTATCGTATTGAACAGTAGCGTTTGGTGGCACATTCAACAAAGCTGACGAGGTTTTCTTATCTACAAGAAAAGTAATAGGTTTTTAATGAGTCAGTTGAGTGCATTATATCATGCATCCATCTAGTAAAATCTAATTTATTATCTAGATAGTAGAATACATCACAAATAAGTTTTTTATGCGACACTGCATACACTTGGTTTACAAAGGCGTTAGAAATATAGTTATTTGGCAGTTTAATTCATTTATTCAAAATTTTATTCACTAAGAATCAGGGGCGCTGTTTTTAAAAAATCTGAAAATGATTGAAAACATTAAAATTCTTACTGTTCATGATGTTATAATTACGTTAGAATTTTGATTTACTTCTTCAATATTTTCTAAAAGCTATTTACTGCGATCAGTATTTCAAATGGAAGTAAGCAGTAGTTCCAAGCCAACAATAACATATATGTACCTTTCCATAATATATTTGAAGCCACGTCTATTGCTTTATCTTGTCGGTGAACTCGTCATATACATAGATATAGAAGAACGGTGCATAAAACGAAATAAACGATGGCTCAGAATTTCTTAGAAACAATACACAATCGTCTGACAGGACGCTGAGACATGGCAACTGGGCCTTTCGGAAAAAAAACTATATTCGTTATAATGGGACAAAGTAGAGATAAATTCGAGCGAAATTACGTCGCTATAAACAGTTTATCATTATAACTTGAGTCGTAATAAGCGAAGGTTTTGCAATACATATTATATAGGAAGGCAACCAAAACGATTCACTGAAGTCGCTATAAGCACTTGGTCCTTTTAAGCGAAGTTCGCCGTCTTTCGCCGTCTGGTCGTCATTGTTTCAATTTTCTTTTAAACGCAAGTATTAAATACCTTCATTATTCTAAAAATATTTATAATCCTCTCTAATAAAGATTGCGAGAAACCACAAACTCTAGGTCGAAGCCGTAAACCAAAGTAGATAAATCATGAAATTAGCGACTAGAGTTGACTGTCATGAGGTATGGAAACTTTACTGGTCCATTCAATTGACCTCTCATAAGTCAATAGTTTCGTGGTCAGTATGCTGCATATTGCCATTTTGCTGGAACCACAAATAAATTTCGTCCCAGCAATAATCATTGATCACTGTCTGGTGACATACCCGCCATCAGCTGTTATGTGAGATTCAATCTAAAAGATAACATACCACCAGCGTCGTGGTTAGTCGTCAGCCGAATAGGGGGAATAACACATGGCGTGTGATAATATGCACGTATCGTGCCAATTCGGACTGGCAGAAATGTGATCATAACCTCCTCTCGGCGGCCACTGGCAGCAATCCGACCTCATAGGTAGTCTCGTATAAGCAAGATTGATGAGAGACCATTAGCCTCTGTCGTAAAAAAGTCGCATGCCTGTACAGCCACGAATCAAAATAAAACCGAACTTCCGGCCAGTACTTCTGAAGGGAAGTCACAAGAAGAAGACTCCTTCCAAAGGTGTTCAAAGGTGTTGCGGTCACCAAAAGAAAGGGAGCAAAACGATGCATTAGGCGATCGAGAGATGGTGGGCTTTGAAACTGGCTGAGGAGCCCGCTCCGACGGCTACCGCGAGTCCGAAGGATTTTGCGGTACCAATCAACAGAACAAGTACTCAGCAGATTGGCAGCGGATCTAAAGAATCGCTGGTCATTTCAATGGTTGAGTTGGCACTTAGCAGAGCAACGGCATGGAAGAGAGAGGGAGGCTGAAAAGTTCGCATGACATCGGAAGGGAAGCGCCGACGAAGCCACTTAGCAGAGTAGCAACCGGAAATAGAGATAACAATCGGAAATAGAGATAACAACCGGAAATAGAGGTAACAACCGGAAATAGAGGTAACAACCGGAAATAGAGGTAACAACCGGAAATAGAGGTAACAACCGGAAATAGAGGTAACAACCGGAAATAAAGGTAACAACCGGAAATAGAGGTAACAACCGGAAATAGAGGTAACAACCGGAAATAGAGGTAACAACCGGAAATAGGGGTAACAACCGGAAATAGAGGTAACAACCGGAAATAGAGGTAACAACCAGAAATAGAGGTAACAACCGGAAATAGAGGCAGCGACCTCAAGGGTTTGCAGTTTATTGCAAGGGTAGCGGTTGGGTTTATTAAAGGGAGAAAGCGGAACTCTCAACGCTTCAGGAAGAGAGAGAGAGAGACAAAGCAAGCGACTATCAGTGTAGGGACATCGGACGAAGCCACTTAGCAGAGTAGCAACCGGAAATAGAGATAACAATCGGAAATAGAGATAACAACCGGAAATAGAGGTAACAACCGGAAATAGAGGTAACAACCGGAAATAGAGGTAACAACCGGAAATAGAGGTAACAACCGGAAATAGAGGTAACAACCGGAAATAAAGGTAACAACCGGAAATAGAGGTAACAACCGGAAATAGAGGTAACAACCGGAAATAGAGGTAACAACCGGAAATAGAGGTAACAACCGGAAATAAAGGTAACAACCGGAAATAGAGGTAACAACCGGAAATAGAGGTAACAACCGGAAATAGAGGTAACAACCGGAAATAGAGGTAACAACCGGAAATAGAGGTAACAACCGGAAATAGGGGTAACAACCGGAAATAGAGGTAACAACCGGAAATAGAGGTAACAACCAGAAATAGAGGTAACAACCGGAAATAGAGGCAGCGACCTCAAGGGTTTGCAGTTTATTGCAAGGGTAGCGGTTGGGTTTATTAAAGGAGAAAGCGGAACTCTCAACGCTTCAGGAAGAGAGAGAGAGAGACAAAGCAAGCGACTATCAGTGTAGGGACATCGGAGATCAAGTACCCGAGGATGCTCAGTATAAACCAATGGCTGGGTGTCGGCGACAGAAGATGTCAGATCGTTCCTTCAGCGATGCGGATCACCTTAATCTGGCCGTCGTCAATACAGGAGCATCTGGAATGGAAATTGGGGGTGACGTGACCAAGGTTATATTTTAGCATATCATCGAAGAGCTACTCAAGTTTCCCATGCCGACGGAGGAGGAATCACCCCACCGTTAAAGAGACAGAGCTCAGATGTTAAGGTTACCTCCTGGAGTTTGTTCCTGGTGATGAATCTTAAAGATCAATCGAAGGTGCCTGATCTTATCAGTGTAGCTAAAACAGTGCTGGGTATCGATCGGGAATAGCGGATAACCGACAGGCCACCCAAGGGTTGATAACCTTCGGAGTGAAGAGGATCACCATTTAATTTGATGCTGACATTGCGCTGATAAAAAATCGCTTCTAAGTAGGAACGCGGTCTGCAGATTCGGCGCGAGTGTCAATGTGTTCCAGTCAACTGGTAGCGACAAAACAAGGACTGTATTGTCGCCAAAAAAAAACTTAATATCATTTTCTTTCCGCAGCTTTATGACGAAGATACGATATCTGTGTATTTTGCGAGAAGAATCGCGGACTTTGCTGCTATTTAACAATATGACAAAGACGAGTGGCAAAAGCAGCTATTAAGGGCTAATGATATCATCAGCTGTGACGGAAATGCTCACCACGTGATATGGAAAAGCACCAACATAAACGACGGAGGCATGTACTTACTAGAATTTTTTATTTCAAGCAATTTCAATATTCTCAATACAGATGCTAAACCTACATTTAACTCCAGGTATAATAGGAAGCATCCATAGCTTGCCCGTGTCTGAACGGACCGCCAATGGTTATGCTGGACTTTTAGTAGCTTTGAAACCTTACCCAAAAGAGTTTGGAACCCGAGAACAGCACAGCGGGAAGTTTACTTCGGGCAAACAAAGATGCTGCTCAGGAAATAACACGACCTGAATATGGCCTGCGCAGGACGAATTAATTAACCGTTTAACAGGAATCTTGGCAACATATTTCAAACATTTGCATACGGAGGAACCCGTAAGGAAACTTACTTATAAAAATTTAACTATAAAAAAGCTGAATGGGGTACCGATAACAGCAGGAGCTGTCGCTTTTCAAAAAGAAGGTACGACGAGTCAAACGCGACGCATACAGAGTATCCTTCGAGAACAACAAAGTAGAGAAGCCGTCAGAATCAGCCTATCTTTCTTTCTCCGTAGGGATAGTGAGGATTGGGCAGAGGACTCGAACAAGTGTCTGGGCATGCTTCTGAAACTCACTTACCGGAATCGGCTAAGACGACTTCGAGGAATGTCCAATTGTCGAAAAGCACCAGGCGTCCGAGCAGCTGATTAGGAAGTAACAGAAGAATTTAAAATTGAGTAGGAAATAGGCACAGGGATAGATGAAATATTGCCTAACATGCTCCTTAGTAAAAATCGGTTTCTTTACCTTTCTGATTTTCGACAATTTTTCTCCCACTTTTTTGATTTTTCAAAAACAGTCAACTTTTACGAAAGATTAAGGGACAATATTTAATATACTTATAGGAAACATACTTAATATAGAAGATTCGATTTATTTGTAACTGTAAAAATAAAGAATAGTCTCTCATAATTCCTTTTTTAATTAGCAATGAAGAACTAATTAATGAAGCAATTATAAAAAACAAGCGAACTGCAGTTATCTTTCTTTGTTCGAAAATATTGACCGATAGTATGAATATATACTGTTCCTGTAAAAAAACGCTATTGCGTCAGTTTAGCTTTGGGTCGAGTTTGTAGATACTACAGAAAATGAAGATAAAACATACTTGCATATCGTACAAAAACAGTTAAATATAGGACACTTTTTTTTTGCAACAATATCAGATAATTTTTTCTAGAAGACGATCCAAATCATTTCTCCACATCTTTCTAGGTTTTTTTTGTGTTGTACTGTGCTATACTGGCAACATATTTACATCGGAGTCTATGTGACTAATAACACTTCCATCGTGATAATTTGTCTTATCAATGCTATCTACTCCAAAAATAATTTATAATAATCATGAAAACATCTAGATTGCAATAAATCAAAGGTGGATGGCATTAGATAAACACGGTTGACTGGAAATACTGTACGCAATTAGTGAGAAATACGAGAATTTTTTGTAGTATGACTAACTGAACAATTGTAGACGCCTTGAAACTTTCTTCAAAACATGTATATTCGTTACAAAAATGTGGTTCAGAAAATTTACTCAGAAGGAAAAAAACGGAAAAGATAGAAAGTTGTATTATAATGCATAGATGCATATTAAGAATCAGATTTTTTTGTAGCTGTGAATAGCTATTAAGCTGTGAATAGCTACCTTTGAGATTAGCTATTAAGTTTTCTAATTTTGAAAATAGTGACATTAAACTTTGTCGGCTCGATATAGCGGCCACTTCCAAACTTTTGCATGGACAAAGCGATTCGACTCGAAAAAACAGAATAAATAATTCGATTAAGACAAGATTTGTTTTTTACGAAAATATTCGCAAATACACGCGCGCAATAGTCACGTGTTCGATGCGTTCGCCAACGCAATTTAAATAAACCGACAAATCGATTTTCTTACTCAAGTTGTTTGTTTTCATGCGTCCCTTGGCGAAGTCCTTCCATTCGTAGAAGGCTTCAATTCTTTGCAAAATTTTATTTTGCTAGATTTCTTTTCATCGTCCACTATCTGATTTCCTTTAATATAATTTTTTTATTTTATTTGCGAAAATTCTTACCTTTTGTTTCGTAAGTTAAATTCAGTTGTGTGGCCATTTGAATCATAATACAGGTCGTATTCCATTTTCCAACGCTAGGATCGGGGAAAGGTTTGGGTGGCGGTGCTGGTGTTGTTGGTGTTGGTTTTGGAGTGGTTGTAGTGGTGGTGGTGGTTGTTGATATTGGTTTTGGAGTAGTAGTAGTAGTAGTTGTTGTGGTGGAGGTGGTTATTGTTGGTTTTGGTGGCTGCGGTGATGTTGAAATTGTTACATAAATCGGTTCATCATCGCCTTGGGCAGCTAAAAATAAATGATAAAAATTAATAATCGTTGAAAGATTAATCATTTTTTATTGAAATACATATTTAATAAGCCGATACCATTATAATCGAACCTACATATTGTGGTCACATCAGTCAAGTATGCACTGTGAGCTGATGTCTGATGAGAATCAGTGCATACTTTCGAAACCACTTAGTTAAAAAAAAATTTCAATTTTAATCATCCCACAAAAACAATTCAATTTAAAAAGATATTTGGGCAGGTTTACAGCCAAGCTAGCGTTGAAAAATGCCTCTGTTGCTGAACTTTCGTCATGCTGTGGGGAATACTTTAGATTGACGAGCGTCTACGACCGCTATGGCTTTAAGGGAACATGTATAATTTTCTCCGATCAATAAGCACCCGCAAATCAAACTTTTTATTGATTTTATCTAAAAATTATTTTTATGTTCGCAAATCGACTAAAAACAAATCACTTTAATACCAAATTTCATGGGTTTATTGTAAATTTCCCGTCTCAATCAACAACTCCGTATCGCATGCGCAAATATTATCATAAACAAATGAGTAATGTTGAAATCGAGCGTAACGAGTCATGCGCCGATGAATATTATAATTTCGTTTGTTTTTTTTTTTTGTAGAATCTACAAAACAGACTAGTTACAATAGAACTGGCAAAGTTAATGATAACAAGAACAAATCACAGACCGCCCATTAGGGAATATATAATCAATAATAAATCCCCTAGGGACTTGAAAAGATAACCAATCAAATAAGTTTTCGAGTTTCAAACGACTTGAAATGCAGTGTGGAAATTTTCACTTGAGCGGAATGAGAACTTCGAAATGGTGATAAGATGAGTTGTATTTGTGTCGGTCTGAAAATATTGGAATTTTTCAAGCATACACATCTTTTCTATGTACGTACCAAGGTAATTATTTACCAAACCATTAAATCTGAGCTCTATTTTACAGTAGAACGTTTGCTTGGACAAAACTACGAAGACTTTTACTGACAAAGTCGGCCGGATTGTTATCAGCAAGTTGATGACCTCTAGATAGAGAATCTTGCATCACAGCCTTAGATAACTCGAAACGCACTTTATACGTTTGAAGCGCGACATTTATTAGCGAGGTTTTCTTATTTTGGGTTGCATTACACTCGACATGATCTTGGTGTTGACGGAGATTATTTTGGAGGTCAACATTTTCTCCCCTTTTTTTTTATAGAGTAAAAGATGGAAGTTGTCAATTGCTTCCTAGATTGAATTCAGGTATTGCATGCGAAAAGTTACAACAATATTTAACCTTTGGTAGACTCTTGGTAAAGAATTGAGCGCATAAACAAAAAGCACGAGTCTGACTCGTGGTGCATCGTTCGGGCCAAATGTAAACAAAACGAACCTAGCTCGTGATATGTAATTCGGGAAGTAGGACCACAAGCATCGATGACTTTTACTATGCACTCTTTCATTAATGCCTATGAATTCCAAAATAATGGATTACAATGTAATGTGTAAGTAATGCAAAAAAGAATCATTGTGGCACAGAAATCCATGTGGGTTTATCTACTAACTACTTTACTGCATTACAAAGTAATGCACAGTGAAGGGTAGAGTAATGCAAAACGTAGCGAGTGTCGTTACTTATAATGACATTCTAATATTAAATTCATCGGTGCGGTCATGCGAAAACGATCCGACGATGATTACTGGGAATAATTACTGCATTACTGCAGTAAGCATTCCTGGTCCTACTGGGGGTTCAATTATTCTCGATATTCTTTCATTTAGTTACGTGTAATTTTTCATTGCGTTCACTTTTTTCGGAATTAATTGTTATTCCGGTTATAGACCGGTTATAGACTTCTTGCTGACTATGGCCCGAGCAAACGAGGGGTTAATTATTATTTATGGTAGATATGAAGTACTAAATCTGCGAACTAACAAAATAAATTCTATGAATGGTTAATGTTAAGTAAAATTTATTCATCGGTGATATTTATATAATTCTTTGCTTAGTCACACCACTATAGCTGCTAAACCCTTGCATTAGAATAAAGACTATCTAAATGAACGCATTGTAAAATGTGCAAAGCGAAAAGTTGTAAAGTGACTAGAGAAGGTAGATAGAAGAATACTCGAATGGATTTGCAAAAACAATTCAAGAAATATGATGTTTGCACAATTTAAGTTACTTAAGCTGAAACATTTCCATGAAATCTTCTTGACATGGCTTTTACTCATAGAAGACGAAAAGCATGTAGACGGTGATAGAATGAGTGGCATTAAACGAAAGATTATTTTTTGGATACTAGGGAAAATTCAATAAAAAAAAATCAATCGGTCTACATACAGTGGCCTCATCGCATAATCGGACAAGCTCTTTTTGAATGTTTGAGTGAGTTTAAATTAAGTAGAAATTGACTTTTTATACTTTTTTCGCATTTATATATTTTTCGGTATTTACATAACTTAGTTTTAAAACAAAACAAAACATTTATCTTCAATTATTATAATACAAGAATAAAAACAAAAATAAGTCCATTTTTGGCGCGCAACGAATAATCGGACAGTGCCTTAATTAATCAAAAAATTAAACAAAAAAACCATTAATATTTGGTTATAAGCCCCTTGCTTGCCAAAACAGCTTGCAAACGCCTCGGCACTTATTTTACCAAGTTTTGGCACACTTCCGGCTCAATGGAGTTCCAGGCTTCGGCTAATGCAACTTTTAGTTGGTCTATTGTATTATATTTATTTTTGTAGACTCTCCTGACCAATTCTTCCCAGAGATGTTCAATAACATTGAGGTCGGGGCTCTGGGCAGGCGGTTGAATGAGACGTGGGCAGTTGTTGATCAACCAAAGCTTCGCTATGCTGGAAGTGTGTTTAGGATCATTGTCTTGGTAGAAAGCAAAGTTGCTGGCGATACCCAATTTCTCAACACTTTGCTTAACGTTTGTTTTTTAAATGTCAAGGTAGACAAATCTATCCATTTTACCGTCTATAAAATGTAAATTGCCTGCTCCAGCGCTAAACATACAGCCCCAAACAATGACAGAGCCCCCTCCGTGCTTTACGGTCGCCTTAGTGTTTTTTAGATCAAATTCTGTGTTTGACGTACGCCACACATACACCTTACCATCCGACCCATGCAAATTAAATTTGCTTTCATCAGTAAACAAAACCTGAAAATATTGTAAAATATTAAAAAAAATGATTTTATATACGTATTCCAGGAAATTACTTGATTCCAAAAATCTGGTGCTTTTAGCAGGTACTCCTTGGCAAATCGCACTCTAAAGTTTTTGTTCTTAGGGCTTATAAATGGTTTTTTTTCTGGCAACTCTTCCATGGTAGTCATACTTGTGCAACGTGTTTCGCACAGTATTTAAGCACACATCCTTTCCAGTGCGGTCCTTTAAGGCTATCTTTAAATCTTTCGCCGTTTTGAAAGGATTTTGTTTAACTTCTCTTACTATAATTCGCTCTTCTCGCTCTTTTAATATAGTGCCTTGCCCTTCTCGACTCTTGTTTTCTATCCTGAACTCATCACGGAATCGCTTAATAATACCTTGTACAGTTGATTTGCCTCTACCGACCAGTTCAGCAATTTCTCGGACAGTTTTGTCCGAGTTTTTCCTTCAAAATTCAGCCTGACTATAAATTGTCTTATTTCCACCGTAGTTTGCTTTCCGTTTGGATACATTTTAATGAACTTTCTAATGTGTTGCACTGAAAAGACTAACCACAACTCATAACGACAGACAAAATCCAAGTTCCAGGAAGGAACTTGCACAACAACGGAACTTTTCCATCGGTGTTTTGCTTTGTCCGATTATTCGTTGCGCGCCACAAATTGACTTATTTTTGTTTTTATTCTTGTATTATAATACTTGAAGATAAATGTTTTGTTTTGTTTTCATACTAAGTTAGGTAAATACCTAAAATATATCGTCGGGTGTACGCCAAAACCATGAATGTGCTAAAATGCTATTTCGAGTAAAATCAATTTGAAAATTTGACGTAATATTATAAATCAGTTTTAAAATATAAGAAACATTTTTTTTGAATTAAGGAAGATAATATTCTAATACTATTCCGTTACACTAAAACAATGAATCTGCACATTCATGATTTTAGTGTTACGCGTTTGGCAAATACTTAGTTTTTAGGTAATTCATAAAATTGAAATTTTGACTTTGTGTAGGCATAAAATGGAATTTTACATTTCCGGTTTTGGCAAATTGTTTGTATAAGAATTCCGCGTACAGTGACATGAAAAACTGAAAATCACCAAAAAAGCACATTCATGGTTTTGGCGTACACCCGACGATATATAAATGCGAAGAAAAGCATAAAAAATATATTTCTACGTAATTTAAACTCACTCAAACATTCAAAAAGAGCTTGTCCGATTATGCGATGAGGCCACTGTATGTATAATAAGAAATAATTTGTTGTGTCATTTTATTTTTGAAAAAAAAACCTTACGCTAACTGGCATGTGATCTCTTCGTAAAACATTTTATATCAAGTTTCAGACAACATTTATGAATCGAATAGAGATAAGATTCGTTTCGGTGGTAATAAATAATTAATAAGACTAAATTATTGAGCCATTGCTGGATATGTGAAATTATCATTCAAATAACTAGCATTTTTCGAAACATAGATCAGTGAGCTCATAAATTGTATATCCATAAAGTGTTCATCTCATGATAGATAGTATTGGACTATTTCAACTCTAAACTTGCCTAGTGTTTATTTACTTTCCCCAAACAAAGAAAACACTTTTTTTACCATTATTTCAAATAGCACTCTCATATGGCAGTTACACTATCGGAATTAATTGTTATCTGCTTAAATCTTCATTAACATTTTTTTTTCAATGAGTCACCAGCCTAGAAGTTTATAATTATAATCATTTGAATTGAACTTGATCTTTGTGAGTCTATCGTTCAGAAAATAGAGGTCTCAAAAATAGTTTGAAGGTTCTACACAATTGCTGTAACAGTTTTCAGTTGCATATTTTTGTCTACATTGTTTAATTTTTATACTGATGATGTAAATTTACTTGGTTTTATTGATAAAAAGCGGTCACAGTCGACAAACGAATAGAGAAAGTAACATGTGTCATGTAGTATATGAATATATGCACGTGCGATATCTATTAGGACTGTGAGATCCATAACCTCTTCGTGGTGACCGCTGGAAACAATCCTACTGCAAGGGACGAATTATTGTCCCTTCAAAGCAAGGTTCGCGAGAGGTCTCTCTCTTGTAAAATGGAATAGTTCTGCCGCACATCTGCTAAGCCATCAACAGTAAGGATTGTGTAAGCGGAGGCTTCGTACGTATCTGGCAGAGGGGCGCCCTTGTTTTTCACTTAGCAGGGGTAACAGAGGGGCTTGGTGACGAGGGTGGGCTGGTGACTGACATGAAGATTCACCTGCGGGGTTCTCGATCCAGCACTTCACTACGCGGAGTTCTGACTCCTACCGAGCCGCGGTCTAGAAAGTAGCAACCTGTTAGACTATGGGAGACACCTTGAATGCCTGGATGATATGACTTAAGTTATTCTTAAGCGTATCATCGAGGAATTATTAAAGTTTACCATGTCACCGGAGATGGGATCGCCTCACTTTGAAGGCTGCAACGTTGTGCGCGGCCAAATTGCGGTGACCAGCAGCGACGTCTTCGCAACGGATTGACTTTGGTCAACCGTTTTAAGAATTTCGGAAGATTATCCGGAATTAGACGTTGTGCAGGAAACGTCCTTTTCGAAGCATATAAACGGCTAAGATGAAAGGCAATAAACCTACATTTAAACCTCAGGTAATAGACCTATAATACCCAAAACAGTGCTGAGGTAATAGACATTACTCTGATAAATCCAGATATAATGGGAAGCGATCACAACAGACAGAGGTCTATCCTGCGGTCGCTCTCCAACAGCCAATGATTATGCAGGAGCATCGGTAGCTCCGAAACAATAACCAAAAGAATTTGGAACCCAAAAACGGAGAGAATAGTCGTAACTGAAACTCCACAAGGAGGATCATATCGCCCCATTTCTGGATCTTCACAGTCAACGAGATAGTAGAATATTTAAGGGCAAGTGATTTTCAAGTGGTAGCGTATGCCGACGACATGTTGGTACTAGTGAAGGGTGCGCTCCTACAAACTTTGTCGGACCTTATACAATCGGCGCTGGACCAATTCCAAATCTGGGTCAGAAAAGCCAGTCTCGCTCTTGAATTTTTAACGCGTGCAGAGTGACTGTCAACGGAATAGCAAAGCATACTCCTATCCGGATTATGTGGGTGCCAGGACATAGTGGTCTCATAGGCAACGAAAAATCCAACGATTTCACGATTCTGCTCAATCCGGATTCAAACATGTGACCCTATTCTGTAAGGCTACACGAGCTTATTAAAAAATATCGTTATTCGGCTCACTTTAATTATACGTGCAGAGATTATATTCATAATAGTTGGAGCTATGTTACATAGGAGCTGGGACTATACTGCAAAGCGGAAAAGTCCATAATGTATGGGAATTTAGTTTTTAACTATATTTCATAGCTCAGGAAACTACGAACATAGCGGATGCGACCATAAATTCCGCTTTGAAATATGCTGAGCTATGTAACATAGAAGTAGTCAATTGGCAGCTCTAACTAGCCAGCGGAGAGCGGCAAATGCGCCTAAACTGACGGCGTAAACTCTCTTCTATATCCTCGTATACCCCAAAATTATGTTAAATAATTACGTTTTCCCCCAACTGGAAAGTTGATCGGGAAAATTAGTTGTTTATTGCATTTATTAGCCTCTCTTACTCGTTTTGAATCGCCTATAATGGAAAAGAATTCTTCAAAGCTACCTTTCAAAATTAATTGCAAACAGAAAATTTTGGTGCATAATGTAAATCAGAGGAGCATTAATAGGTTAACTAAACTCGTGTACTAATATTTTACTAAAGCTATCCGATCGTGCATATACCAAGATGAAAGTGCTGTTAGTTTCCATCCAGCTTCATGTACCACACTCGACCCTGTACAATCAGCAAATTGGTTTTAAAACAAAGAGATATTTTCGCTTGATAAGCTGACATTAATCTTTTGCATTTGCCGATCAACTGTAATTTGCTTTCGCCGCCTTAAATTTGTACAGTAGAATCCTCTTTTAGTGACCCCAATACAAATAGAGATTGGTCTCAATTTTAATGAACTTCACTATTTTATCTAGATAATCTCATGGAATTTGTGAAAAAATATGGCATAAAATTAAATATTATACGTTCGATATGATTATGGTTAAGAAAAATCTGGAGATTAATGAGTGTAAATCATGCTATCTATTCGCGGACCGTCGCTCTTTAGCAACACATTTTTTGTCAGTGATTTGCATTTAAAGTTATTATTCAGGCACTTTACCTTAAAGTCACAGCGAAAGTGATAAAAGAATATACGTATTGTTTCAATTTACCAGCACTATATACATATGTACATATTTGTTTTCAGAAAAGCAAACCAAGTTTACGATTGAATTCTTGTATTTCTTTTAAATATGCACGTATGTGTTTATGAATACAATGCGATATTTTGATAAAACATTTCGCTTTCTTCATTAATTTTAAATAATTTTTGTAAATAAAATTATTGCACGTGATTTATGTTTAATGTATAATAGATCAGAATGTGAAATCGTTTTACATAACGTCACATAGTACGAAAAGCATTAAATTGCATTTATTCCGTGCTTTTGAGTAAACAATATTTGAATTACAAATTAACATTCATCTTAAAATCTCTGAGCAATCTGTTTTGAGGACCGTTACTCACATTTCCATAAGGAATAGCAAATTGAAGCAAATATCACATCCAGTCAAAGCTATGCATCAAATGATTCACGGTAATCAACATTTGCAAAAGATTTGTAATATTATGAAATTAATACTGATGATAGAATCATTTCCGGACGAAACGCCAACGCACAAAAATTCTTCCATGTTGATCATAGTCCACTATTAGCTCCTACTTTCAATGTAGCTTATAAAAATAAATATAAATAATAAATGCATACAATCAAGCTCGTGAATCAAAAGAAATCCACAAAAACGTTTTGATAAGCAAATTTCTAAGTAGAAATATGAGTCGAGTATTATTTAGTCTTTGCATTCTAGATTTATTCGTTCTTTCTAAATGACTTACTCAAGTGACAAGCTTTAAATGTGAGATGGAACATAAACAATTTGCGTTTGCAACTTCATTGCCAGTTGAACAACGGACGCAATGAACTCTTATTGCAAACGTCGTTGCTACATTGAAGCAAAAACATATAAGCAAAAATAAGATATCGGAATGCTCGGCGGTTTTAAAGAGGTTTTTTTTTTCGACCGCAATTCCATATTTGCTTATCGGTTACTTAGCACTAGTGTGCAAATGATTATTTTTATGCACAATGTGTTGGTGCAACATGTATTTTAGAGCCATGGCCCTAAAATACTGATGTCAAATGGTATTCAATGCTGAAATGTCGTTCAGTATAATCTAGGAAATACGGGAAATTTGTTCGATTAACTTGAACTTGATTAAAGTTAATCATCATTTTTGGGGGATTTTACTTTTATGGTTTTCTGATAAAATGTTGTTGATCAAACGGCTGTTATGATATAATATTCACAGAATTATTTTTTTATCGTTTGATAGGTTTCATATTTATTTTATATATTTAGAGCAGAACTTTTGAGTTGTTTTCTAGTGCTTTTTCTGAAATCTTCAATCGTTACGATTGAAACCTTGGTTTTTTGACCCCACTACGTCCTGGGTTTCCATATATATCTTCATCGTCTTTTTCTTTCATCAGTTACTAATTAGTATATTGTACATTGCTGGTGGTCAATTCACTCAATCTACTTAGAACTTCCAGTTATGCTTCGTCCAGCGCAGAGTAATACGAGGTCCTAAAAGATTTCGACTTAAAATTTTAAAAGACCATCTCAAGAATCTGAAGGACACAAGCGGAACGATTTAGAATAATAATAGATTGATTCAAAAGTTCAATCACAGAAGAAAGAATCAATCAACACATGCACGATAAAAGTGACTTGAATAACAGGTTCAGAATGCCTTCAGGCTAGAAATGGATCATATTGTATCAATCTGATACTTTGTAACTGATATACGAATGACAATGATACACGAAAATGATACAACTCTAATGTATCAGGTATTTTTAGTAAAAACCATTATATTGATTTCGATGAGCCAATACGCGGAGCATTCTTTGACGCCTAGCCAAAACAAAATCAATCGCAAGCTACAATTATATGTTTTTTTCATGTACGTGCACAATTCGTATGCCATGCATCTTGTGCTTGATTGTGAAAAGGTGTTTGTTGTTATGGTCCCCGACCTGTACAGCATATAGGCGTACGATTTGAATGGCGCGGTTGTATAAATGCTATTCTACTCGCCACGTTGTTGTCATTTCAAAAAGTATCAGTGGCAAAAGTCGCAGTATTTACTTGTACCTGATACACAAAATCCTTGTCACAATTAATCTTTTAATATGGTGCACAGAAAGAGTACAGGCATAAAACTCGGATGGATACGCATACGTCATTATGGAAACAAAAATGCTCTATGTGCGGCACTTTTCATAGTTTTTACTATGAGCTATTTAAAATCGGGATTGAAATATTTGAAAAATATACCATTATCTGGCATGTTACTGTACGACATGTGCAGGTGCCAACGAATTTCGAACGCGCTGTGTGATCGGTTCGTGGGTATCCGTCATAAAAAGTTTCAGTGACAAAAAGGATCAGGAAAAAGTATCAGTGATAAAAGTATCAGTTACAAAAAAAATTCAGGTAAAAGTATCAGTGACAACAAATAGCAGATAAAAGTACCAGTGACAAAAAGTATTGAGTTAAAGTTCAGACACAAAAAATATCAGGTAAAAGTATCAGTGACAAAGAAGTAACAGTATCAACTTGTACTTGATACGGAATTATTTTGTTACAACCCACCTCTAATTCAGGCCCAAAACCGATATTAACATCAAGGCAGTAAGGACTTAATTTTCAGAGGGTTGGTATGAATAAATGAAAGCCATGACGGAACAGAAAGGTTGAACTCATACAAAAAAGAGAAGGGGAAAAATATTTCGTAGGTTGGATTAGGTTTTTCTGGCTGACACAAGGTCACGCATTGACTTATTGGTCCAAACAAGCACCAGATAAGAAAACCGGAAGATTAAACCCTTAGTTCAAGTGACCATCGAATGCCGCAGAGCTTTTTGTGAATTGAAGGATGTCCTTCAATCTCTGCTCTGCCACATGTGTGAGCTCCATCAGCCAGGGCTCACCGAAGCAGTGCTGTATGGTTTTCTCCAGTGCCGGACAATGACACAAGAAATGATGAACTGTTTTTAAACTACTGGCCCCTGACACTTCTACAACTGCCACTGGTTAAGAGTCGATGTTTCAAGGCGTGCAGAAACATGAGTAGAATATTATGTAAAGTATCTGCTATAAGACAGTGACCACTAATGATGCCGACCAGTTTTTGGCAATCAATCCAGGAATTATTCAACTAAACATTTGATAGCTGCGAGATTGTATAGCCCCCACATGATTTTGGTTACCGTGCCGGTCTGAGTTACGCGCTATCTGTAACCGCAACCTGCATCATATTTGGAATGACTACCGGGCCAACTAGGGGAAGATTGACCCCATGCTTGTCTAACGCATCCGCTTTTTCATTACTCTTTTATGATCGGAAAACCAAAAAATTCGGTCTCTTCTGTTGTTGCCAAGCATGTTTCCTGCACAGGCCTAAATAGGCTTCAATGCAACCAAATACGCATTTCGATTTAAGTGTATCAGACATCAGGGCTTTTTCGCAGCTTGTCTGTGAAAATATTGATCCTGGGATATGTAGTATCCTTGATGGATATCAATTCTGCGGCTGCTCGTATCACGTATACCTCCGTCTGGAAAAACAACAATGATTAGGAAGCCTGATGATTGCTTCTTTATCGGGGTCTGCAGAGTCTGCACCAGCATCTACTCCTGCCGCTGTTTTGGATTCACCCGTGTAAATGCTAAGGGCTAATGTGCCCATTTGCTGGTTTCATTCCGGCCCATCACTTACGTTCGCTTTATATCTTCGTTTTCAGCATAGAGTGACCAATACTGCTGTGGCCAAAGGATCCTGACTCGTAATATCACGATTCCTTAAGCGTGACGGAAGCTAACAAAGCGATTAAGTGGAGGAAGATTAAGCAAGGCGTTCGGCACAAACGAAAAAAAAATTTAATTTTATTTAATAATTGTCTAATATATTTATTTATCGCTTTTTGAATTAATGGATCGAATACTGTCTTACTTGCCTGATATTATCATTGACGAAAGTTTTAATTTTTGTTATCGTATTAGCATAAGTTACATAAAATTGTTTGTGATTTGTGGTAATTTGTCATGGTAAATTCAATCATCACGTATTTCTCTGATGTAATCATGGTTAATCTAACAATTTATTTTGAATTTGATCACAGCCAAGTCGGAACGATTGTCTGAAGTTTTACTACCGGGGTATTCAGTAAGTACATCATGGTTACTAAGCCAAACTTTAGATATGCTTCCTATTAGCTGTTTATCTAATCAAATCAATAGTCTTAATTTATTTCGACGAATGTGAAAAAATCGTTCGAAAGAATAAAGACGAATTGTTGAACCGTAATGAGTGAAAAAACTTAAATATTTTTTTTGTAAATTCAGTACTTATAACTTTAAAATAGGACCTCATGTTTATAGGAATTCAGGCAAAGCAGAGTTTCAACTTCATACTAAGTTGCAACCTATTTGCCTGTTATTTATTCAGTTTATATTACAATGCCCTTGCTTGTAATCGCTTATTAAATTACTTTCAAATACAAATACATAAAATACTTGAAAATCAACAAAAATCATCTAGAGTCCATACACCCCACTAGGCAAACAGCAAATATACATGCTCCAAAATCTAGACTGAAAATGCGTTAATTCGTCAAACATACAACTGTCTGTCATGGCATTTATTTAATTATTCAAGATCCCAAAATATCATGTTAATTCACACCCAAAATACAAGAGCATATACAGTAATGCAACGAACAACAAAAGCAACGAACGAACAAACGAAGGTGAAAGACGGTCAACTAAACAGCACAAAACAGCTTGCTCGAGGGGAGATAAGGTACAATTTCGTTTTATGAGGATAATAATCAAGCGATAACCTCGATCAAAATACAGAAAAGCAGATCGGGAATAGATAGCTATCTAATATACCTGGGGTTTATAGCATGAAATCTATAAATTATTAATCAACAGATGATTGATGGAATTATGACGCAATTCGCAATGTGTTGATGTATTTTTGATATGATAGTGAATAAGGGTCTAGAGAGATTGAAAATTATTAAGAAGAAAATTAAGCCGTCTAGAGAGATTAATAAGGGTCTAGAGAGATTGAAAATTATTAAGAAGAAAATTAGGCCGAAATTTCCATAAAATCCGAAAATATGATTAGGTATGAAAATGCAACGTCAACCTCAAAATTAACATCATTATTTGTTTTTCAAAAAAATTCTTATCTGCCTGAAAATACATACACGGCCAACGCGGCGATTTTCAGAGAGTAATATGATAATTCCTTCGAGAAATACAAAAAAAATGCTATGTGTATGTCTTTGTTTGATTATCATAAACAAAACAATGAATAATTCAGCTAATTTAATTTATGTGAGTAATCACTTTTAGAAGATAGAAAGTAAAGACTCTGGAACGGGAGCAGATATACATAGCTATTTAATCTTAACTAGAGTCAAGGTTCGATGTAAGATTATTTGAATGAAGGATTTGAAATGTTATCTTATCTAAGTTTTTCTATTAGAATTACTAAATATCTCAGGTATTCATTTAAATAGCCACAGAGAAAGATGAAACTATAATCACCTTGTATCAAATATTCAGTAACGAAAAGCAAGCGCATTTCTTTTAAATTCTGACTTTTAGTAAGCTTTACAGTATGTGTAATCAAGTGATGATATGATTATGTACGAGGGTTGATCCAAAAGTAGTGATAATCGGTTGTTTCGAGTTCGCACCTCATATACCCACTAAGTCAGCACAAAAAACATAAAGAGATCACGATTGCAGGGAGGTACATTCATTTGAATACGAATAGTCGAAGAGAGAACATCAAAATGAAGAAAAACGAAATTAGAGTTGTCATTGAGTACTTGTGTTTGAAAAAAAGATCTACCAAATACATAGACCACGACTTGGTGAAAACACAAGGGGACTCTGCTACTCCATATTCCACCGTCGAACGCTGGGCAAAGGAGTTTAAGCTGGGAAGGACATCCACTGAAGATGAATACCGCGATGGACGTCTAGTCTATCCACGTTCCTCACTGAACACAACGTGAAAAAAGTCGAAGATGTCGAGTTGGCAGATCAAAGAATGACCATCAGGCATATAGCTGAGGTCAACAAGCTCTCGTATGGCAAGTTTCAATGAATCGTTGCCAACGAATTCCATCTGAGGAGAGTCTCTGCGCGTTGGTTGCCGAGAATGTTAACAGACGAGCAAAAGGAGAAACGAGTCGACATTTCGAGGGTGAGGCAGATCTGAAGAAGTTTTTGTCACGTTTCGTAACCATGGACGAGGCCTGGATCCACCATTTTCATCCAGAAACCTAACAGCAATCGATGACCTGGAACCGACCCTCTTCACTGATGCCGAAGAAAATCAAGGTGTCGAGATCGGCAGAGAAGTTTCTGCATCAGTTTTTTAAACGCTGAAGGAATTATTATGGTGGAATATTTGGAAAAGGAAGCCATTATATCAGGCTCTTACTACGCAAACCAATTAAGAAGATTGCGGGAGGCTATTGTGGAAAAAAGATGCGGCAAACTGCGAGCCTGAGTGCTGTTTTGTCAAAGCAACGCACCGATTCACAAGGCTCCATTCTCGATGGCTGAATTCAAGAAACAGGATTCGAGCTACTGGAACATCCGTCCTATTCGCCAGATCTAGCTCCCAGTGACATCTATCTCTTTTCTTGGCTCAAAGAATACCTTCGGGCAAGAAATTTGAAGATGATAGCGAAGTGATGGCCGCTGTTGGGGCGTTTTGGGAGAATAAAGACAAACAATTTTTTCTAAGAGTATCCTGGGTTTGGAAAAAAAGATAGACTAAATGTATAAGCTTGTTAGGAAACCATATTGAAAAATAAATATTTTTCTTAAGTCTAATCACCTTGGTTTATACTGATTATCATTACTTTTGGAAAACTAGGAAATATGGGAAATATGCTTGAATGGTTTTTGTATCGAAGCTTTTCACACTAAATGTGTTATTCATTTCGAGATGGTTTAATATAATGTTGCTGTTAATTCTGCTTATTGCAACCAGCCGTCAGATAAGATTCACCCTTTTTGTTGAAAGGCCGTCTCAACAGTTCGAGGCTTAATAGTCTAAAATGAAACCAAAAGCTCAAATTAAACTTATACAACATTTTTGCGAGGAAAAATTATTCAAACACCTTTTAGTTACAAAATAAAAGCATTATCGAAGCTTTAGGAGAAGCATTCAATAAAGACAAAAGACTTCTGCATACAAATTTAATACGGTTTTAATTGAAATAAATCATATTTATCCAGTATTCAATCCTAACCAAGCCAATAGACAATCATTTATCATAGCATCTAGTAGTCAAGCTTTGTACCTGAGCAATACAAAAATACTATATCTGGATAAACAGATGTATAAATAGTGAAAATATTGTTATTCTTGTTTACCGAATATTTCGTGCTAACCGCTAAAATATCTACTTCGAGGTCATTTTCTATCAAATTTAGCTCCGATAATTCTGATCAGCATCGAAAATATTTGGTTTGATTTCAGAAGTTTGGGTGAGGGTCCAATTTTTGCATTGCACAACACAGGTCTAATTATTGACTTTACACTTAGATTTTTGCTTTCTTTTGTGTAGAAATGGATCTATGTATTATTAGGATGGAGTAACAAAAATCCTTGTTCCCGAGCTGGTTTCGCTTTTTTTTATGTTTTATTGCCATTTTTTCAGTGTTTTTTCTAGGTTGTGTTGGTCAATTACGATGATTTGTTTGATGGAAGTCATTGGTGTCATGCACTTCGCTTTATCTTCATTAGTACGTAGATCAAAACTTCTCTTGCTGCATTGTCGAGGTTAACAAAATGTTCTTCGCGGATGTTCGCCAGGGCTCAGTATATTGATGATTCGGTCTTTCGCTATTGAGTTCGTCATTCTCATAAGTTAAGCATAGTACTGAGTTCGATTTCACGTGAAATTTTCATACAAAATTTCACGTGAAATCTGCTTCGGCGAAAATTTAGCTTGAAAATAAGCAAGAGTTGTACTATGTTCTTAGCATGAAAAGTTGCTTTGAAGTTGCTTTCGCGTTGAAAACGTAGATGGCACTGAAACATGTCTCCAATCATTTCACGCCAATTTAGTATAATCAATACCCGCGTGCTTGATTGACATCAACAAATATTTGATGCACGTCGATATTGGATTCCCAGCATTTTTCCAGTACTTGCTCTCCTTCGTATTCACCAATCGTTGTATCTGTGTGCAGTTCAGCTTTCTAACATTTTTATCGTAATCTTCTAGGACGTATAATGTTCTGAACTAGTTTGCCTCCCTTTTCGTGGATATGACATGTTACAATTTGAACATCACTCCTGTGGCATTGATTTTTGATGCTATATTGTTTGAAAAATTATATGGACAGCATTCTTGCTAATTTCGCTGTAACATTTTTCGAGTTTCGCTGAAATTTCATCAATGCCCAATCCTGTGTTCTCTTTTTGGCAACCTCAACTTCTTCCAGCGTTGAAGGGTGGATTGTGCTTTCTTCTATCAACATTACAGATGGAACTAATTTCTGGGAGCTATGCGCAGCTCTTGGAAATAAGGCACACATCATACTTATATTTTTTTTATCCCCGATTATTAAAACACTGTTAGACTAACCTTCATGGTTTTGTGATCTAAAAGTGGATGATCGAAAGGTAGATCGATTCATTACCTTGCTGAACTGCTGAGCAACGAAGAAGGCTCTTAAACTGATAACGAACGGGAGCTGTCAATACCAACCACCGAAGAGACCGTCTGTGTGATCCGATCCGTCAGCTCAAAAATATCCATCCTCCCGGAGCCAATGAAACACTCCCCGAATTATTTAATTATTTTTATTTAATTACATCATGCGGTTCATCAACCAGTACTGCAGGTATGGGACAATGAAACTATACATGATGATTGGTACTGTGGACCGATCTGGCCCATCACAAGGCGGGACACGGCACGGAGTGCAGCAATTATAGAGGTATCTTCCGGGAAACTTCCACAAGGTTTTTTCCGCTACTGTTCTAGTCCCATTTGCTCAAAAAATAATCCGTCCATAAGAGGCTTCGTTCTAGGCAAAACAGCAACAAATCAAATTTTCTCTCTGTAGTAGTCGATAGAAAAGCTTTTAGAGTACGACCTGCGATCTATTCATCGACTTCAAAGCCACCTAGGATAGCATACACAGTAGAATAAAACTTAACATAGTTATAAGAAAGTTCGATATCCCAATCATATTGATGAGACTGACCATGATGAGTGAGCAACGCCAGATTAAGGTAGCTGGGTCCATATCATGACTACCTCTCCTGCGTCTTCTTCAACCTGGTACTTCAAGAAGTGATCCGGGAGGTCGAGGTGAGCATGACGGGCACCATCCTCTTTAGATGAATTAGCTGCTGGCTTATGCCGACGACGTTGATATTATGTCCAGAAAACGAACAAGCTGTCGATGAATCCTTTATGAAAATCAAGCAGACGATGAAGAGCATAGAGCTGCACATAAATGAAGGTAACACCAAATACATGTTGACAAAGCCGGGACTAAAAACTATCAAACTGACTAACATAACATCGGCAACGACGAAAATTAAGGCAAACATATTTGGTCTTTGGCATGAGGGTGGATGATTCCGCTGCCTAAACAACAACGAAATGACAAGAAGGTCCGACTCGATTATTGGAGAGAGACGTTTAGGCAGTACTTTTTTCGGTGGAGCTGCGGCGTACGCCAGGATGGCAAAGAAATGCTAAGCATAGCAAGACGATGACGCTAAACCGAGAAGTCTGATTCGACTAAATGTTAAAATTCAGTACCGGAATCAAATTCTGTGTACATTCTTTCATCTAATCTAAACTTCAAGAGGAGATTTATTAAGCCTTCTGTAAATTGATTGAGTTGGTTTAATAATCAGCAGTAGATTAAAACCTCCAAAGCTCAATCTTGTCTAAACTCTATTAGGGTGATATGACACATGTATCGTATTTGAAGCATTATTAGGAAAATAATAAGGATTGATAGTGACAAGTAGGAACTGTGGAAACATTCCCAGGATGGCCTTCTTGATTGACCATGATCAAGAATGTTTTTCACGTATGGCACGTGGTTTCCTATACAATAGAGTCCCACATGATATTCGCAAACAATTCATTATCTGCGGCCCTGAAGTGAATTTAAATCGCATATAAGAATATCTAGCATTGACCAAAGCTGCTGATATGTGAATCGATATCGAGTTGGCAATAAGCCCCATGGAAGAATTACTTTCGTTAGTAGGCGGAAAAGATAACGTTTGGTCCGCTACTTATCGCCATGCAAATAGGCGATACCGTAATTTCGGAGTCGATCAATTTACGAATTTAGTTCCATAGGCCTTCAAATAATAATGCAGTCCGCAGCTACCGCAATAATCTCTCTTCATTTCGAATTTGATGCGATGATGGTCCCGCATGAAAACTCCTGATATTTGTTACTTCTACCGCATGCTACGTTTGGAAGCAACGTTTTTTGTCCCTTCTATGATCACTCATCATCGCCAGACGGCCATTCAATCACATGACACTCTGAAAACCCCAAACAAAAACTACGCAGTGAAATACGCCCTGCCGGCTGTCCACCAAAGTCCCCTTCACAACCTTCATACTTATCTAACGTCCACAATGACATAGTTGATTTCTTTGTTTTCATCTACTGGCGACCTAAACAGCTGAAAACCGACATGAAATTGCGAATTTATCCACCAGGTTGAAGCCCCGGCAACAAAGTTTCCACACTTACCGAATCCGCACGAACTGCATGCCAACAGCACAGCGATGGCAAGCAATTTACTTAATTTCCAATTATTCCACATTGTGAGGATGAATCACTCGAGAACAGGCACTAACTAACAAAATACGACACGGAAAAGTTTGCAGAGTAAAAAAAACAGGGCAGAATTTTAGATAATTGTCAACTGTACTGGATTTGAGTTTTGTCGAAAAGTCTTTCACACTTTTTCACCCAGTAACTTACAACAATTAACAAGAATTTTCACGAGAGCCCGACACAGAAACTTATTTCACCGTACACGAAATCGCCACCAATGCACACAGACAATTCGAGATCTTGACTACTAATGTCCAGTTCAGCCAGCGAGAATATGAAAATTCCGTTTTCAACGAAGGAAAATTGAAGTGATATGACGGCAATATAGTGCTGCTTCTTTCTAACATAGTATATACGCTCTGATATTGATTCGGGTGATCTCGTTCTAATGGAAAAGTAAAGAGAGATGGAAGATATGTGTGGAAGATGTAGGTTTCTTTTACACTGGTTGCAAGATATAAGGTGTCTTTTGGCAGCTGATTTCGATCCATGACGCAAATACGCGTCATTTTTAGGAAGCTGTCAATTTGAATTCTGAATATGGCAGTCTTCAACTAAAAATAATATTACAGCGGCTCATGTAGATTCTGGAGGGAAAAAAATGAAAGCCGGAAGTGTCCTTCGACGAAAATGACAAGATGGTAGGAGAGGTAGTAAAACAAAGATATTGCAAAAACTTTCATAAATTAGAAGGTGAAAACAAGCTGTAATATTTGCGAAAATGGGGAGAATGGATAAGAAGTACAACGGTTGTGAATAAAATTCAATATAAGGTTCTATTAACTCAATAGGAAGCATAGAAATCGTTTGGTTTGCGCGTGTATTGTATCCATCCTTTTCTGGAGTCGACATATTAGCTTAAGCTATTCCAAATGGAAGGAATCAGAGAAATGAAAGTAAAATAATGTTTTTACAAATAATTAATACCTCGAAACCGTCTTAGGTGAGTGCGAATTTCAAGTTTTCTATTAGATGTAGGCACGAAGCTTTTTGATTTTATGGCAACCAGGTTTCATGTAAGGCGTAGGTGTTCTCAGAAGATAGTTGTTCTTGTTAAATCGCGAAATTTATAACATGACCTTAGCGTTGTGGCCGAAGCTGGAATTTCAATATATTCGGATATTGTGTCACATAGTCCTGCACAAATAGTTAGAAAAATAGAAATGAGCTGATCATTAGTAAGTAAATTTGCCGAAAGCAGATATTCCAACATTATTGTAACACCAAAGAAAAGGAAATTGCAACCAACAGCTTAACAAACACCAAATCAGAATAGATTTTTGCTGCGGATAGCTAAAAACGACTCCGAATAAGACATATGAAACACATAGAGAAGTTTTTAAACAAAAGAGTAGCAAATAAGAAATTAGAATTAAAAACAATTCAGAATAGATTGCAGCAAGAGAAAGAAGTTTGAATGAAGTGCCTTGTAAAATATTGTTATTAGAAAATTTCACAATATTCCACTGAATACTAATATATTCAAAACATTTAGAAGCAAAATATATGTACAATAACGAGTAACGAGGACACAAAAATAAGGGGCTAAAAAATAAGGGCTTAAGACGTTAAAAAATATTATATGCTTGAATGTATACACAGAAAGTCTCATATCAACCGAGAAATAATTTCGAAGTTGCACGCATATTTACAAAAACTTCGCGGAGCGATGCAGACTGCTTTTGAAACTTTGAATGTGTCTTTTTCTTTTTTGAATCCGTGAGCACGATTTCTCAGAAACGAAAGATTTCTCAGTCTCAAATGTTTCCACAAGCTTTATAAGCATAATATTTCTACAAGCATAATATATTAAGGAAATTTTTCTTTTTCGTTTGAGATGATCCAATCCCGAGAAATTTGCACAATTAGCCAAAACCTCTTACCATGAAAAATTCTTGAAAAATCGCTTTTTATTACCTTAGTAGCTGCGTATAATCCCTTAAGGAAAATTTCTCACAATCGTACTTCTGCGATTACAAGGCATTTTAATGTTGTAATTACCGTAACTTGATAATATACAAATAAGCGAAAGCTTACTAATTTCATTAAGATCGTTACTCATTCGTTCTCCCTAAAAATAATCGAATAAACCGGGCTTTTCCCAGGCTAAGTTTCTAGCAATCAAAACGATTGAATATTGTGCCCAGATTTCCAACTATTTATTACGTTGTTTCCATCTTATTCAAATCATAATCATCCAAATCAACTTCATCGTTTTCTTCATTCTCTTCATTTTCGTCGTATGTTCTAGATTCTGGGTCTTCATCGTCGATCTCTTCATCCTCCTCGAAATCGTCTTCTTCCTGTTAATAAAAGTCAATTGGACACAATCGATCATTTAAATTTTTTTATCCTGGAATATTATATGACCTCATCCTGTTCAGCATCGAATCCAGACTCCTTACGCCACGCCCGAATCGATTGTCGTACCGAGACATGAACAATGGCACGAACTTCTTCACTGAAGTTCGGTGGAAGCCACCCGGTCTTCTCATTACAAGTTGCTCCGGAAAGCGGGGTGGGTAATTTGTCGAGCATTTCTTGAACTTTGGGCAGACGAATGTCACAGTACTGAAACAAACAAGTACATATACATTAAGAGTGGAACAGCGAAAATACAGTTTCAAACGAATATCAATCGGTGAGGTTAGCTTTTTTTAGAGACTGAAGACAACGGTATTTCCGGTTGTTAATACCGGAGTTGGGACTGGCAAGGAAATCCAAACAAAAAACACGAAATTCACCAAACTTACCCTATAAAATGACTGTCTTCCTCTCGGCAAACGACCATCTTCTAGATACGGATAATTCATATCCTGACGCAATCCTTCGTCGGCATCTTGAGGAGCATTTCGGGGAGTTATTCGGTAGCTAGCCGTTGCACGTTTAGCTTTGATCTGAAATATAAAAATATATTTCGTTTCTGGCATGTTTTTTTTGCATTGTGCTCGAATCTGAAAGCTTACATACGCTCCGAGTCTGGCACCGAGTTTAATCCGATAATCAAATGTCTGATAGTAACGAGCCTCGAAATGTTTTCTCGGATCATAGCCGAACCGCACGTACATCGTTCGCCAAGGACCCGTTCTGTAGTGATAGCATAGCGCCGGTATAATGATTTTCAGTTTATCCAGTGATATCTCCGCTTCGTGAATAAGCGATATTCGGTTCCAGATAGGAATTTCGTTAAAAAGCTTCATATAAACAGTAAATAAAATACTTAAGAGCCAAAATTTATCGAATTGGATTTAAAAAATTAGATTTGAATTAGATTTGAACGCTTAAAGTAGTAACAGATTACATTCTAGCTTTTTACTTTCTTTATTGCATCGAAATGCTGATCGTTCACCAACTTAGCCATCATTGCTTTGTAAACGGCCGGATTCGGTTTCATTGGCACTGGTTCAGTCAACGAGAACTCAGTAAATGATCTTTGATCAGTCGGTCGACTTCTCACCACTCCAATAACATCACCATCCAATGATGTTTTGCGATCGAATCGAAACGTGGTCGTTTGCAAACTGTCGCATCTTGCGAAAACGGACGGTACCAGGAGTAGTGGCTGGTTTTCATCTCTAAACCAAAGTTATATCGAATTATTTGAAATATAAATTCATATTAAAATACCTACTTCAGCCAATCAGTGGGTGGTATTCCCTGCGGCATTATTTTATCATAGATGTATTCAAAATGGTTCGTTTCGGGACTCCTCACGATAGGAAGATATTGAAAATCAAACATAGCTGCAAAAAGAAATTAAAGATCTAAGCCATAGCATTTATTCGAAAGCATTACTTACAATTAAACTTAAAAGACTTTTTACAATGACCCACAACTTGTACGTCGTGCGTTGGTGGTTCCGAAGGTACTTTTCCTTTTTTCGGCACTTTAATTTTAACTTTGATCAGAATTCCGGCGACTTTGTGCGCATCTCCGAATGACGGCTTTGCATAGTGGTTTTCTGGATGGAAAACCAATTCCATTCGACGAATCTGTTCGCAGATATTCTTGAAAAATAGATTTTTTCATGTATAGATCTTAATTTAGTTTAAGTTTTAGTTATTCAAGAAATCTCGTTTTTTACAGCAAAAGAGTTTAAGATGATTGAAAATTGTCTAATAATTCCTTACTTGGGAAATCCTTCCTAATCCTCCTAAAGTTTCCAACATTTTGTCGTCATTCTTCACGATGCCCGGGTATTCGATCAATGTCAGCTCATTACTTAGACCAGTACAGTCTAAATTCACACGTGAGTTCATTATTACGGTTTAGAAAATATATTTTCTTAGCACAATACAAATTTTACAAAACTTCGAATAGACTCTCACATTCTCCTACATCATATTTTTGTTGATAAACAAGTCCGTCGGATTTGACGGAACGTTGACAGATATTGCATGAAACAAGAACATGTGGTGTCTGCAACAAGTCATGCGTGTTATTGAGAGTCTAGTGATATCTGGTTTGCATATTCGATACAGTGTAGGATAGACAAGGTCCGGATTTACACGTCTCATTTCACTTTAGCACGAGTTTTTTGAAGGGGAAGAAGATACATTTTTCACCAGCTGTTGGAAGCGTGTAAATTGTTGAGTTGAAGCTTGTAAATTCAGACAAAGAGAGTGTATGTGATTGCAAGATTATTGGTGCCAAATATGTATATATTTTGATAAGCTGTGATGTTCTAAGTGTATGTTGACTATTGACACTCCGCCATGTTTAACACGGTTACACTATTTATTTCCATTTTAAAAGACTAGAGCCCAATTACAAAAACAGAATGAGCTATCAAAATCAAAAAAGGTGAATTTAGATAGTTAATACAATAGGCGTGTTTTTTTGCTCCGATAGAGAACAGAATAGAACGATGACGCAAAAAAACGATCCATCACAAAACAGCTGATGCTTTCGCTAAGACTGACATAGGTTGCTGTATTTGCTGTGGTACCACTGAACAGCTCAAAATAAAGGGAGAAAATAACGAATATGCACTACCACAATCGATAGAAAATCGAAAAAGAACTAATAGAAAATTACTTCTTTTAACTTTCTACACATTATGAGGGCTTTTTCTAATTTCCTAACTACGAAAACATTCAACATAGCCATGAAAAACTCACAGCCACCTCACAACAAAAAAGACAACTTCTCACGAGCTTTTCTTTTTTCTATCAGCAAATTCTATAGTTCAGCACGTGAACTACAAATGAGGAATAGAATTTATGTACTAGTGAATTCACTGGTACAGGAGTGTTGTTGTTACTCTGTTCTCTGCTGGATAGAGGAGCAAAAAAACACGCCTAATATATTAGGCGTGTAATAATAATATATTAGCCTAATATATTAGGTGTGTTTTTTTGCTTCTCTGTCCAGTAGAGAATAGGATATACGCATTGGAAACAACAACACTCCTGCACCAGTGAATTCACTAGTACAGAAATTGTATTCGTCATAGGTAGTTCACGTGCTGAAGTATAGAATGTGCTGATAGAAAAAAGAGAAGCTCATATGAAGTTGTCTTTTTTTCTGTGAGATGGCTTTGGTTTTTTGAAGGTTAAGTTGAATGAGTTGGTAGTTAGTAAATTAAAAAAAGCTCGCATAATGTGTAGAAAGTTAAAAAAGATAATTTTCTGTTAGTCCTTTTGCTATTTTCTATCGATTGTGATAGTGTATATTCGTTATTTTTCCCCTTTATTTTCAGCTGTTGCGTGCAACCACAGCAAATACAGCAACCTATGTCAGTCATAGCGAATGCACTGCTGTTTTATACTAGATCGTTGTTTTTGCGGCATAGTTGTACTCTGCTCTGCATCGGAGCAAAAAAACACGCCTAATGTATGTACTCGATGCTATTGATGTAATCACGCGTAGCATCCCAACGGGAAAAATAATGCTTACGGATATATTCGGTGAGCATTTCGCGTAATGCGTGTAAGCATTACCGGACCATTACGTGTTGTTTCTTTTTAACATTGCATGTCCTAGGCTGGGAAGATTTATACAAGGGGAAACTCATGCTTTTAGCTCTATAGCTTTATGTATAAGAGCTTTTTGGAAAGTACGACATCGTATTCTCGCATTTATACGCATAAATACGAATGAAAGCTTTGGCCGGCGGCCGATCGTATCTCTGCATGTGTGGTTTTTGCATGCTGAGTGATTGTGAAGCTAATTGGAAATTCCAATAGCGCATGCTCTTTGCTACTAAGGGAAATTGGTTTCATGCATTTTACTTACCTGTGATGATTTGAAATGCTCTGAAATTTTCATCTTTCCGCTTTATATAGCAGACTACCCATAACCGATGTATGCTCGCAAGTTCTTTTCCCCTTGTTTCTGCGAGTTATGTTCATTGGCCAGTCTTGGACTTATAACATATGAGCTTTCTCCCTTGCAGCATTTCCCATGCTCCAAGTCATGTATACGAGTATATCTTATAATTGCTGGAAAATAGCTTTGGAAATAGGAAATTCACATTACTAGCATTGTTTGATTGATGCATTACGCCAGAATACCTTACCGCGATTCCCGTTGGGATGTCGGACAGCAGCTCTGGCAGCTGATCTGAGCTTTCAAAATCGAAGTACTTAACATGACCCAGCCCCTGGACACGGACGGTATAACTTTCCGCCATTGTCCCCTCCAACCCTCTCGCGCACAAAGCATGTTAAAAATGCCTAGCACTCATTGTCAAATTGGAGGGAAACTACTTGGATTTGACCCGATTTGACAATGAGTAGCTAAAAAACTACTACCATCCCCTTCAATGTAAATCTTATGGGCATGTCCACTCCATTTCTACTATCTCACTGACATGACCTACATCTTTTGCCTTGATGGTGGACACCATATATCCCAGTGAAATCCAACATAAAAAAGGCGAACCTTGGGAAAAATTAGGGTAAAGCTGAATTTTGGTGTTAACCTTGGTACTGGCGTTCTGAACAAAATGTCAAAAGTCCCTATCGATCAGATGGCTGCGTTGCTTTTTATACGGGGTCAAAGTTCAACAAAAGTGACCTTTCCTAAATATCTCAGTAACGGTAACGTCTTCAGAAAAACAATGTATGACGAATTTGTAGCTTAGAAAATTTCTAACAAAAAAGATCTGCAACTTTTTCCTGTAACCATAACCGTTTCTGAGATATATTGATCTAAACATTTGCTACTAACAGCATCCTCTTTCTCAACGGCATGTTGATATTATCCGATTTTGATTACGACTTGGAATGTTTGTGAGTTTTTTTTCTATGTTTAAGAGGCGCATAAAAAAACATGTAAACAAACTTATCTACCAGACTCCAGGGTAGGTGGAAAAGTGTCTTCCGAAAAGTTTCCACCACCCCCCGCCCCCCTTTGCCGCAAAACTTGTAAAGACATCTGCTCGCTACTCTCTTCTCGGAAATAAACTGTATTGCAGCATCATGTATGGGATATTCCTCGAAGGAGCAGGCCAAAATAATAACACTGCAGGTGAAAATAGGTTTTGTAACATATCATGGCCCTAGGAGTATGAAAAAGCAAGATAATATCATGGCATAATTCTGTAAACGCTCATTCTTGACATTATAGTAGCTCAACCCGCTTCAGACTATCCCCAATCTAGACTATTTACCAATCCTGTCTCGAAACCAATTTGCACCTGAAATTACGTGACCTTGCCCTAATCGTTCATGGGATAAGACGGTGTGGAAAAAAAAACTCAAAAACCGGGTATTTCGAGATGGTTCGTTTGCGGGGGTGGGTAGGGTGTGGGTGTAGGGCTGGTCCTGCGATGTCAAGAATAGGCAATTAACAGGATAAAAAGTGATCTTATCTTGTTTAACAGTGGGCAAAGAGTAGGGAACGAGCTCATTTCTGAAGATTTAGGATAGAAGCTCCGGGATTCCATTTTATGGAAAAAGGGGGGGGGGATAACTTTTCGGAGCACACTTTTCCATCTACCCTAGAGTGTGGTAGATAAGTTTGTTTACATGTTTTTTTCATGCGCCTCTTAAACATAGAAAGACAAACTCACAAACATTCCAAGTCGTAATCAAAATCGGATAATATCAACATGCCGTTGAGAAAGAGGATGCTATTAGTAGCAAATGTTTAGATCAATATATCTCAGAAACGGTTATGGTTACAAGAAAAAGTTTTAAAATCTTTTGTTTTTTTAAAATAAGTTTTAAAATCTTTTGTTGGAATTTTTTAAGCTACAAATTCGTCATACATTGTTTTTCTGAAGACGTTACCGTTACTGAGATATTTAGGAAAGGTCACTTTTGTTGACCTTTGACCCCCTATAAAAAGCAACGCAGCACTCGGACCGATGGGGACTTTTGACATTTGTTCAACACGCCAGTACCAAGGTTAACACCAAAATTCAGCTTTCCCCTAATTTTTCCGAAGCACCATGTTGAATTTCCCAGGACTAATATCTTGCCGAAACTAAGGAGTAGCTTCGGATTTGCACGGACGACTGGACGGAATGAAGCAGGAGATAAATCTGGAGAGGATATTGTTGCATGCACGAACAAACATGTTTCGACGTGTCGGCGGCCGGAAGAGCGACAACCGTTAAAGTGTCTGTCTCATCATGTGTTCTTGGAATAGAAACAATCTATAAATAGCCAAAAACCGTAAATAATCTATAAATACCCAAAAACCGTAAACAATCTATAAATAGCCAATACACAATAACAATCTATGGATAAAACGTAGAATAATAGTCTAGAACGTAAAAAGGGAACATTCCAGAGCCTCAAACCCATGAGTCAGATCTCGCATGGCAACGGAAATTCCCATGAGTCATAGAGCCCTCTAGAAAGCAAAAGCGGAACATTCGAGAACCCGAGACACATTTGGCACCACTATAAATACCACCACGAGAAGTACTAGCGATCATTCAGTAGATAGCGAAGACAGCGAAAGGCTGTTACTTTGAAAAGCGATACAGCGGTTCTAGTGTATCCGGGCGCGATTAATTAAAAGCGATAAAGTGCGAGTAATTATAGTGCGATAATTAAATTGAAAAAGTGTTAAATTGTAACGCGAGATTATAGTAGTGCGAATATAAAGTGTAAATAATTAATAGTGTTTATAATAAAAGTGTAATTAGTGTTTTAAAAGAAACTGTTTTATTTCACGAATGTGAAGAATATCGAACCCACAAAAGGTGTTTAACGGTAGAACACAACAACTGGTGTCAGAAATAAGGGATTCTGTCGCGTTCGTGATTTGAAAAGTGACTTTTAGTGAAATTACGGACAGTGAATTCGTATGAACAGTGAAAATTAATAAGTGCGCGGACTAAATAAAAAGTTAAACGTTTTGGACAGTGAGCATTGTAAATTGTGCGGACTAATTGAAATTTGTGAAAATTTGAGTGGACTAAAGTGATAATTGTGAAATTGAAGAACAATGCCAAAAGTGAGTGAACTAACATTGGCAGAGTTGAACGTGGAGTGCGAGAAGCAAGAACGGAAGCTGGCAGTGCTTAGAGAAGTAATGGATTTGCTGAATTCGGATCTGCAACGCGTGAGAGCGGTAGGAATTGTGGCAGCTGAATCAAAAACCGGCAAAGCACTCAAAGCACCAACTTTTGATGGGCAGACTTCTTGGACCATCTACAAAAAGCAGTTTGAGGCAGTTGCAGAGTTTAACAACTGGAGCGATCGAGAGCGAGCGCTACAACTGATGGTGTCATTGAGAGGAGCCGCAGCGGAAGTTCTTCTAACAATTCCAGAGGACGATAGCTTCAGCTATTCAAGCGTGACGAGTGCATTGCATATGCGGTACGGTGAAGATCACCTGAAGGAAGTTCATCGATCACAGCTGAGAACACGGATACAGAAGCCAGGGGAGACGTTGCAGGAGTTGGCTCAGGACGTTGAGCGATTAACACTTCTGTCCTACCCTAGGTCGGATCCAGAGCACCGGGATGAAACGGCGAAAAATGCTTTCATCCAGGGAGTGCGTGATGAAGAGCTTCAAATAGCACTTCGTTTAGCTGGAAAACGAACACTGAAGAATTCTTTGGCCTACGCTCTGATCTACGAATCGGCGAAGCTGGCGTCGCGGAAAAATGTTAGATTCGGTGAAGTACGCGAGGAATGTTTATGTAGGAAAGCCAATATCTCCAGGGAATCAAGGAGAAGTGGAGCCCCTCAGTGTTGGAACTGCGGAGAAAAGGGTCACTTGAGGCGTGACTGTCGCAGGAACTGGAAATCGACGTATTGTACGGAATGTGTACATAGCAGAGTTCCTCGATGCTGGAACTGTGGAAAGAGCGGACATCTGAGTCGTGACTGCTACAGGAAGTACCAAACTAGGTACTGTGAAGGATGCTCAGCAACAAGACTCAAGCAAAGCGATGAGTCTGGACGGTCAAACAAAACCACTTGTTCTTGGAGAACGGCAGCGAAACCAGTGGGAAACAAGTTTGAAGATCAGCGGTCGGACTATAACACTAGCAAACCTGAAACGATCACCGTTGCCAGGTTGCATGTTCGTGAGAATAACTTGAGCTTGCAGGGGAAAGTCAATAACGAAGCTTGTAAAATCATCATCGACACTGGAGCTGCTAGATCGATCCTGAGAGCGGATATGGCTAAGTCCTGGAAACTCAGTAACACTGAAAAATACGTGCTTCAGACGGTAACGGGTGATTCCACGCAAGTTCTTGGTGAAATCGTTCTGCCGATACAACTTGGAAATAAGGTGTTCGAGCATCAGTTCCTGGTAGCAGAGATAACAGACAAGTGCATACTTGGAATGGACTTCCTGGGCTCTCATGGTTTTAGCCTGGATTTGGGAGAGCGAAAAATCAAGCGGACGAGCAACGAAGTATCATTAACTCGTCGACCAGGATGGAAACAACGAACAGAAGAACAAGAAGACCACATATGCGTAGCTGTGAGACGAGTAGTCGTTTTGGCGGAAACAGTAGAAAAACCGTTAGAGGCATCACGGAGTGAAATAAAGTGCAGCGAAACAGGGAAGAAATTTGCATCCGGATCTGAGCGGAAATGTGGAATGGGCAATGTTTCTCGAAGACTGCATATTGGATCGAAATCTAGGAAGTCGCCGGAAGACCACAAAAGAACAACGAATCCAGAGGCAGTGAAGAAAGCGGAAACGAAGCTGTACAATTTGAGCGCGAGTGTACTTAGATTTCCGAAAAACGTTTTGGTGTGGAACGAACGTTCTAGTCTACAACCGGAATGGGAAGGATCGTACGACAAACGGCGTGACGAGAGTGGCTGGCGGATACATCGAAAACACCGGTCGAAAATGAAGGTTGTGCACCTAGACCGACTTGCCCCGTACCATGGAAATAACGCAATGGATGACGACGAATCTGTTCGGGACGAACAGGTCTAAGGAGGGGGTAGTGTTGCATGCACGAACAAACATGTTTCGACGTGTCGGCGGCCGGAAGAGCGACAACCGTTAAAGTGTCTGTCTCATCATGTGTTCTTGGAATAGAAACAATCTATAAATTGCCAAAAACCGTAAACAATCTATAAATACCCAAAAACCGTAAACAATCTATAAATAGCCAATACACAATAACAATCTATGGATAAAACGTAGAATAATAGTCTAGAACGTAAAAAGGGAACATTCCAGAGCCTCAAACCCATGAGTCAGATCTCGCATGGCAACGGAAATTCCCATGAGTCATAGAGCCCTCTAGAAAGCAAAAGCGGAACATTCGAGAACCCGAGACACATTTGGCACCACTATAAATACCACCACGAGAAGTACTAGCGATCATTCAGTAGATAGCGAAGACAGCGAAAGGCTGTTACTTTGAAAAGCGATACAGCGGTTCTAGTGTATCCGGGCGCGATTAATTAAAAGCGATAAAGTTCGAGTAATTATAGTGCGATAATTAAATTGAAAAAGTGTTAAATTGTAACGCGAGATTATAGTAGTGCGAATATTAAGTGTAAATAATTAATAGTGTTTATAATAAAAGTGTAATTAGTGTTTTAAAAGAAACTGTTTTATTTCACGAATGTGAAGAATATCGAACCCACAAAAGGTGTTTAACGGTAGAACACAACAATATTATAAAATCGGAGTGTGAGCTCACCAGCAGCTAATCCGCAGTAATGATAGTACCAGTTATTCAAATTGACGTCAAACACCATATTTTATGTTAGTTAAAGCGTTAGTTTCTTTATGTTAGTTAAAGCGTGCGAGTTTAACTGGATACAAAGCAGAAATTATGAAAAAAGGCAGCAAAAATTACTGTAGCGATGGAAGGTACGTGAAAAAATTCTTCAAACTATCGACATCCTGAAAAACTTTGGTTTATCGAAAAAATGCAAACAATCAATCAAATCGAAACTTCTGTTGACGAAAACTCAGGATCGAATAATCACACCAATATGAAATTTACAGGATATATTGAGCTTAATCAGGACCAGAACTGATAGAAATGATTTTGAAATGTTGGTAATTCTGTGGCAGTGATACCATCTTCAAAAATCACTAACAAAAAACTGCTTTTTAGCCTGTCACCATAGTCGCCAACTTTTAAGAAAAATCACACAGTAGCTTGATCTCACTCTAAGCCACCTTTGATAGAAATTGGGTGAAAAATTAGATTGGAGCTGCACCAGCTCAACTCTTCAAAGTTTGCTCTTCCAGTGCTGTCATGAAATCGAAACGAAATTCATATAGTGACTGGAGCTTATCGTAGGCCAAATCAAGCAGAAATTTGGTTGAAATCATGATATAGTTACCAAATATGGTAGTTTTTAAAATTATTTGTAATTTCTTTACTAAGCGACGTTATTATGAAATTTACAAATGGAAATCTTGTAGTGACAATGAGCAACAAATATTAAGAAGACGAAAATTTGAAAACTTTTGCGGGTGATAACTGTAAAATTATTTGTGTCCCTATAACTTTCAATGCAATCATCAGATTGAAACGGAATTCACAGGGCAGATTGGAATTGTTTTTGCGGGATGATTAAAATTGAAAAAATTTTATTTATCTTGAAAATTTTTATTTGACAAAGTGGTTTCGAAAGCATTCACTGATTCTCATCAGACACCAGCACACAGTGCATACTTGACTGGTGTGACCACTTGCAGCTGGAAATCATTAATTGTTATTTACGCTGGTTGTGACAAATTTTAACATCTCCGACTTATATCTATGGAAATAATTTACTCATAAAGGTTATTGATTTGTGATCACGGTTCCCTTCTTGTCTATAATCGCACAGGGTAGGTTGTTTTAGAGGAGAAGCAGTTACGATTTTGGTTGGAATGCTGGTAAAGTGCTGCAAGCACTGACCATTTTCATCTTCACGATTCCTCTTTTTTCTTCGCGATTCTTTTTCTTAGAATCTGCACGATTCATCTATTTTTCTTCGCAAATCAGTGTTTCTAGTGGGCCCTATGCGCTAAAGGTTTAATCTGATTTCAAAATGTACGGGAAATCTTTGAAAATCTCATGAAATATCTCAATTTGTTTAATGCAAGGAATTCCAAATATCTTCGAGCTGACCTACAGTGGCCTCATCGCATAATCGGACAAGCCCTTTTTGAATGTTTGAGTGAGTTTAAATTACGTAGAAATAGACTTATTATGCTTTTTTTCGCATTTATATATTTTAGATATTTACCTAACTTAGTATGAAAAAAAAACAAAACATTTATCTTCAAGTATTATAATACAAGAATAAAAACAAAAATAAGTCAATTTGTGGCGCGAAACGAATTATCGGACAAAGCAAAACACCGATGGAAAAGTTCCGTTGTTTGCAAGTCCCTTCCTGGAACTTGGATTTTGTCTGTCGTTATGATTTGTGGTTAGTCTTTTCAGTGCAACACATTAGAAAGTTCATTAAAATGTCTCCAAACGGAAAACAAACTACGGTGGAAATAAGACAACTTATAAACAGGCTGAATTTTGAAGGAAAAACTGTCCGAGATATTGCTGAACTGGTCGGTAGAGGCAAATCAACTGTACAAGGTATTATTAAGCGATTCCGTGATGAGTTCAGGATAGTAAACAAGAGTCGAGAAGGGCAAGGCACTATATTAAAAGAGCGAGAAGAGCGAACTATAGTGAGAGAAGTTAAACAAAATCCTTTCGAAGCTTCGAACGAATTAAAAATAGCCTTGAAGGACCGCACTTAAATACTGTGCAAAACACGTTGCACAAGTATGACTACCATGGAAGAGTTGAAAGGAAAAAAACATTTATAAGCCCTAAGAATAAAAACTTTAGAGTGCGATTTGCCAAGGAGTACCTGTTAAAAGCTCCAGATTTTTGGAATCAAGTAATTTCCTGGAATACATATATATAAAATCAACTTTTTTTAATATTTTGCAATATTTTCAGGTTTTGTTCACTGATGAAAGCAAATTTAATTTGCATGGGTCGGATGGTAAGATGTATGTATGGCGTACGCCAAACACAGAATTTTATCTAAAAAACACTAAGGCGACCGTAAAGCACGGAGGGGGCTCTGTCATGGTTTGGGGCTGTATGTCTAGCGCTGGAGCAGGCAATTTACATTTTATAGATGGTAAAATGGATAGATTTGTTAAAAAAAAAGTTAAGCAAAGCGCTGAGAAATTGGGTATCGCCAGCAACTTTGCTTTCTACCAAGACAATGATCCTAAACACATTTCCAGCGTAGCGAAGCTTTGGTTGATCTACAACTGCCCACGCCTCATTCAACCGCCTGCCTAGAGTTATTGAACATCTCTGGGAAGAATTGGCCAGGAGAGTCTACAAAAATAAATATAATTGCCGTGTTCCATTTTTACTAATTAGTACTTGCAAGTACTTGGGAGTAGAGCACAAAAGGAACGCCATCTTCGTTCTTTCGAGCAGATTCTGACCTGTCAAATTATATGCAGTTTTCAAATGTAAAACAGTTGAAAATAAAGGGAGAAAACAACGAGTATAAACTACCACAATCGATAAAGAATATAAAAGCAACTAGCAGAAAATTACATATTTTAACTTTCCACACATTATGAGGACTATTTCTAATTTCCTAACTACCAAAACATTCAACATAACCATGAAAAACCAAAACCACCTATTGACAACTAACACTACCAATGACAACTAACATAGCCATCTCACGGCAAAAAAAGGCGTAACTACTCATGAACTACTCGCGAACGAGAGCGCGAGTAGTTGGAAGTAGCCAGAAGTACTTGCGAGTACTAAATAGTAATAATGGAACACGGGCAATACAATAGACCAACTAAAAGTTGCATTAGTCGAAGCCTGGAACTCCATTGAGCCGGAAGTCCAAAACTTGGTAAAATCAGTGCCAAGGCGTTTGCAAGCTGTTTTGGCAAGCAAGGGCCTTGCAACCAAATATTAATGATTTTTTTGTTTAATTTTTTGATTGATTAAGGCGCTGTCTGATTATTCGTTGCGCGCCAAAAATGGACTTATTTTTGTTTTTCTTCTTGTATTATAATAATTGAAGATAAATGTTTTGTTTTGTTTTAAAACTAAGTTAATTAAATACCAAAAAATATATAAATGCGATAAAAAGTATAAAAAGTTTATTTCTACATAATTTAAACTCACTCAAACATTCAAAAAGAGCTTGTCCGATTATGCGATGAGGCCACTGTATATTTCCTTCAGCGAGCCAGGATATAATTTGGCCCATTAGACTAGAGCGCATTTACAGACTCGTTTTAGACTATGAATGAACTGTAACTCCCGTATATGGGCTGGAGTAGGCCGCACTGTTTTTGTAGAATTAGACAAAAAGCCTTTCTGAATTGACGTCTTCGTGCTCACCTTGTGATAATAAAATGTGACGGCGTCAGAGCAAGCCAAGCAAGCTAGATCATGATTCTCGAATCATGATCTAGCTTGCTCTTCTGAATCTGACTCACTACATTTGCTTGATCACGAAGTCAAAATGAGAGTTGGCTTCGTATTACCTTGATGGTGTTTGTAGGCTATGATACCAAGCGAAACACACGAATTCGAACAGATTATCTTAGATTTATCCGAACTGTCAAAGTAGTTTAGCTTCTCCAGTGACGTCATAATTAGTTACACAAAGATAAAGAGGAAGGCGAAAGCATGAATTCGGAAAGTCAAACATGGCGATGAAACAATTATTTCATATACTTTTTTCCCCTAGTATAGATGGCCCAAATAATAAGCTAACCAACACGGGGTATGTGAAGTTTGACTCACTAAAGAAAGATTATCTACACTGAAAGAAAAGAATTCGAAATTTGAACTAATTGCAAATAGATGATATAGATTTGGTAGAAAAGTCTGAAACTGTACACATATATATAAAATACATTTATTAAAAGGAAAATGTTGATTAGGTGATATTACTAATCTGCTTTAGTTGATGCAGGGACAAATGATTCTTAAATTTCTAACAGCTGAAATAGGAATTTTAACCAATATAATTTGTATTAGCCTTTAGTTTCGAAAAGTACACTCAGAAAAATGTCATTTAATAGAATCAAATTTAAATCAAAAGTTGAAATCACTTTGAAATAAAAAGCGAATCTTATATGAATTCCACTTTATTATAAAAATTTTCTTTTCAAATCAAAATTTTTCATCATTGAATTAAAAAGAAACGTCTATGAAGCCAAATCATATTTGAAAATTTTTGAATCAAAAATGTTCAAATATGATTTGGCGCCATATACGTTTTCTTGTTAAGGGGTTAGTCCACTGTTAAACTGCTCCAAATGAACTTTTTTTTGAAACAGCTACCAAAGAAAAACTATTCAAGATATCGATTTGAAATTTTACAAGCATCTTTATTAAAGTCAGGAGTTAACATTTTCATTGGAAAAAATTAGTAGAAAACAAAATGGCGGCCACCCCATTGGATCGCCGCAGCACCGCCGAAAAAAAAAAGCAAATTGCGCCTCGTAAATTCCTGGGCAAAATAAGCATCTATGAACAAATTATCAAAAATGTTTCATTAGTGTTGAGTATGAAGGACTGCACGGGCCTAAATTTAGAGCCCTAAAGCGATTAAAAAAAATGTGGTATACTTTTGAATCAAAAAAATGTTTAAAAAATTTTTTTTTTATCAAAAAAATGTTTCCCAGATCGTAAAAAAATTTTTTTTTGTTCTAAATTTAGGCCCGTGCAGTCCTTCATACTCAACACTAATGAAATATTTTTGATAATTTGTTCACAGATGCTTATTTTGTCCAGGAATTTACGAGGCGCAATTTGCTTTTTTTTTTCGGCGGTGCTGCGGCGATCCAATGGGGTGGCCGCCATTTTGTTTTCTACTAATTTTTTCCAATGAAAATGTTAACTCCTAACTTTAATAAAGATGCTTATAAAATTTCAAATCGATATCTTGAATAGTTTTTCTTTGGTAGCTGTTTCAAAAAAAAGTTCATTTGGAGCAGTTTAACAGTGGACTAACCCCTTAATTCAATGATGAAAAATTTTGATTTGAAAAGAAAATTTTTATAATAAAGTGGAATTCATATAAGATTCGCTTTTTATTTCAAAGTGATTTCAACTTTTGATTTAAAGTGATTCTAAAAAAGTGATTTAAAGTGACATTTTTCTGAGTGTATATTCAAGGAACTGGATAGTTTATAAAGTCAGTTTTAAGTTTATATTGTACGATATTTTTAAAACCAATGGAAGAATTGACTTATGTTGCCCGAGGATAATTGGCTATATATAATTTACGGAAATAACGAATTGAATTAGTAGGCTGAATATCAACCAATTTCTTTAGAGTATTCTGACTATTTCTTTATACCGAATACCAAATCATTTATTTCAGTGTACAAGCCCACGAAGTTTCGAGTCAAGACTCGCCTAAACACTGCTTCAGCCCGGTCGTGCTGGCTCACCTATTGGTAGCCACGGACTCCCGTTTTATGCGCAGTACTTTCTCAAAGTATGTTGAAACAAATGTATATTCACATATTGAAATCTTAGAAAGTCGACTTAATGTGGGTTGCTGTTGTCTTCTTAGTCGCTATTAGCATAGATATTATTCTAAAAAAAAGTCTAGCGCATCAGAACCGCTAGAAAACTAATTTTCGAAGAAATTGTCTTTGAGTGACAAAAAAATGTGGGAAGATGTAATTCACTTTTTTGTACAACCATTCCTTATCCTAAGCAACAAAACTCAACTATAACACAAATGATGAAAATGTTCAGTGCTGGCAACACTTTCCCAATGAAGCTGCAATAAGTTGAACTTAACAAGCTCATACTTAAATCAACTTATCCTTTGAATTTCGTTCTCATCGGAGGATTTCATCGAAAGTTTCAGCGATTAAACGTTGTTTGAGGCTGCCATCCGAAAAATGCTCAAAACTCGGAAAATTTAAAAATTCGTTTCTTATTTTTATCGCAAATGCTTAGCATATGAGTACGTAATTTGAAGCATCTGTTGGTGCAATATTTACGAAAATGGATAATGCTGGTTACCCTGTGTCAGCAGCAAAACAAAAAATATACCAAATCTGCTTCACGTTAAGTTAAACCCAACCAGTAAATTTCGTTTCGATTGAATCACTGCGCTGGAAGGTATACGGGTGAAAAGAATTTTAGGTTTACCACCCTCAAAACTTTTCAAATGTTTAAAACAATAATATTTGTTGTTAATTTTCATTGAAGGATCATTCTCAATTGCAAATCTAATGACATAATCGCTCAGTAAGGAAATTCCACAAAATTACAAAAATGGTAATAGCTGACAGCCCTTTCATGATTTTTGTACGAAATTCCTATGACATTTATTTCACATTAAGGTCCATTTACCGCATGAACTTCGTCTTGATTTCTACACTGGACCAGAAGTTATAGGGAAAAAAGCTTTATTTTGCTGAGCAAATTTGCAAGATTTATGAGACAAAAATCACCACAGCTGCCAGCCCTATACTAATTTTTCAACCTAATGTTACATAAAGTAACACCCAAGTACTGTGTGAGTTTTGTTAAAATTTGATAGCTGAATCGGAAGTTATAGGCCAAAAAGCTATTTTTTTCTCAGTGATTTTTCAAGATGGTGCCACTGCCACAGGGTTGCCCGCATTTCAAAATCACTTCCATCAAACCTGGTCCTATTTAATACCAACATGTCGTGTGAATTTCATTATGATCAAATAATCCGGTCGTCAGTTCTCGTGAACAGAACTTTCGAGTGCTGAAAATAGAGGTAATTTGGTGGTGGGTTGCCGTTCTTGTGCAAATCGGAATTTTAAATATTTTATCTTGACATGAAGGACAAAGAATAAAATTTATCAAAAATTTGAAATTTTTTTCAAAAATCAAAAATTTTTCAGGAAGGTCAATGATTTGAAAGATTTTTTTTCAGCAGCCTGCCACAGCTACAGAGTTACCCGGTTTCCGAAAATTTCAGCTCAATCGGATCGGCCACTCCAGAGATTATCTCCCTTAATCATTTTGCTGATATATATATATATATATATATATATATATATATATATATATATATATATATATATATATATATATATATATATATATATATATATATATATGTAAAGAAATATGAATTTTCGGCGAAACGAGTTTAATACTAATGTTCTTCGAACATTAGTAAAAATATCAAGTCTGGTTCCTTTTAGATCTCATCTCACGCGCATTACCAGCCGAAGCTTTAAATTCCACGATTTTTTCTTATCTAGATCATTTTGCTGGTGTTTCCCCTCTAACTCCAAGTCACAAATGTTTAATTGAAACATGTACTCAGAAGAGAGAGATATAAGGAAATGAAAATGGCAGTGAGAATTGAAGCAATTTGCCTGAGGCTGAGCGTTAATAGTATAATAGTAAGGGATTTTGACATTCACTTACTCCGCGAACAGAAAGATAGAGTGAGATAGAGAAAGATATTGATGGAAAAAGGTAGTAGGCCATGTGTGCGCGAATTTGACAGTTAGTAACTCAGCAACAATAAAAGCTCGTAGAACTAAGGTATCGGGGAAACCAAGGGGAATATCTGAGGTAGCAGTTCTCTCGATTTGTTCTATTTATAGATTTTACCTTTATAGTAAAATTGCTTCACTAAATTTCGTATATGTACACGCTTGTTTCATTTCCTTAGATCTCTCTGTTCTGAGAACATGTACCAGTACTGCCTGCAAGTTCAAGCCCACCTTTCGTCGTTAGCTTAACTTCTCGCCTGTCAAGACTGTACCATAGAACATTGGAGCATCTCCTGGACCTTGGCATCATCATAGGAAAAAAATATAGTCTATACTAGAAAATTTTTCTAATACTTACACATTCGACCAACAATCGTGCTCAACCTCATTATATAATTCAATAAATTCAACAGAAACCATATCCCACCCGCCAAAAATTATTCTTTTTACTTATTTCTTGAAAATTCTCTATTGTCCCCAATCAACTGCTATCTGTAAACACACTCGCACCTGCATATTGTCCTAATTAACTTACTAAATGACCATATCATTAATTAGCTTAAACAAATTAATTTCAAGTGTTTCTAGGTAGTAACCCGTCAATCGTGTCTGGCAATATGCCAAGTATCTAATTAAGAAACATAAATTATTCCGTATCCTCTCACATCTACTCTTTCGAACTCGCCACGTGATCGTTCGGGAAAAAATCGGACTCTTTGAATGATGAGCAATCACATGAATATTGCACGGATAATTCATTGATCACCGAGATATCCGATTTGTATTGACTAAAATGATTCAGTAATGGTTTGTTATCAAGTATACAATTCACTCAAACACATCGCAGTTCATTCAAAAAACACTTAGTTGCTGCAATGCTTATTTGTGGTATCCTTTCTATGCCCTGTGTAACTATTAGTAAGTTGAATGTACTTGTTTGATTCAAAAAGAGTTAATGCCGTGCGTGGAATATGAACAGGTGAATGCAGTAATCATAATCATATTGAAAAGGATGGTAATTTTTGTCAGAAACTGCAAGTTTAGGATAAATTAACTTTTCACCAATCGAATTGTGAAAACTCTGAGCATTAAAAATAATGGCATACTGAACTATTTCTATAATATTACTATAATATTTTACTATTTCAATGATTTACAAAGAATTGACCGAAATAAAAAAAATGTTCGTGTGTTAATTACAATAAACATATAGGATGTTACACATAAATTTTCGAAAACAGTCTTGTATTTTTTTCCCCCATTATAGCCATCGTCCAAGTGAGGATAGTAGAGTATTAAGCAAGGACAAAGTGTAGAGTAATAAAATACTCTTCGTTATCAATTATAAAATCGATTGGTTTTTAATACATAATTTAAAATTTCCAAAAATGTGAAAAACGATTACGGAATAGTTTTTCAAGAAAATGTCTTTGGCAGTTTGTACCTTCAACAGCTACTGTCTTATTTAACATGTGTCACATAAATTATATAGCGCTGTTGACTACTTTAAAAGTTTTCAGATTATTTCAAATTTTAAACTGAAGGACATGTGTGAGTAGAATTAAAGTAGGGCAGAAAACTTTAATTTAAGTTCTATGGTGATGCAATTTGCTTTTAATTACTAAGTAATTATTCTTCGTCCATGCATAATTTAAATATTTAGACCGATGTAACAAAGAATAGGGTCAGCTTCATTACGACGACTCTTTTTCATAGCAGCTGAATATGATTATCATATTTGATTATTGTCATCCCCCTGCAAGGAAATAGGATAATATAAAGGAATCTAAACACACCACACTCCCTAAAAGTCTCCCACAATTGTTACACGTCAAAATCAAATAACTCTATCGGTTTCGATTTTATCCGATGATTTCGTCGAAGGTTATAGGGATATAAAGATGAAAAAAGAAAGATGTTTGGTGCCAAAAAATTTCTAGAACTCAGAAAATTTAAACATTGGTAACTTATTTTCATTGTAAATGTTCATGATATGAATACTTAATGTAAGCATTCATTGATAGGAAAATAGCAAAAAACGCCTCGCGCTGGCGACCTTTTGCTAGCATCAAAGCCAAAAATGCATCACACCTGCCTCACATTGAAATCAACCTACTCTGCGAATATCGTTTTGATCCAATGACTGCATTGAAATTTATAAGAGTAAATTTTCGAAAGCTTTATATTTGTTGTTTATTGTCACTACAAGATCAGTACCGTTTGAAAATTTTACGATAAAATCGCTTAATAAAGATTTTGCAAATAAATACAAAATCAACAATAGCTGGCAGCCGTATCATGGTTTTTTAATCAGATTCCTTCTCTGAGAGCATAAAGACATTCGGAGGGGCCGAAGGCATGGCCATTTTTCCTCATCACCAGCGACCCCGATGATAGATTGAAATTTTCGGGGCGTAGGTAATTTCTAATTTACCAAATTGATGGGGACATATATGTGTGAATAATTTCAAATATTCAAATTTTGAATATCGTAAGTGAATGATTGTTATATATTTAGTTATTTAATATTTTTTAGCTTTCATATTATAACCGTACGAATTCTCGAACCAGGGAGTAAAAATAAGCTAAAGCAGGCTGAATTATTCGTTGCTTTGCGGTGAATTAATTGTTTTTCTAGGATAGAAAATGAAAACAGAACACAAATGCATGCGAACTATGAAAATTGTAGAATATACTAATTGAATATTTATTCACCCATAAAACAAAAATTGTTTTATAAGAAAGTGGCTTAAAAATTAGATGTGTTTATGCTGGCTCAAATCTTGGCAGTGTCGAGTACTGCCGTAGGTGATGAGAAAACATTGAATAATATAAAACATCATTTTCGTTTTTAGAACATCTAGAAAGTTTTTACTGAGTATTGTGTGTAAAGGAACTGCAATGAATAAAATCATCAAAATCAAAAACAACTTCAAATTCCGAAAAAGGCAAATTTTATTTAAGATTTTTCGAAAAAAATAAGTAGTCTTCACAGTTAATAGTTCCAAGAAGTCTCAACTTTCCTTATACTATAAAGTAGGCTAAATACAATGATAGGTTGGAGATAGTATATTTCTAGGTAATAAGATATTTATTATATTATATTCACACTATCTAATCGTTCTCGACCTACTTCGCTAATTCAGTTATTGGCCTTGAGATTATCTAACAACTCAACTATAGAAGCTGTTTTCTTTTGCCTGCGCTGTTTTTTACGCAAATTTCGGATAATCCTATTTTTTCGTTTCAGCGTATCTTCCAATTTTTTCCTGCAGGTTGATTAAATGCTTTGCGGTAATAGGAGCCACTTGGTCTGTTTACGTAGCCTAATTGAAATGATATTGTTGAATATTAAAATTTTCAAAAGTGTATCATGAACGCAACATCAGCATTAAGCACCTACACACAAAAAAAACTTCGCTCTGCTATATGTGTAGCAAAAATAATAATATCCGTAATAGCCATAATTAACTGTAGTGGGCACAAAATTGCCCCTACAAATATATTTTTGTTCTATTTATGTGTGATACATAATATATACTAGCAACAGGTATAACTATTGATTTAAAAGGTATTATGAGTATATGGAAATCCAGAGTTATACTCATTTTAAGTAAAATTTGGCTTACAGGTAAAAAATATAACTCGGGTACACAAAATATGCACACAACAATCATAATTATGCACGCTACAGATATAAGTTCTATATGGGTTTCTCTGTTTTCTGGTAGCGAAAGATATGAAATCCATACAGTTGGTATATTATATACGCGACAGGTATAAAATGACCACTGAACAATGTCATATGCTTTTCGTAGATATATGGTTTATTTTCGTTTCTAACTATGGGGCATCTTTTGTTTATAGTTTGAGATTGAGCTTGCAAAAGGGTCGGTAGCTTAGCTCGCTAACGCGTCAGTCCGAAGCAGCGATCTACTGCCCTCGGGTTCGAATCCCGCCGTGCCCATGGCTGTATTTGTTCGTCTTATGTTGTCTTAACAGTCAGCGACTGGGCATAATGCCAGCGCTCCATTGATTAAGTGCCACATTAAAGCTTTAGTAGCGACTAAGAATAACATTAGCGCTTTAGAAAATGAGAAATAAATGTGGCACTTAGAAGAATAATGGAATAGTTGTTATCGGCTTCTCCCATATGTGTCTCCTTACTGTCATGGCTAAGCGCGCGCTTCAAAGAGCAATCCCCTGAGCTTTTTTCTGCTTACATACGATAAATATTTATATTATATCTGCCGTGAATATATTATGTCTTTCAAAATACACCCATATACTCATGTGAGATATATTATATTTCCGTCGTTTTATATCTGTCAGCGATATATTTTTTTTTTGAGTGTAATGAGATCGCAATTCCCTCTTCTTGTCCATCGTTTATCTCATCTTGAATATTGTTGCCGAAAAGTATCTATAGAATTAAGATAATTAAAGAGAAGAATGTTTTGAACATTTTCTTTACTTACTGCATCACTCGAAAATTCTATTCCACTAAAGATGGTCCCCTCTTCGCTTGCTCAGAACTAACGTACTATGACGGCAGCTGTAAGAAAAACAAGAAACTATTACACTTATTCCCTTGTCAATCATCAATCATCAATCATCAACAACAAACTATATACCACGGCCGAAAGATTTGAATAGACCCGGGAAGTATTTTTGATGATCAGCTCAGGAAATCCAAGAGAAGAAGTCCAAATGAATACAACACATACTACATTTTCTGGAAATCTGAAAAACAATATTTCACACAGCATGCAATACGAATAAATTTTTATATCATTTTATTTCCGCTCTGCCCCGAAACTGTTTATGCGCTCTACTGCTTTGTGTTTTTTTTTGACAGCAATTAAAATGGCTACCAGAAAATTCGCGCCAATATGTCGACAATATTTAAAAGGGCTCAAATAGGCACTTTCGCTTATAAAAAGTTTGTGAAATTAGTTTAATTGTCGAAAAATATTAGTTTAATTGTCATATTGACAGAAAGGATACAAAGAGGGGAATTGACATTGAAGATACATGAAAAGTGGTCGGTTTCTCTTCAATGTATTTTAAATGGACATCGCCCCTCCGAATGTCTTTATGCTCTCAGTTCCTTCTGAATAATGCTTATAATAAGTTCCATTTATCATATGAAATTCGTTTTGATTTCATGACTGCACTGGAAGTTATAGGGCAAAAAGCTTTATTTTCATGAGCGAATTTTCAAAACCCAAGACACTAAAACTACCATAGCTGATAGCACCAACCGAATTTTCAAAATAAATTTCTACCAAACACGGCTTAGAGTAAGGTTCAGCTACAGTTTGAACTTCATGAAAATTTAGTTATTGAATCAGAGTTCATAGGGCAAAAACCAGTTTTTTTCTTAATAATTTTTCAAGATGGCACCACTGGCGCAGAGTTGCCCGCATTCCAAAATCGCTTCTATCAGACCTGGTCCTACTCAATACAAATACATTCTGTGAATTTCAACTGTATCTGATAATTGGGTCGTGAGTTCTCACGGACAGAAGTTTTTGATGCTTAAAATATAGGTTAATCGGAGCAGGGTTACCGTTCCTGTCCGATGTGAAATATCAAAAGTTTTGCTTTGGTTGTATAAACAAAGCATAACATTTCTATATGAGTTGATTTTCACTGTAAAAGACGAAAATTTTTCACGAGAGTCGATGGTTTGTAGGTTTTCAATTTTAATGCGTGCCGTAGCTGCAGGGTTGCCAGCACGTTCATAAGAAACTTGACAAGTCTACAACTTAGTAACAGCAGTATGCCCTGTAAGTTTCATAATGATTTGATAATCTGGCCAAAAGTTATCGCAATTCAAAAATTTTCAAATTTTCCCAATCTCATTTTAGGTGCCTAGCGCACACATAGGGTTAAAAATTAAAAAAAAATTATCATATTCACATTGAAAACGCGTTCAAAATTCATTTCATAAACTTTATTTTTGCGAAAGCTATTTGTTGACAAAAAAATAGGTATATTTAAAATATCACTAAAACGAACATTATTTAAAAAATCTAGCGCATCAGAAACGCTAGAAATACTAATTTCCGAAGAATAAGATTTTCAAAATCCAAATATTTGTTATGATAACATCGCTTGATAAAGAAATGAAAAAAAAATACAAAAATGACCATGTCTGGGTTTTTCATGATTTTTCAAACACACTCTTACCAAATTCGGCCTATTATAAGGCCCATTTACTATATGAATTTTGTTTTGATTTCATGACATGAATTTTCAAAATTCAGAACACAAAAATCACCCTAACTGTTAGCTCTAATCAAGTTTTTCAACCAAATTTCCACTAAACTTGTCTTAGAGGGTCGAACTACTCTGTGAATTTCGTTAGAATCTGGTGGCTGGATCAAAATTTATAGGGCAAAAAACTATTGTTATTCTTAGTGATTTTTCAAGATGGTACCACTGCCACAGGGGTGGTTATATTTATAAATCGCTTCTACCAGACCTGAACTCAAAACCAATACATTCTGTAAATTTCAGCCGTATTTGATTCCCGTAAACAGTAGTTTCTGATACTAAAAATACAGGTAAGTTGGAGAAGGGTTACTGTTCTTTTCCGATATGGAATTTTTAAAGTTTTGCTTTGACTGTGCAGTAAAACATAAGATTTGTATTGAGTTGTTTTTTTTTTCTCTAAAAAGTGAAAATTTTTCAGGGGGGCCAATGATTTCATGGTTTTCACTTTCATTGCTTACCTTAGCTACAGGGTTATCAGTACGTTCACAAAAAATTACATAGTTCTACAACTTTATAACATCAATATGCGCTATAAATATCATAATATTTGATAGCCCTGTCAAAAGTGATTGCAATTCCAAAAATTTCATTTTTTCTCGATCTGATTTTGAGCACACTTAGGGTTTATTTGCTGATCACTTTCAGGATACTTTCTGTCTTCCTTTTATCCCAGCAATAAATTTAACGGGTCCACTTACCCAAAATGTATTAACAGCACTCATCGGCGGAATCTTTCTAACAAAAGAGTCACTTGCCAATGCCATCCGAGAGCTAAAAATCAACAAAGGACCTGGCACTGACCAAATACTTCTTTACTTTGTGATACAGTGTATCAATCAATTGACAACCTTTCTGTAGATAATTTTTAACAAGTCGCTGTCATTAGGAATTTTTCCTTTCTTTTAGAAATCTTCCCAGCTTATGACTATTCTCAAAAGCGGCGATAAACGATCTGTTGATAACTACCCAAACTCAATAATCTGCAAACTTTTTGAGAAGCTCGTCTGCGATCAACTGACTTCCATAATCGACTCTCTTCTCAACGAGCAACAACATGGGCTATGATTTTACTTACAACCAATTCAACGAAATTAAATTTCAGACCCTATTACTATTCCTTCCTATTATTATTATTATTATTATTATTATTATTATTACTATTACTACTATTACTACTATTAATACTACTACTACTTTATACTACTACCACGAAAATTGTTTTAAAAATCAATCTTGCTTTTCTTCGAATCCCGATCGAATTGAATTCTCAGAATTTCAGGCCATTGAAGAAAATCACAGCCATCAACTATTTCACTTGAATTCATAGCCAACAATCGAACGTTGCCACCTTCCCAAGTACTAAATTATTTAATAAAATTGTTTGGATTTCTTCGAAAATATCCAATTCAACTTTTACTCCACCTTCTATTCTAGTTTTTTCCACGTAACACTTTACAGTTTAATGGCCTTCACATTGTTCGATTAAAATTTCCATAAAAATTACTCTCCAAACACTATATGAATATTTCACACAATTCGAACGCATTCAATAATACATCCTTCCCATTGTATTCGATTGACTATCTAATTAACTAAAGCCTGAATAGAAAGTATAGAAACCTTTTCAATTCACAAAGTTGAATGTGCGTTGTGTTTCTTGTGCACCTGAATTGAAAATCTTAATGGCGCCCAATGTGGGTCGCGGTTCATATAGTGGCATCCAACACATCAAGTTTACTTTAAAGTAGGTTAAATCGACATCGAAAGCGATAACGTGTAATTACCGCTTATACAGCCTGTTCGAGCCACTGTTGTTTCCCAGGTCAGCTTATGAATTAATGATTATTGTCAAGAAGCTCCAGAATGAGGACTCATCGTGCCAATAGGTTTCATGATGCGTAATTATTAAATATTCCAATGACTTGTTGTTGGTCTTTGGTAGTAGCATGAATCGACAGTGACGACTAAAATGATGAAATTAAGGCACAATATCATCATTCAATTATTCAGTGTTATTGATGGTCGCGATGAGTGGGTGTGTTATATACTAAATAGGAAAACCCAGTACATATGTACCTACTAAATTCAGATTCACTATAAACGAATCAAACGAGGAGATGAATTAAACGTGTGAGTCATTGATAAATTGTATCACACGATGGTCCGAAGTCAAGCTGGATAAGCAGGATATGGTCAATTTGCTCTATTACCTAGCTAATTTCAGCTGTGATGAATGTGTTTGCTAAGTAGTAATATTGAAATTACCAATTCATTGACGAGTTAGTAGCAAAGAGAACAGCAGGCTATGATTTGGCTTGGGTCATGTCCATTATTGACAGTGCAATGAACAGTTATCATTTTCGTTGAGCCTCCTTAGTGTGCCTGATATCCTGTTTCAAGGCTTCGGGGGTTAAGGCTGCAACCCGCTTGTGCGTTTCACCTGTCTGATGTGTTTTCAACAATACATTCATATACTGATTGCATGATACATTAAAATGGTACTATTACAATTGCAGAAATGTTAGTAAATTAGTACCAAAACGAATCCATGTGTGTCACATATGTGTAGACTATGGTCAAAATAATGTTGTCTCTGTGTTAACGGATATGCGCATGGTTCGATAAAATTATAGATAATTACAAATAGTCATACGTTTTAAACTTGTACACATAGTCGTAAAGTTGAATGAAGGTATAGACTTTCCAGGTGCGAAAAATTACAAGAAAATAAAATCTCAGGTTTCCCGAGATCGTAGAAATGTCGCCACAAAGAAAAATTTTTCTAGTAGATGAGCAAAATAATTTTCAACTAAATCATTGCATGTAAATATTTCAAAAAGCTGTAATTCAATTAAATTGATGATCAAGTATGCCAGATCACCCACACTGGGCGCGCTTAAATCAATATCCTTTAAAATGTTTTATGCGACCAAAACATCCATTTGAATATAATTGTACTACTAGACTGATGGTCGATAGTAGGATGTAGATAAGATAGTAGGATGATAAAAATTATCCTAACAATGCGTAACCCAGCTTATATTTTTTTCAATTTATAAACTCTGGAAAATAACAATTCATATTTTTCTACCGCTCCATAAACCGGATCGTACTATATTGTCCCATTGAGTGCTGGTAACGCTTTTGTCTCGTGACTTTCTTAGCCAACCATCGATGATGAGTTCAAATCCATCAACAGATACCTTGCAATAACCACAAATACATCAAACGAAAAATTCCCGCTCTAGTGTCCTGGGGCACAGAACGACATTCACATCCATACATATGTGAATTCATGCTACTGCCCCGTAACTAACTAACGGTAGTGATAATGGACATTAATATTGGTTCTTACTCGTATACATGTAACGAACGGTTCATCATACAAAATTCAAAACCTCGGACAAGGGTAAAAGCTTTATTCCACAATTATCCTGAACAGTGAGGTGAAATATTTCGATCGGTTCGGACGAACTATTATATTGTCTGTTCAGTGAGACACCGAAACTAAACGGGAAATTGAAAAGAATTTAAACTATGTAGAATAAAGATAAAAATATTTTCAAAATATTTGGAGTAGAAGTGAATATACGTAAAAAAAACAATTTGCTTTTCACCAATAAGAACGCAAATAAAAAGAAAAATTAATGGAAATGGTGAAATTCGTGAAAATACTATTAAATGTGTGGTTTTCTCTTGTCTACGGTGTTAAAAAAATTCTAAAATGCCATATCATATAACGTGCTAAAACAGTGTCAATTTGCAATAAACTATTAAAAATCAACGAAAAATAATTATAAATAAAAAAAAACAATAGTTATCGCCATAGTTCGAATGAACGTTCAATTTGTTTTCAACGGTGGATGTTAAGAGCTTGGTAATTTGTTCAAGACCGAATGGATAATGGGTATTTGCTTAGACACAGGTAAATCATTAATTAGCTAATGAAAGTTCACGGAATTCATTCATTTGTACAAATATATAAGCATTTACAAACATATGACTGTCCCAAAAGTGCAGTTCCGAATTTGTGTAGGTAGACTACATCAAATCGAAGGGGAAATTCGTGAAAATGATGTATAAAAAAATCTGACCAGTGGGCAAGAAAAAGAACGGTGCAAAGAAAATTATTGTTCAAAAAGTAGTAAATCTAAAGTGTGGGAGAGTAAGCTAAGGAAATGCTAAAGGTGAAGAATGATCTTGAAGAAAATATTGTAGGTAGCTGAGGAAAAAAAAGCCAGATATATAGAAAGCTTTGCATGTTGTTTTTACGAGGTTGTTAGCAAAGCTCCATTTATTATGACTGGAATGGTTATTGTGTTTTTAGGAGACTGCCCTCTGGAGTAATGGAGTAACCATCAGTTGGCTTTTAGCTTTGAAGGATAAATGACGATTTTGTTTAAATTTTAATAAATTTTTTCCGTAGTTTGTTTCTCTAAAGTTTAAAATTGTTCTGCTAGCTGATGTTAATGTATTCACAAAACGACACTTTGCAAATTGCATACAAATAGTGAGGAACGGTCGAATTTTAGCTAATAGTACTGTTTAAAACCTCAGAGCTAAAATGTTTTGGAATCGAAAGTCTAAATCAACAGGTACATCACATTTATAAAGACTCAAACTTATCAGATCCGCTACAGACTTAAAATTTCAAATGAAGTGTGGTTGGAAGTAAACAGAAAAATAACTGAAAACTTTGTATTGCTTAATCATTGTAACATCGGAATATTGAATTGAAGACACAAGAATTGATCTCAATGCGGTGCAAAGTAATATTTTAACAAACCACTTGTGGACATCACATTTGAAAAAAATGCAAATCCTCTTGAATTTCGGAAGGCAACATATTTAAGATTTACAAAAACTGGTAGCTTTGTCTTTTTCATAAGCTTTAATAATGAAATAATGATTTGGCACTCTATTCAGTTAAAAAATTAAATTGAATTTCATGCGAATTTACTAAAAAAAAACTTTGCCAAATTTGTATAAAATCGAAAAGTAAATATTTATGTTTCGTGAAACAGTTTGGAAGGATAAACATATCCTGGGCTATTCTAGTACGAGGCCTACTGCGTTTGTTATCTCTTGAAGTGTTGAAAACAATAATTTTAACGCTAGAACTCTTTGAGGGCTCTTCACATCATATTATTGTTCTTAAATATTTTTACACAAATGGCCCTTGGTCGCACAAAGTTTAAACTGTTCTCATTTAAAATCTAAATCTGATGTTGTTTCGATGGATTCATTAGATCCAAAAAGCTATGTTCCGAATATACAATTTTGTTGAAAATTGGCAAAATTAACTAATTTTAGAATTTTTGAAAACTTTTGTCTGAAAGAAATACGAATTTGGCGAATATAAATTTGAAAGACGGATTCCTTCATGGAATGCTATTTAATTAAACTTTTGGGAAAATTATTCTATCCGTAAAAACTAGACAAAAGTGTCTATGCTACCATAGTTTTTAGTATCATTTTTTATAAACCAGCTCTACGAGTTGTGTACTGATTCCACAACTTCAACGTGAGTTTTTCAGCACTTTGTGAGTTTCCGCTCTTATTTTATAATTTCTAAAGTATAGAGAATATTGAATTGTGGTGGTAGGTGTACATAGAAATCAATACATCAGGAAAATTTAATAAATACTCTTGGTGCAATATTTACGCGAGTTTCTTCAGACAAATAAGGTCTTCTCACTTCCGTTTTAATTTCCAACGTAATGGCGAACGAAATCGTTGCTTGTACGTTGAGGAGGCCCTTCATAGGCTTAACGTCTTCCAGTCACATTTAATTTTTCGTTTCACTCTCAAATAATGTCCCTAATTGAATTCACTTAATTTGATTTTTTCTAGCTATCAAAGCAAAATATTTTTTTTGAAAGATCATATTTTTCTTTAGAAGCTAGATATATTTCAAATTTTTGGTGGATATTTTGAAGGCAATCTACCCTCTATAATAGTGTCCACGGAGTGACTCTGAAGAATAGATCAGATTACCCTCAAAATATCAATATCTGTCGAGAAATTGAAATATATCTAGCTTTTAGAGAAAAAATGATCTTTCAAATAAGCTATGTTCTGAAGCTGAAAATACCAGTAGCGTGGCGTGACAATTTACCGAAGGGAAGCAATTGGTTAATGTCCATGGTTGATTACGTGTAATAGAACCCCTCTATAAAAGCACCCAGGACTAACGGGGAATTGAGAGTAGACATTCTGTTACCTTATGAAAATAAAAGTTCACAGTCCTTCACACAATAAGAAACCATATCAGTATTTATCAGTAAAATAATAACATTCCCAGAACTAGAAATATAATATTTTTGAAAGTGGCCAAACTTCGAAGAATTGAAAAGGTTTAAAAATCTGAAACTTTTTAAGGATGAAAACCTTGATTTTATTTTAACGATTATGCTACCAATTATTTCAGCATAAGCACTTGTAAAGAATGGTACAACATTCTCATTGTTGTCAATTATGCACCTTGCTGTTTTACGACGTTCTGGTGTTTGACAAATTGATCATAATTCGTTCCCGATTCCCGTCAAACTATTTCTTAAAGATTTTATGAATAAATAAATATAAATATTGTGAATATGATAAAGTATATTACTTTGTTAGGACTGAAATATATCGAATAGTATGTTTTTTTTTTTTTTTAGAAAAAACATTAAACAGAAAAATAAACTAAGTATCTTTAAGTAAAATAAAAAGCCCATTCTCACTATTAACAATCGTTCCGTCTCAATTAGTAATATCATTTTCAGCTATACATTCCACGAGTTATTTTAATTGCTGTTTATTATAGAAAAATTGTCAAAAATAACCGACCATTAAAAGTCCAACGTTTTGGAGCTAATTTTGGAAGCCTTTTTTGACGAATAAATTCAAAGCAAATAAACTCATTGTCGTTGTTGAAAAACTAGTAATAGATTGAGGGAAAATCTGCATTCGCGTATTCTATTGCACGATTTAGATAAAATCAAATTTAGTCGATGTTCGAAGAAATGAATCAATATTGCGTTTTTATACAGTTCTTTTATACATGTTTGCAATACAGTTGTTTTGGCAGATATTACAGAGGCTCCTCAAGGCTTTGAATTTTCGGACAGTATACAAAACAAAGTTAAATGAACGGGACGCAGTTTGGTTATCAGAAACATCTGTGAGATTTATAAAAGTTTCTTTAACTGCATTGGAAGATGTAATGTAACCAAAGGTTGTTGAAAGTTGAGATCGATATGATATATCGGTTGTTTTATCTAATATTATTGCTATGAATTTGCTTTTCTGAATTTCATTACAAATCTCTTTCAATATTTTTTTTTTGAAAATCAACTAATGAGATCGTTTTGAATATATTTTGATTTTCCGGAAAAAAACATTTGCTTGGTCCAAATGAGCTGGCAATTATCGGATATGTACTGTCAAAAGATTTATTGTCTTTAGGTGATTTACCTCTATTGCAAGAATACACATTTTCATTATGACTATGTAATGCTTCTTATTGCCATCCTAAATGACACACAATGTTTATTAAAATCTTCATTGTTTCTCAATTTCTCCTAACTGTGAGCAATTCTTCAAATCACCGGAATCAAACTTGGAAAGTAAAAGAACTGAATTCAAATGATCAATGCTATTTGTACCAAGCCTGTTCACAGCTTTAACATTATTTAAATTACAAAATCCGATATTTTGCCATATGTCTGAAACGCTTGAAAACAGCACACATGACCAGCAAAATTATTTTTGTTTAATACTACAACCAATAATCCGTTCCGAGTGTTTCATTTATTAATTTTGCGATCAAATTGCCAAGAGGTACATCCCTTTGTTATAGAGACAATTTACGAATTTGGTTTCGATCGATCCTCGTTGATGATGTCCTTTATTCAGCAAATTACCGAGATCCAATTAAATAAAAATTAAATAAGTAGACGAATTCTAAAATTTTGACCCACAGAACAAGTGAACACATTCACCTATTTCAACCTTGCACTATTTCAAATATCAATGAAAAGTATCATGCAATTTTACACAGTAATTTTGCACATTCAATTCTGCACAATTCTAGTTTTCAGTTTCACCTATAATAACCATGCAATATTATTACCAAATTCTATAGGCTTTAAGTGACTAAATACCTTCACCACTTAAAAACACCTTCAAAAAAATTTCAATACAAAATAGAACATACAAAAAATAATGTCATAATATAAATCATAAATAAAACACATAAAATAACAACTTATCGAATCCACAGCCTCTGGCAACGCTTGCCACATCTCGTAACTCAAATTCGCTTACAGCAAGCATTTTTCATTCACAACAATTCTGTACAAGCAAAGCAAAATGATAACAATAACAATTTACATTAGGTCTGTTTCCGTACTTTCAGCAAACTGCAGCAGTAAGAGAATTTGGCAGCTGGCTTCTATTTGCTGCAAAATTTGGCTTGCATTTGGCTTGCAGCAAAAGTACGGAAACGACTTGCTGCGAATCTATTTTAATATATTATAATAGATTCAAGTACGGAAACAGACCTATTGCTACTAGTCAGGGGAATGCGGAAATAAGTTCCACAGTAGTCATGCGTTCGCAACTCCACTCTGAGTCTCTCTCTTGAGAAGATAATTTCCCCTAGGAAGCAACATCTTCATTGCTTCCAAACAGATCGTATAAACACATTAATGACGTCATAGTCTAGACCATGTGGACCATGTGTCGTAGATGCAATTTTTACTTTGCTTTCACGCCGTGGTTGTTCTTTCATTATTTTCATTCTGTGGTGTTGCCACATCAACTGTGTGAGATGTTCACAATTTGATTTGAGAATTTTTTTTAATAAATGTTTCCCGAGCGTTTCCCGAGAGGAAAACCGATTCGGTTTAGTCGTGCGTTCATTTAGCATTGTGATGACACAAACGGTTTTGTAGTGCAAAACTAAATCGACTCGGTTTTCCTCTCGGGAAACGCTTCGCTGGAACCGCCGTGTTTGTCATTGGCCTAAGTCAGCTTGTAGTTCACAGTCACTCCAAGATACTTCGCAGATTTTCTAGTCTCGACCACTTCGGAGCCAAATGTCATGATGGTTAAGTAATCCCACGACAGCCCTCTTACGGGTCTAGGGGTTGAAGCTGGTAGAGAGCTTTATTACAATTTTTTCACGGCATTGGGGACTGTAATCCAAAAAAGCTGGCCAAAATATGAAGATGTATTTCAATTTACTTAGATTTTTGCACACTTATGTTTTTTGGGTCACTGATGTCAAATTTGAACTCGAAATTGCAAAAATTCAACTTGGCGGTTCCAATATGGCGGAGGATAACCTAGAATTCTGCCTAAAATTTCAGAGTATTCTTGGATTTACTCTCTTTTTCAATACTCATGTTTTTTGGTTTACTATTTACAAATCTGAACCTAAATTTTCAGTATGTAAAATGGCGGAATAAACATAGTGGACGAAATCACATATTGCTGAGAAAAATATAAAGACATTCTTCGATTTTTTTTAGTTCTTTTAAGTACTTACGTTTTTTACGCTGCTTATTACAAACCTAAGCCACAATGTGCAAAAAAATGGCAGAAAAATCTTTTTGCGTTGAATATTTTAGATAGTTGAGGACTTCAGTAGGTTTGTACAATTGAACAACGCTTACGAATATAGCATTTTATAAAGCATTGAGAAGGTTACAGAACGATCACTAGTTATAGAAAAAGAAAAACACACTTTCTCGGTTGTCTCGAACACGCATTTTATTAAATAACATCAATTATTTTACACATAAAAAAATACCGCAAAACTAACATGTTAACTTTCATAGCTTAGACTCAATCTGACAAGTCACTGTCATAACAGCTTGTTTCAAGTTCATTTTCAAAATTTTCTTCTGAAACTGGAGCTTCAATTTCAGCGAATAAACCTACAGCCTCTGAAGTGAAAGGTTTAGATTTTTTTGTGGGCAGTTTTCGCAAACATGAAATTTTTGGGTCGGATAAAATAAGAAGTCTGTGGAAAACGTCCTCCATGTTTTTTGTGCGACTACATTTTCGAGCGAAATTTTCACGATAATTTTTTATATACTTATTGCAAGACTCTTGAGCTTTTTCGGACATTTGCCCGATTGGAAGCAGCGAAGACTCAATAATTCTTGGACCATGAACCAAAATTTTGTGCATTGTTGTCGGCATATAGAACCATGGATATAATTCTACAAACTTTCTAGCAGTTTTCAGGGCATAGTTTTCAAATTTTCGGATGTCGATTTCGAGTCCACTTAATATGACTTGTAATATGGCGTGGAAACGTTTAATTAAATCTTCATTAATTCCTGTGATTTCGGCAGAAATAGCTGAATTTTCAAAAAAACGCCTAGCAGTGTTGCCATCATTACTGGTGCCATAATTATGCTTAGGTTGATCGACAAGTAATCCAAGTTGTTTCCGAAAATCTTCCTGAACTTTTTTTTTCTTTTTTTCAACAATTTCCTTGTCGTTTTTTCGACTTTGCCACTTACAAATTTCCAACTTGTATGATAAATGCAAACAGCATTCAAAAAACCTGATCCAAGCATGAAGCCAAGAAATTCCAAATCTCAAATTCGCCTCGATGATTGGTTTGCTCAAAATTTGATCGATATCATTAAACTGTTTACTTGTGGCATTGCAAATATAACATCGCATGGCCGATGTTGTGCTCGTGACTGAATTACACACTTTACCATCAACCATCGTAAAAAAAAGTTGAAAATGAACATTTATTTCTTTTCCAGCTATTATTGTTTAGAAAGGAACAAGGTTTTTTTCTTGATCTTCAATGTTTTTGACTTCATTCACAGTCGCTTCTATTGTTTTTGTCATAAACTGTACCTTTATAGGACGGCAAAATCTTGGGGAGGAAGGTCGAGGATTTTTCCAAACAATAATTTGCGAATTTCTCTCTTTTGAACTTGAAACTATTTGTAGAGGCACAAGAGATATGAAAAAAATACTTTCGTCAGAAACGTTTTCATTGCTAAATTATTGCTTGTAGTTGCTTTGACCTGAAGTGCCGTCACATCCCCATTTGCAAATTAAATTCAATTCTTTCACTTCATCCGCCGGAAGACTTTCGATAACTTCTAGTTGTGTCAATAAGATACTTCGACTTGTGTGATTGAGTAATGCTTGAAGTTTAACAGAGGCTCCAATTTCAGTTACAGAAACTTCATCGGGATAACAATTTTTCTTTGATTCTAGCACGTTTTTGTAAGATGGATACAAACTGGAATTTTTCTGCAAACTAACAGTACGAATACCCGTGTACTGACTTTTCGAAAGCTTATTTTCAATGATAAGAGATAATGCTTCTTCCCCGGTTAACGTTTGCTCCTCTACCTGCTTGATTGCTTTTCTGTATCTCAATGGATTGGATGGTGATCCGGTTGAGATGTCTTTCAAAACACACGCTGCATCCACTTTTCCCGCAGCTCTGAGACTCATTTGCGTTGCATAGGCAAGTTCGTCGCAAGTTCCATGCTCAAGTATGCCTTCAGTTTTTCTGCGCTTCGTTCTCACGCTGGATTCAGAAAAGCTGATCGAAGGACGACCGGAACTACTGCGATTGGGTTCTTGAGTTTCGACAATATCAGTATCGATGAGAGGAAAAATTGCTTGGAAGTTATTAAAACGCTAAGTCATCCCCCGGCGAAGATCAAATTCTCAACATACTGTTAAAAAACCTCCCTAACTGCACAATCATATCACTATGTTTCATCTTCAACTCTTGCTTGAGATTAGGTTATTTTCCAGACAATTGGAAAAACTCAATTGTAATTCCTATTCTGAAACCTGATAAGAGGTCTAACCATTCCTAAAACTACTGCTCTATTAGCTTGCTGTTGTCCTTAAACAAGTTATTCGAAATAATTATTTTTACCAGGCTATTAAAAACAGTTAACGCACACAAAGTAATGTCTAACTGGCAATTCGGCTTCAGGCCCGGTTTTTACACCAATCACCAGCTTTTGAGAGTAGTTAATCATATTTGTAGCAGATTCTTGTCCAGGCACTTGACCGGCCTAGTTCAATCAGACATACAAAAGGCCTTCGACTCAGTATGGCACGAAGGGCTAATATTCAAATTTATTAAAGACTTCTTTCCAGTTAACTCACTAAAATCGTTGATTCTTTCCTCGACTTCAGAGTTTTCTTCGTTAAAACTCATGCTTTGTCCATCAAATATAGCGTTCCCACAGACATCCCTCAGGGGCCCGCACTAAGCCCCACACTTTTTAACATATGTACTGCCGATATACGATGCTGCTTTAATTGTGAAATTGTTACGCATGCGGACGACTCGGCCATTTTTTGCAGCTCAAGAAACCCCGATGAAATTTTCAACATACTCCTGCAGCAGCTTGCTCTCATTAGCGAATACTGCAATAAATGGATAATTTAAAAACGCAAGCCATATTTTTCAGCAGAAAACGAGCCTTATGTTTGAAAAACCACATTGATATTTTGTATATAAAACCACATTAATCTTTTCTATAGTCTATGCTAGTAGGTAAGCTTTTAATAAAATAAAAAAATAAATAACCTGCCGAACTAGGAAGTGACATGTAACAACCCATTAAATTTCAATGGTTTTCTCATTTCAATACCCCAAATTAGTTCTGCATAGTTCTGTTCACTAAATATTGGAGTTTTGGAGTATCGGTATATTTAAATAAAACAAAATATTAAGAAAAAAAAAATATCAATTAATTTAATCTGATTGAAAATAAAACATTTTTATTTAAAAACCAATTTTTCCTTTAGATAAATTTCAATTTTTTGAATGATATTGAAATTTCGAGGTCAATCTGTTTTTTCTTTAGTATTTTTTGGTAATATATTAATAGAATGGAATTTAATCAATTATTTACCTGAACCACACAAATTGTGTGTTTTGGAATATATATATATATATATATACATATTATGGTTTTCTGAGGCAAAGAGGTCACGCTTACAAACTTCTCGTCCGTTTACTAAGTGAATTTCTGGGAGGCTAATCTCGAATGAAACTCAATTACATCTACAGTAGCTTTCTCGTTACCATCCCATTCATGATTCAGACAATGTGCACTATCTATCGGACGCATCAATAATATCATCAATGATTTATTTTCAGATTATTTCTCTTGGGTTTTTAGACTTAAGATAGCTCTTTTCTTATTTATTTTATTTATTTATTTATTTACTTCAACCAAAAAAGGTGTTCAAAAAATACTTACAATTAATATTTTACAATTGATATAAATTTGTACAATACACGATGAAATATACAACACAAGAATTTTAAAAATATAACCATCTTTGGTAGGGGATTGGATAGGGCATTCATGACGTGAGCACCTTAGTCAGAGCTGTTTTAAACCTAGGTCTGGAAATGGTTGGGGAATAGTATTTTGCAAAACTATTGAATATTTTGCAATATCTATTGGTTGGCTCATTGTTGGCGTAAACTGTGTGGTGTCGGTATTCATTGAGTAAACGTGTGTGCCTCGTCTGCCTTACTGATTCGTTGACGGTGATCTTATTGGACAGGGACACAACATTGATCAACATCATCATTGATCTAATAACATCAAAAGTAAAGCAGGAGCATATGACTATCCTCCGCGAAGATAGACTTGATAGATTTAAGAGATTTAGCCTGTAAATGTTTGAAGGTAAATTATCAAATTCGTAAGGATTATACATATCTCTCAACGCAAATAGCAAAAACTTCTTCTGCGCTGATTTGAGCCTATCGCTATGGACATCAAAGGTAGGGTGCAGGACAATACATGCATATTCAAGCAATGGCCGAACTAGAGCTATGTATAAAGACTTCGTGATCCATAGGCTTTTGAATTCCTTCGCACGTCTTTTGATGAAACCAAGCTGCTCATTAGCTTTGCTTAACACTTTGTCATAGTGTAAATGAAAGCCCAGCTTTTTATCCAAAGTAACCCCGAACTCGATGACATTGTCAACATTATTGATTGCGACATTATTGAGCCGGTAATCAAAATTTATAATGCTGGTTTTGCGGGAAAAGCTAATGACTTGACATTTACTGACATTAATGTCGAAATTATTTTGTTTGCGCCACTGCTCAAGAGAAAGCAGTTTCGATTGAAGGAAAACTGAGTCTGATTTCGATTTAATTGTGTGGTGCATTCTCAGACCATCTGCATAAAAAAGTTGAGGGATGTCTGATAAAACTTCAGAAAGATCTGATACAAAAATATTGAGTAAAAGAGGTCCCAAGTTACAACCTTGTGTTACACCTGATAAAAGTTCGATTTTTTTGGATAGAGTCTAAACAGTTTAATCAGAGACCCAAGATACCAAATTTCTGTAGTTTGATTCGAAGAATATCATGATCAACACAATTAAAGGCCTTGCTGAAGTCTGTGTAGATGGTATCAATTTAATGCCCTTTTTCCATGCCACAGAGAACATCTGAGACGAGAATCACGAGGTTGATAGAAGTTGACCTGCCTTTTCTAAAACCATGTTGTTGTTCGTTCAGAAGAGGTTCTATTAGAGTAGTGAGCTTATCACAGACAATTTTTTCAAATAGTTTAGCAATGCTGATAGTATTGCAATACCTCTGTAATTATCAATTGACCGTCTATCACCACAGTTAAAAATCGGGGTCAGATGGGATGATTTCCAGAAGGAGGGGAAAACCCCACAAGAAAGTGATTTATTGCAAATTAAATAAACGGGCAAGATAAGTGACTCCTTGCATTCGAGTATGAAACTAGGAGGTAGCAAGTCAGGACCAGGACCCTTGCTGAAGCTAAGATCTTTGATGGCCCTTGCAATCTCCTCTCTAGTTAAATACATTTCACAGATGATATTCTAATAAGATTGTGTTTCTCTAAGCACGCGTTAAACTATTTTTTTGGTTGGCTATTCTAGTCAAAACGATTTAATTTTCGTTAGTCAACTAAATCGAGCCTGCTAGTTAGGACACAATTCAAAACGTTGGACCAATCCTTGTAATTAATAAAAAGTCAAACAAGAAAAAATATTTATTGCTTCGATAAGCAAACACTTAACACCAATGTTTATTTATATAACTGCAATTCATTACGTAGACTTTTAGTCATCAAGAGACCGTAATGTGTACATTCACCCAAAAATATCTAGTTAGCAAGGGGAAAAGCCTATAATGTTATCAAAATTCATCCACATTTCCATACACACACACACACATTAGGTCTGTTCGCGTACTTTCAGTCACTGAATTTTCCTGAATCATGAGGTGGGGGAAATTCATGAAAAGTACGAAAACGCTCTCATTGGATTTCCTGAAAATTGACAAACAAAAGTGTCAGTTGTCGGTTTTTGGGAGAACAATAGTGATTATAAAGTCATCCTAAGCGGTGATAAATTATCGCCACAAAAATGTTCGTCCTTCATAATAACATTACGCCAAAAGCCGTTTGACAGTTTTCAGTAGCTTAGACCCTACTGAAATTTACTGAAAGGGGGGAAATTTTCAGTTTTCAGTAAAACGGAGTACAGAAACGGCTTCATTGCAATTAATTGCAATTAATCGTAGTACGCGAGCAGACCTATTCTCTGTATTTTCACTTTTCACATCATTTCGGTGCATTTCAGTAGGACGACACAATTGTGAAAAATATCAACATATCTGCACGGTTTGTGTGACGTGAATTTCCCAATCGAATGTTTGACATACAAATCGGCAGATCTAGATAATTTTACTAATAGTTAGACATGGTCATATAGATTGTGCATATGTATGTACTAACCAGCAGATTTCCATACCGAATAAAAAAAATCAAATCCTTGTAAGCTTAGGAACAAATCGATTTATTGAGCTGACAGGGGGTCGGGCATAACAAGAAGAAAATACAAAAGTTAGAAAAAAAAACAGAAAATGACCACGGAATCGAAATCCTTACAAACAAAACCCGTTGAAATTGTGGTGGTTGAGGTTAGTCGGTAATTCTTGTATGTCCATTGACAGAACATGAAGGCTAATGTTCTATGAAATCTATGTACATGCTGCAATACTCGCTCTTTGTACTCTCTTGTTTGCATGTGTAGTGGAAGGAGGTTTTTTTTCATTCTAGAAATAGTGTGAGTTTGTTTTCGATGTTGAAGCTTTTGTATGCCGGTGAGAAGACAGTCTGACATGCATATTCTCTCCAACGTATTATATGTGCGGTAAATAATATCCTTGAATTGTCTTTATCAAGTTCATTCATAGCTGTTTGTATAGTCGGTGCACTAATCCTGCTGGACAATGTGTTGACGGTGACCTTGAGTGCCGGCGTTTAGAAGATATTATCAACGGGGAATAATTTGAGTGATTGTTTGGAACTTTCACTAGGAGATGAAGATGTTGATAAATTTTTTGTGGCAAATATTGAATATTTTGAAAAAGATACTTAATTTTCTTAGCTTTTTTATGAAAATCTTTCAATTATACAATATTGCGTGTGATGTTTACGATATATCCATAAAATAGCACCAAATCGTTTGAAGAAGTCGAAATATATGGCCAACATAAATGCGCCCAGTGTGGGTAAAAATATGGGGAAATTCAGCAATATATATATATATATATATATATATATATATATATATATATATATATATATATATATATATATATATATATATATATATATATATATATATATTGGTTTACGCTACTTTGATCAATAAAACTAGAGATGATACTTTAAAAAAAAAAACACAAGACATGTGGGAAAAAACAAATATTTCACAGTTTAAAATCCAATAGTTTGTTTGTTGCACTATGATTAAATGTTGATTAATTGTTCAAAACAACAATTTTGAGTAAAATTTAATGACTACTCTATATAGTCTATATTTCTATTTAAAAATTATGATCGCCACAAAACTTTTACTTCATTTTACAGACGCGAACACGTCACAGGAGGCGGACGACCCAGGTGCCGATTGGAAAGGCGGCGGCGGTGTCCAACAAACACGTTCAGCACAGCTACGATCCGCTTCGATAGCCGGCATGCCAATGCACAATGCCGGCAAAATCAAATTCGAACCTCCCAAAGTACCCGTGATATTTGTTTTAGGTAAGCTTTAAGTGCAGTTTAGAGCTTTTAATAATATTTTCTAATGTAATTTGTTTCTGTGTATAAATATTTAAAATATTTATTTATTATCTTTTCTCCACCAATTGAATTAATTTGTGCACTCAGAAAAATTTCACCACTTAACACTTTTTTAGAATCACTTTAAATCAAAAGTTGAAATCACTTTGAAATAAAAAGCCAATCTTATTTGAATTCCACTTTATTATAAAAATTTTCTTTTCAAATCAAAATTTTTCATCATTGAATTAAAAAGAAAACGTATATGGCACCAAATCATATTTGAACATTTTTGATTCAAAAATTTTCAAATATGATTTGGCTCCATATACGTTTGTTTTTAATTCAATGATGAAAAATTTTGATTTGAAAATAACATTTTTATAATAAAGTGGAATTCAAATAAGATTCGCTTTTTATTTCAAAGTGATTTCAACTTTTGATTTAAATTTGATTCTATTAAATGACATTTTTCTGAGTGTGGTTATCGTTGATTCTGAATATTTTCAATGTACATTACTAAAGACCAGTTCCCTTTTCATATTTGAAACACTTAATTTTTAAACTATAACGGATGGATGCCTTCAGTTCAACGCGTTTAAAAAAACACCTAACATCAATCTATATGCAAGCACAATTACTATTTTCCGCTTATTAAAATCATTTGAATTGCAAAAACTTGTTCAGTCGTTTTCCATGCCCTACAAAATATACAATTAACTTTGAAAATACTAACATGCATGTCACTATGTTTTCTTTTTTGTTCACAAGGTGGCCCAGGTAGTGGTAAAGTTACACACTGTGATACATTAATGCAGGAAAAACGTGGCGTTACACATATTAATATGATGGATCTTTTACAACAATATGCAATAGGAAATGGTAAGTACGATTGCAACATGATAAGACTAATGGTTAATAATTGCAATAATTTGAACTGTGAAGCTAATGTATGTTGAATGTTCGAAGTGTTTTCTAAAGCACTGGGGAGATAGGGCTGGGATGTGCGTAGGGGTTAAAATGTGAGTTTGAAGTAAATATTACTGTAAACTCGTACAAAAGGCAACGAGTAAACTTATGTTCAACGAATTCAACAACATTGGACAAGTAAACCAAACGAGGAGACCATACTTGGGGGTAATATGCAACAATGCTACTAATAAGGAAAATTTAAAAACGAACACAAGTGTCGATGTCAGTCGTAAAGCTTGAGCAACGCAAGACGAAACCTGTTTCTCTCCATGCTTTAGATACGAAAAAAAAAACACGCAGACCAAATATGAATTTCGAATTAAAAATGCTGCCAAGGTCCTTATGTTGATACATATGCTCTAAAAGACCACCAGTCAGAAAGTAAAGCCTGTTGAAAAGAGACATTAAAAAACACTTGGTAACAGAGCACTTGTTTGTCAAAAAGATCAAATTGCGAAAAATTAGTGATTCGAGAGTACAACCAATTTTAAAGTCCTCATCGTATAAAACTGACTCAAATTTGAAATTACAAGAAAGGTCATTGATAAATGTGGTAAAAAAAAAGTGAAAACGAGGAGGCCAAGGATAGAATCCTGTGGAACGCTGGAAATAGGATAGAACGGAGAAGAAGAACAACCATTAAAAACAACACGAAAAGTGCGATCATGCACTGAAAAAAATCCACATAGCGCCCAGAGCCATGTAACATAGCGCATTATTTATGGTCCCATACGCCATGTACATAGTACTCTGAGCCATGCAATATGGCTCCCAGCGCCATAATCTCAGAATCTACATAGCGCGTGGTCCCACGTTACATGGCGCAGCATTTATGGTGCCACACGCTATGCACATAGTGCCCTGAGCCATGCAGTATAGCTCCCAGCGCCATAATTACATGGCGCAGAAATTATGGCCCCACACGCCATATTACATAGTGCCATGAGCCATGTAATATGGCTCATGGCACTCCAATTATAACTCGCAGCCATACTGTGTGAGGGGATCTATAAATGTCAGCAAGTGATACTTGAGTATCGTCGATAGATCGACAACATTCTCAATCGGCTAAGGGCGCATATTATTGAATGGCTCCTTCGGCGACTCTAAATGCAGCCAGCGCCTGTTTGTTGCAAGCAAGTGACTTCTCCGTGTGCTCATTTATGGTAAGTAGTACTGTTTTGACTGATTTGCTTCTTCAATGTACTATAGTCTTCCACGCCATGTACTATAGTCATCCACGCCATGTACTATAGTCCTTCACGCCATGTACTATAGTCCTTCACGCCATGTACTATAGTCCTTCACGCAATGTACTATAGTCCTCCACGCCATGTACTATAGTCCTCCACGCCATGTACTATAGTCCTCCACGCCATGTACTATAGTCCTCTACGCCATACAGTTTAGTCCTCCACGCCATACAGTATAGTCCTCCACGCCATGTGTTATAGCTCTCCACGCCATGCACTATAGTTCTCCACGCCATGTAATATAGTCCGCCACGCCATGTACATGGCGTGGAAGACTATAGTACATGGCGTGTAGGCCTATGTACTTTTCGCCATGTATTATGGCGTGTGGCGCTATATTTTATCACAATCCCTAAATCGACTATGTACATGGCGCCAGAAGTCTATAAATTATGGCGTCTGGCGCCATGTGTTTTCTCAGTGTGGATGTAGGAAGAAAGCCAGGACATAAGGGAATTGGAAATACCAACATTAGATACCTTTTTCAACAAGACTTACTGTGTTAAACGCTTTTGCGAAGTCAGTGAAAATCACATCAGGTGTCCAGGAGCAAGGAACGAAGCTGTTGAATTCAACTAAATTCAACTGAAAACAAGACAGGAGAGATATAGGATGGTAGTTGGCAATATTACCAATTTTTCTGACTTTAAAATCGGCAAAACATTGAAAGCTTTCCATCTGGACGGGAAAACACTTACATACAAACTCAAGTTAATGAAAATGGTCATAAAAAAGATGCTAAAGACTCCAAAACACACTAGGAATACCACTAAGGCTACTGTTTGCAGAAGGATTCTTAAGCTTCGAGTTATTTGGAGAAAGAAACTCTTCAATGTGGACAAAGTAACTACGTTTTGCTTCTTTAACTGTTATTTTAGCCACTACTAGCAATTATCGGTCAGGCTGAAAATCTTCATCAGATGAACTATGAAAAAATTCATTTCAGGCTTTATCCTTCTCCCGCAGTGCTTAAGAGGCTGCTACAGAAAACCAAAGCAGACAAACATCACGACGAGGATGAGACACAGGACTAAACTTAACACTAAACCTACCGACAGTTCTTGTATACCTATTCCTACCACGCTCGGTCAAATTGATCGGTAATTAAAGATTTTTCGATTTTGACATTTAACGTAGATAATGGTTGATTTATTACTGAATATAAACTAAAATAAATAATTTTCATGAAATTTCGTTTAAATTTATTTTTATATAATGCCATTTATAAACTTGAGAAACTAAAACTTCATTTTTATATTATTCCTATCAAAAATGATATATGTAATAAAAATAAAACTTTTATTCTTATTGATAAACATTTATATTATTCGGCTTCACTGCATTTAATACATATTATTTTATTATGAAATGTACATTTGCCGCACACATATTTTTCACACTTTGAACAGATTTTCGTAGCTTTATTATCTTTACAAAACTTAATTTGGCAAGTTTTTCGCCCGAAAGAATTTGAGTTTGTGGACAATGTTAGTGAAGTTTTTCCTTCTCGTGATTTTTCATATGAAGCGCTAAGCTCTGAAGCTAATTGGAATAAAAATTCCTGCCTCGAAATGTTTTCACCCGTAGTTTCTCTATACAAAACCCAGGCATTTCTTCCAGCTAGATCCAAAATGTTGAAAAAAACCTGAACTGGCCACCTACAACTTTTTGACTTCACACTGTATTTTCTTGCCATCTGGTCCGCCACATCTACACCAAATTTTGTACCATTATAAAATCTAATTGTTTCCGGTATACTTTTGTAATTTTTTTCGATTTCTATTGACTTATGCAAGGAACTTAGGATAATAACTGTTTTTTTGGTTTACTTTTATACACTGTAAGAGTAATGTCATTTGATTTATACAATTTGCTTGAAAATCGAGTCATTTTATCTTTTCGTTCTTTGGCTAACTTTGGCAATTCTCTTTTATTTCCACGGATTGTCCCAACAATTGTGGTCTTTTTTGTAAGTAGCTTTGGCTAATGGTACACTCGTGAAAAAATTATCTGTTGTTACGTTCCTTCCGCATCCTGTGAATGGTTCCATCAGCTTCAGAACCACGAACTCCCCAAGTGGAATTGAAGATTCTCTTCTTTCATCCTTTCCCAAATAAGGAAAACCATTTATTATATACTTGCTATTGACATCACATGCCAACCAGAATTTTATTCCAAATTTATCTGGCTTGTTTGGCATATATTGGATAAATCTGCACCTAGTCTTTGACGGAAACAACTGCTCATCAACTGTAATGCATGTACCAGGTTTATAGCAGTTTTGTGAATTCTCAATAAATCGATCCCATATTGCAGATATCATAGCAAATTTATCAGTTTGTAAACGCTGGCTTCTTTCGCTTTTCTTATCAAATCGTAAGAATCTCATTATTTCAGTAAAATCGTTTCTGCTCATTTTTTTTTGCAAAAAAAGCGGGTCTCCAATCTTTATTCCACAAATATGAGACATCCAAATTTTTCGCCTCATATGCGCCGCGGGCGTATAGCACAGCAATAAATGCATTTAGTTTTGTTGCATTTAGCTTCCACTTTGTCCCCAACACCCTAAATGCTTCTTCTTCTGTACTTTTTATAATATGTTGCATTATACGGTCATCTATGATAAGAGAAAATGCCGTCTTTAGTTTTCCTTTCATTATATGTCGTTTAGCATATCCTGTTGGACCTGACACATCCTTAAAAATATTATGTGCTGGTGTCCTTCCAGGTTTGAGACTTCCGGCTATTTCTTCCCAAACAGTTCCATCGACCGCAGTTTCGATGCGTTGATCTTCAATGCTGCCTCACTTTCGAATGTCGATAAAAATCTCGTTCTTTTCTGACCTGGACGTTTATTTGTGATATTCTCCTCTTCATTTTCGCTGTTTGACTCCAATTCATTTGTTGTAAATATTGCTTTATATGTTTCCATGTATTGTTCAGTTCCGGAAATTTCTTGTTCATCATACACTGAACACGCTTCTTCTATGTCCGTTATTTTTTCTAAGTACTTAGTAACTTTGAAACGCTTTGACATTTTGAAGGAAAATATTCACCACAAAATATTACACTATTATATATTATACCCAAGTTTGGATGCTTTACTTGATCTTTTTCATACACGCAATCGTAACCAAATCACATAAAAACGCATTAGAACTGCTCTAGTTGAGATTGTACTTGATACTAAAAGTATTTTCTCCAGCGGTCAAATTGACCGGCAGCGGTAGGTAGTGCACAAAACCAATTTTTCTTGGAAATAGGGAAATACAGCTTGAAGCCAGTACTGCAGAATATATTGTATGCATATTTTAAGAAAAGTCATATAGTTTGATAACCATATTATAACGTTTAAAGATGCGTAAATTTGACTAAAGTTTGCTACCGGTCAAATTGACCGGTGCTGGTAGGTTTAGTGTTAAATACAAGTTAATTGAAGAGCAAGAGCAGAAAGAAGAAAGTCCTTCATTAGTTTAAAGCCCTCGAAAAAAAGAAAGCTGGTTTATACCGAGAAGCTCAGCAAAAAAAATAAGGAAGCTAGTTGATACCGAGAAATGCAGCAAAAATTCGTTGACAATCGGCTTTAAAAAAGTTAAAAGTCGGCACAACTCTGTTCTTTGTGCGTTGGTTATCCAATAAACAAAATTGATAGAGATAGGGGTATGATGAGGGTAAGGATCAACGTAAAGAAAAACTAATGATGAAAGAGATAGATAAGAAGAAAGAAAGTTAGAAAACATAAGGCCTAGCAAACGATTGCTATCATTTCGAACACAATTAAACTTGGCTAAGAAATAAAAAGCAATAACAGATGAAAGGGAGGACAATTGATACTGCGTTTTAAGTCGAAACTGTTAACAACGAGAGGGCCCACTAAACAGAAGGCAGGTTGAAATTACTACATACAACAATAGGTGAGTGGGGATAAGCAGACAGTTCACTAAAAAAAACTGGTGGAAATGGTGGTGGAAATTGGGGTATACCCTATAAAACACATAAACAAATGCCAGAGAAATATGGACAGTATCATACGCAACAGGGTGAGACACAACAAAGCTAGCACATAGTGTACCAGACAGACAATTAAATGTCAATGTAAAATTTAAATTATGGCAATTAAAACTCCACCAACGTCTGCTTTATTCGATAAATGATACATGAGAAAGAACTCAGCACTAAAAAAAATCAGCAGAGAGACAAATTTCTGTCAACTAGACAAAATCCTCGGAAGCTATTTTAGAGGAAAGTCTGATTTACACTATTTCGGTTCTCAGTCCTCGAACATTTTGATAATAAAGGTGAAAAAGATAATTTTTGGCCAGAAAAGAATTTTTCAATTGGCTAGGATCTAAGCTGGAGTTTTGCAAAAATATCCACGATGCAATAATTAATATATTTTTATGAAGCCTTTTTTTGCAGGATTAAAAACAAAGATTGGTTAACAATTTGTTTTTTACGGTTTATTGTTCGTTATAACGATGTTTTTTCTTATAACCTAAATCAAAATTGGTGCTGAAAGGACACCATAATCAGACATTTGATGATAGCAAATTCATCACAAATCTTAAACGCAATTTCAAATGCAGCTATTCATGATTGCTTCGTGGGATAGAAACACCACTGACAGAAATGAGAGAAAATGTATAAATAGGAGAAGGGAATACTTAGGAAAGGGGATAAGAATGCATAATCTCTAAAATGTAGAATAAAGTCTGAAAGAATCATGTTAAGCTATTTATTGAACAGGCTTCGTAAGTGAAGCTCTATACCAGGCTGTTTCATCGTCTAAAGCTGAGCATTGATTATCCTAATTCTTAGAAACTTTCATTTCTAATAATTCAAATGCTTTTTAAATCTATTCGAAATAAACATCGAAATTAAATACATAATATTTTCGAACAGGAAAATTGGCGCCCAGTGTGGGCTATGAAATTCAATTAAATTTCGTGATAAATATCGCTTGTAATCACACCAATATTTTATTGTATTGTTTTGAAATATTTATTTCTTTCTTATTTACAGATATGCAAGACTTTTCCCAGCTGTCATCGAAAACAGTTACAGAAGTTTTAATGCTGGAAATGAAAATGGCTCCAGCGGCCAAAGCCTACCTCATATCAGGATATCCGCGATCAATGCGTGATGTCGTCGAATATACGGAAAAGGTGAGTTAACTTTATCACTCGATGACTCTTTAAACAAAATTATGCTACTAAATTGCCTTTTCGGTCTAAAAAAAAATGTGATGTTTCCCAGTTTCTTCACGTGTTTGATATTTCCGGTGAAATAAGGGTCTGATACAATGTTCAATTATGTTAAAAGTATCGCTCTGCCTTCATGAGTTTCAGGTTTTATTGTCATTTTGAGAACCAGCGAATAGTTATAAAACCAAAAATCAATAAAATTAAATATTAAAATGGCATTTTAACGAAAATTAATCGACCCTGTCGTATTGAACCCCTCTTATCATAGCTTTGCGAACGGATGAAAGGGTATCTATGAAAGCTTTGGCATTATCACGCAAAAAAAACTTTTTGTTTCGAAAGTAAACATTAGGTCATAATTAGAAGATAGAACTTTTGGAAGTTTTCTGCACAGGTCAAAAGTTCAAAACAATTATCTATTTTTTGAATGATTTTTATATTTTATTATTTCCTTTGAAATATACGCATTTGTTTTATTTTTCAAAACCTTTTTAAAACTTTTTTTGTTCATCTGACCTATTTTCCTAACAAGACCATCACGAATAATCAATGACCAACGGAGCGCAGCAAAAACATTTTCTCTGGCCTGGGTTTAACAATCATCAGTTTTTTTGTAGTAAATGAATTCAAAAAATAAAAATATCATGACCATCAATAGGTAATTAGTATGCATGCGTGCATTATTTTCAATTTTATGATGAATTCAATGTGACCAGCAGACCGTTATCGTTGTAAGGCATTTTGGGTGCGGTATGGTAACGAATAATTTTTTTTCATACGCACATGTGTATATTGAGCTAACAGACAGTAACGAAGTTAGGACATACTTCAGGACACTTCAATACCTTATACGAGACATTTGGAACGTTTCGACAAGTGACAGTATCTAACTCGTGTCGGAAAGATGCAATTACTTGAGCGGATGTCGTCATTGTATTTAGGGGGAGCTAGCATGTCGATCAATACGAACACATGCACACGCAAGAGTATCCTCCAAACAGGACACCGATTAATGCTTAGGAGTCAAGGCTTGCGGCTTGGGTGTGTACCCTAGAAGCCTCCATATATTCAATGTCAATGGGAACGAAAACACGTGTTCTGTGTAGCTTTTTAAATATTTACATTAAAAGAAATGTTTGAGCTGGCTGGTTGCGGATAGCAGCAGTAAATGGATATGAAGGAAGGATATGAAGGAAAGAAAGGTGGTAGAATGCTTGGTAGGCAGAACTGACTGATAATTGTATGGAGTGGCTGCGAGTAGTAAATTATATTAGCCGATTTAAATTATTGATGAAACATTTTGGAGAGAAAAACCATGTATTTGAATACTGCGGAGTATGATTATATTTCTGTGCGAGCCTTATTTCGATATTTATTATTTTGCTTGAGTATATAATTTTGAGTAAGCTTTTTGAAGTTTTTCCATACTCAAAGAGTTAAGCAAAATGAAATCGATTGTTGCGGTGAAATCCACTTTTCTCATTCAATTCACTTTTGTCCAGTAATTTATTTTTGTTTTTTCTCCAATTTTCATTCATCACACTCCTTTGGCAGCAAAACAGCAATCATAACAACTACGCAATTGGCTTCTATCAAATTATTTATTGAGCATATCGAAAAACTTTCAAACAAAACCACAAAACAATTTGTTATTACACTTAAATAACAAGCCAATTTTGATGACTTAGTTAATAATCACGCTATATGTTCTAGAAATTGTAGTGGTTAAAGACACTATGATTAAACTAGTCACGTATCTAATTCAATTTCATAATAGAAAATCTGATTTGCTATGATTCAATTCCATTAGCAATTATTTCAATTGGGTAGAGTATGGATTGGATAATTTTCGAAAATTCGATGATAGGTAGAATTCATCTGGGGATATGGTGTGGATGGTTGATTAGCTAATAATAATGAGTGTTATCGCTATCTGCAATTGGATGTCTAGTTTTTGTTTAGCTTGAAGTAATTTTGTTATCAATAAATTAGTTTTATATGTAATCGATTGCTGGTTTGGTTGGTTTTCTGTTCTGTATATCTACATTTGTTTTTTTTTGTTGTACGAACTGAAACTTATTATTATAAATTATTTATGTAACCCCAAATGAATTGGAGGAGCTTACTCTATTCTATTCAAGTAGAACTTTAACAATAATGAGCTGCAGAAACAAATTTAATTGGTTTTACCAAAACATTTAATATTTTATAGTAAACCGGCTTAGATTAAGAGCAATATTCGGTGATACCAAGAGCTAGCAGAAAAAGCGGCAAAAGAAACAAACGGAAAAATTGTAATTCAAAACTGGCCAAATAAAATGGTTTCGCAGTTTCAAACGCAATGTACAGATCAAATTTAAAACTTAACTTAAATTTTTTTGAAATGGTCAGCTGCTGTAAGAGAAGATAAAATTTTTTTTAAATTGAGTACAAGAGTATAAATGAAATCAAACGAAATTATCGAGTGATCCACTCGATTTGCAAAAACTTTATATGCAAAAAGTAGGATGAGTGATTCCTTTGATAAATATAAAGAGTAATAATGAACCAAGGATCAATCTCTGTGAAAATCAAGGAAGAAAAAATAATGTTGCAAAGATAATAAAACTCAGTCGTAGTAGAAATACCATCGATAAAAACATCCGATCATTTGAGTTAATTCTACTAACCTAAGATGTTTTTTTTTGGGCCTGACAAAGAACAAAAGGTCTGTTAAGATTGTAAATTAACTCTAAAATTTTCCTGAGACCACTCTTTTTAAAGATCTAGTGGTTAGGATATCAAATTATCAAGAGAGCATTCAAAAGCTTACAATTATATTTCTCAAGCAAAGCACCTAAATCTATGCCTCGAACCTGCAAGAAAACATGAAGGGCCAAAATAGACGAGCGGAGCTATCGCCGCGTTTTTCCGCCGAGCTTTTGAGCTTGCAAATGGAACACATGAGTTTGTATGAAGCAAACTATACGAGCGCGATTTTAGCTGCGTGTTAAATCCATACATTTTCAAAAGCTCGGTGGAAAAACGCGGCGATCGCTCCGCTCGTCTATTTCGGCCCTAAGGGTGTTCGATAACGTATAAAAAAGAATAGGTGCAAGTAAAACAATATCAACTTAATTTAACATTTTTTTTTGGCTATTCGGCACTTCAGTTATAAAGTTTTCTATCTTTTCCAGCACATAAGTAATATTTCTACTTGATATTTTTTTCTTTTTTTTCGAATAGATAAATCGACGATAAAAATCGACGTATGTCAAAAATTCAAATTGCTGTCTTTTGCAAATATGTATTCAAAAATTCTCATTGTTCACGTTCATCGATTTTTGGTTCAAAAAAAAAATAATTCATAATTGTAATGTTTAATTTAGCACAATTAAATAATGTTTTTATTGAATTTATCGGGATTTTGCTGATCACGAAGCGCATGTTTTATGCATCCTCGGGTGTTATTAAGCATCTATGTTTTCTGTTAAGTATTAAATTAAATTTTATTAAATTTTCAATGCTAAAACCTTTATTTTTTGGCTTACACTTGTAGAATACTATTCAGGTTATAAATTACCTGGGGTTAACAAAGCTATGTTATATTTAGAAACTAACTGAATTAAATAAACTAAATCTAGCTTAAGTCTAACTACAAATGGCTTAGCCAAATTGGACCTAAACTCTAACTTCTTCTTACTTATCCTGATTGTTTATCGCCTCTGGAGCAACATATGCAAGTAAATATTGTTTTGCAACTTTTTTAAGTTTCTTAATCACGTTCGCTGCAATTACCTCAATCTACACTGAAAAAAATCCACATGGCGCCCAGAGCCATGTAACATAGCGCATTATTTATGGTTCCATACGTCATGTACATAGTACACTGAGCCATGCAATATGGCTCCCAGCGCCGTAATGTCAGAATCTACATAGCGCGCGGTCCCATGTAACATGGCGCAGCATTTATGGTTCCACACGCTATGTACATAGTGCCCTGAGCCATGCAGTATGGCTCCCAGCGCCATAATTACATGGCGCAGAAATTATGGTCCCACACGCCATATTACATAGTGCCATGAGCCATGTAATATCGCAGCCATACTGTGTGAGGAGGTGTATAAATGTCAGCAAGCTTCTTGAGTATAGGACAGATTTTATTGTAGTAGATTAGTTGACTACAATAAGATTGTTTAGCTAATAACTGCGAAAATTTCGATAATCAATCGAAAAAACTGAGACCGGGTGTCAAATAATTTTTGCAAATGAATTTTAATCGAATAAAACTTCAATTCGAAAATAAACTGTAAACCAATTGTAATCATTCCGCTCGAAAAGCATGTTATTGCACTGAAAAAACACATCGCGCCAGACGCCATAATCTATAGACTTCTGGCGCCATGTACATAGTCGATTTCGGTCGATTTAAAATAAAATAAAATATAGCACCACACGCCATAGTACATAAGAGCACACGCTATGCTTATAGCCCTCCACGCCATATACTATAGTCCTCCACGCCGTGCATTATAGTCCTCCACGCCATGTACTATAGTCCTCCACGCCATGTACTATAGTACTCCACCCCATGTACTATAGCCCTCCACGCCATGTACTATAGTCCTCCACGCCATGTACTATAGAACTCCACCCCATGTACTATAGCCCTCCACGCTATCTGCATGGCGTGGAGGACTATGTTACATGGCGTGGAGGACTATAAGCATAGCTCCTGCTCCTATGTACTTTTCGCCATATATTATGGCGTGTGGCGCTATATTTTATCACAATCCCCAAATCGACCATGTACATGGCGCCAGAAGTCTATAAATTATGGCGTCTGGCGCTATGTGTTTTTTCAGTGTATTCATGAAGAACATCGACCGCAGCATCAGCCTCACGATCGACCTTCTTATTCATCTGTATTACCCTTAGACATTTCTATTACCTCTGTGACTCAAATGGACGTAACAACAACTCATGTACATGCTCAAAAGTGGACATGCTGCATTTTCTGGGCTGAATGTTGTACTTCCTCCTACGTTAAAGTTGTGACCCCGTTGTTTTCATTTCTCTAATTAACAACACTTCAACCGAACAATTTACGGCTGCTGGGCTTGGTCACAAGCCACCACTTCCTCTCCGCAAAAACTGATGCCTGGCAAATTTCAGAATCAAGAAGTGGTGGTTTTCTATATCACTGTATCTGCTGGTGCTGATAAGCTGCTAAAGAATTGACCAGAATTCCTCGAAGGTGTTTTTATCCGAGAGAACTTAACCGAGAGAGCTCCGGTACTTAAAATTATATTAAGAAAATGTTCGCGGTTTGAGGACCAACACTTTTTGCTAGTTTAGCTTTGGACGATACGATATGCTTACTGGCTTACTGATAATATCTTTGATTCTGAAATTTTACCTAATTTTTCGTAGGGATAAAATCGGTTAATGGGGGTGAAGATGTTCTCATCAGTATTAATAAAGCACTCAACGGAACATTCTGTCGTGATTTTCTTTTCTGTTCTTCTGTTGAATGTATTTTATTACATGTCTTTTTATCTTTTGTTAAAACTTTAGTTGTCGCTTCAATATATATCCCCTGTAAGTTTCCTCTGATTTTTTAAGAACGATTCCTGGCAAAACTCTCGCCTTAGCTCAATAGTCGCTTTTCCAAAGCTTACGTTCTGTTATGTGGTGATTGAACCTTCTTATTCTATATTGGAATACTGCATCATATCATTTCAACTAGTAGTACCTTGTTAATAGTAACAAAGATTCTCTCACTTTGTTCCCTCTCACAATATAATAATATTCCAAATGTTAGCAATAGAGTTCTGGGCCTTGCTTTGTCCAACTTTTCAAAACGATCCCTTCTTTAAGTGCTGCTCTCTTTCCCTATGTTTCTCTTTATGCTACTCATTCTCTTTTTATCATTGAAATTTACATCTATAACAATATAAGCACGAAATTCCTTCTTTAGTACGATTTAGCTTCTGCAAAGCCGATTCCACTAGTATGGCTATTGCCGATTCCACTAGTATGGCCAATATAATTAACTGGCTCTCTTTCTTTCGTGACTCTGGTATTGATGGTCCTTTACGCGAATTGTATGTTTTTTACTCGAACCTCATTCCTCAAATCACGCCAACTCGTCTTAAAAATATGTATGATGCTCCTTGTTTTAGCAATGATATCGCAGCCGCTTTCGAAGCAAAAAATGCAGCACGTAATTTATATATGAGATCAGGTCCCTTTACTGACCTACTTTTGTGTAAAGAACTAGGCAGAAAATATGCTGCACTTTTACCAGACCCTATTGTTCCAAACGTAGCATCAAAATTAACTAATATAGAATATATTTTTATAAGTTTCGGTGCTCGTACTAACTAGCTTCGCAGAGATCAAACAAGTATCTGGTGGCCCTGTCCTCCGAAGGAAAAATCACTGAGCGTCTTCTTCTCAACCAGCTAAATGAGATAGTAGAGAAAAAATCAATAATCCCAAAGGTAAAATTTGGCTTCAAACCAGTACATTCCACTAAACTCCAGTTCGCAAGAGTGGTACATCATATATGTACAGGGCTCAACCAAAGAAAATCAACGGGCTTGGTCATGATTAATGTGGCCAAGGCATTTGATAAAGTATGGCATGCGGGACTAATTTTAAAACTGCATGCACTCCAAGCTCCACTACTCTTCGTACAACTCATTCCATCATTTTTCCAGGGCAGATATTTCTGTGTCCGAATTAACAACTGCCTCCGCACAATGTGGACTATAGAGGCTGGAGTCCCACAAAGTTCACCACTCTCCTCAATTTTGCATAGTTTCAGACATCCCCGATATATCGAATGCAAAAGTAGCCTTGTACTTCGATGATACATGTACATATATTCTATACTTCAACGCACGCAGGAGCTATATCTTTAAACCTGCATAAGGCCGGGTCTTCCTCTGGAGCCAACGGTGCAGCTGCGCCGGGCGCAGGTGAGAAGGGGCGGAAATATTTCGATCATCTTTAGTTCATAATAACAAAAATATCGAAATACAAAAATATTCAAAGTCCATCCGATTCAATTGGCAGTTTACATTCTTATTTGTTTTATTTTTTTCAATGTGAACTTCGTTCTCACAGATCGTTACATGCCTTTTAAGTTTCAAATCAGCCCTATTCGCATATAAAATTCACTTGCTGTGCAACAGCAAAATTTACAAACACGATCGCTGTTTGGGGCGCAAAAATTGCATTACGTACTTCACAGCTTCACAGTATTAATGTTTATGAATGCATTTAGATTACTTAATTCCACTCATTACTTTACACATCTTCAAAAAATTCGACACAAAAATCCACAAGAGCAATTGCCCTGGTTCGAAAATATATGTTGCTCCATTCACCACTTCATTTGCATGAAGAAAGCAAAACCATCACTACTTGTATTATGAATTTTCGTGTATGATTTTGGTGCGGGATGAATTCTTGCGCCAGCGGTATCAATGTTTTTCGAGTTTACTTCATTTTCCTAAGTCCGTATTCTCTCATTCTCTGTTGATTTCACATTCTAATGTGTACTAAGCTGCTGCTGAGTGGGCAGGTTGATAAAGCAAGTTGATATCGGCAATATCGGTGCGGAAATAGCTTCTGCGCCAGTGAAAAAAGTATGATTTTTCATCTGTCTTCAATTTTGGTGCACTTGTCCGTTAGCATGAACAAACTCATGTGAGTATTTGGGCCATGTTTATATGCAGACTTGATGGTATATATTTGTATACGCTAGTAGTAGAAGTTATAATCGGTCTTGCGATTTATATTTTCGTTTTATTAGGGAAAGAATTTTCTAATAATACACTTTCAGTTTGAGAAGCAAAATAAATTGTGGAACTTTTAGTTTCGAAACTTAACTGAAGTACGTTTGATATGGATTGTTGGAATAGTAGCGAATTTAAATTATATGTTAGAGTTCTTTAACTTATATGTTAGAGTTCTTTAACTTCTTTAACTTAGTTAGATTGTTTTTAAGCTTAAATTATATTGTAAAAATAGTTTTTGCGCTCGTTTGTCAATATTGACTCTATTATTAGTGCAATTTTTAAAAAAATGTAGCAGTATGACTAAATAAATTTGCGACAACCATATCATCAACCATAGAATTCATTAATTTATTCTAGAATAGTGGTTAAATGTACCGAATGCTGTGTTAGATGAACGTTTCCCTTCCCTTACGGAATCGGGAGAAAAAAGCTTTCTACGAAACGGGATGATAGACTTCCAAATAATTCTAGTCCATGCTCTTCCGTTTCGATGTCAAGAGAGGTGTGTAATTTTCTATTGAATCAGAGCTTGGTGATCCTTATTCATGGCCCACACTGATAAAGCAAATAATTACAATCATTCTACAGAAAAGCCCCGTCCAAATTAAAACATTCGATTTTATTCGATTTTATTCAATTCAATGTCACTAAAATTAGGAAATTTAGTCCACAGCACTACCAAAGATTATTGGAATAATGGCAAAGCAGCTGCTAGGCTGTGGCTGGTTTATATTTAATGCAAATGATTTTGTTGCTTTATATTTTCAACTCAGAAAAGTAGTCGTTCATTTTCTAGTACAGGTTATAGGGACTGGGCCCATTTAAGTCGAACTATCAAGTAACATAAAGCCAACGTAGTTCACATGACGAGTTTTAAGTAATGGGGGGACTTCGAGCTAGAATTAAGGACAGGAAAAACCATAAACTGTTTTTTACAAAATCAAATATTAAAGGAAACTGAGCACTGGAAAAATGCTTTAAAACGTTTATTGATTATCGTGCAATTTCTAGCCTCGCAATCTTTAGCGTCCAGAAGAGGCTCAGACGCATTATATGGGCCTGATAATAGCCATTTTCTCGAGTTAGTGGGAGCCGCTGCGGGATTCAATTCAGTTTTAGGGAATTATTTGAGGCAGATCCAAAGTGAAGAGACCCGCAACTAATACTTGATTCGGTTTAATTTATAATTTTATTTTGATGCTTTGGATTAAGCAATTATTTCTTTGACAGAATGTTTTGAGTAACTATAAAACTATAATGAACTGTTAAGTTGTGTATATCAGATGGGGAAGCTTAAAACTAACCCAAATGAAATCACATTTCAGCATTGCTTAAAGCTTGAAGAAGCGTTGACAAATACATAATAGATATTCAGATTTAAACGGTGAGAATTTTATGAAAAAATTTCCATGCGCTCAACTCTAATTAAGGAACACGACTCTCCTAATGATATTCTTGAATTAATTTTCAGTAGATATATTGAAGATCTTTGAAAATAGTGCTGAATTAACTCTTTACAAAGAATTATTTGAGAAATTTCAAAGAATTATTTGAGATCTACGATGACGCAAGAAAGACTAATAAATTTGGCAATTCTATTTATAAAAAAACTCTAGCGCACCTGAACCGCTAGAAACACTAATGTTCGAAGAACAGTAGAAGAATCGTGCAGGTTTTGAGTGCATATTCCACCACATGAGCTGCCTTACGGCCAAAGCATTACGGCCAAACTGTTTCAAATGCCACGTTTTACTTTGGTCTCAAGAATGCATTATAGGCGGTTTCAGATATTACCACTGGCATGAATTTCAACGTTTATGAAAGAAAAACACTTGTTAATTATATTCGTTATCAGTTGCTTATTTCACCAAACTTTGAAGCAGCATCTCATATAACATCAATGAAGAAAATGCTGAGTGCCTGCAGCACTGTAACTGAAGTTGGTGTTCGGGGCTGCGATCCGAAAAATTTGCAGAACTTAGGGAATTGAAACATCGGTTATTTATTTTCATTGTAAATGTTTCCGGTATGAATACTAACTGTAAGCATTTATTGATACAAAAGTAGCACAACCGACTCGTGCTGGCAACCTTTCGCCAGTATCAAAGCCAAGAATATATCACATCTGCTTCACGTTGTTATATTACATGCGAAGTTATAGGAGTATAAAGAAATTAAGGGTTACCTGCAGCGAGTTTTTTCAAATAATCGAAAGCTTAATATTTGCTGTTTATTGTCACTACAATATCATTACCAATTGAAAATTCTACGATAAAACTGCTTAATAAAGATATTGCAAACAAACACAAAACCAACAATAGTTGGCAACCCTATCGAGGCTTTTCAACCAAATTTGGCCTGAATAATGCTTATAATAGGTTCCATTAATTGTATGAAATTCGTATTGATTTCATGACTGCATTGGAAGTTATAGGGCAAACAGTTTTATTTTCCTGAGCGAATTTTCAAAACCAAAGACACAAAAATTACCATAGCTGGCAGCACCAATCGAATTTTTCAACCAAATTTCTATCAAACAGAGTTTAGAGTAAGGTGCAGCTGCTGTGTCAATTTCATGAAAATCTGGTAACTTATTCACATTTCATAGGGCAAAAATCAGTTTTTTTTTCTTTGTAATTTTTCAAGATGGCACCACTGGCACAGAGTTGCCCACAATTCAAAATCGCTTCTATCAGACCTGGTTCTACTTAAGTCCAATGCATTCTGTAAATTTCAATGGTATCTGATTATTGGTTCGTGAATTCCCGTGAACAGAAGTTTTTGATGCTAATAATATAGGTTAACTGGGAAAGGGTTACCGTTCTTGTCCGACATGAAATTTCCAAAGTTTTACTTTGAACGTGTAGATAAAGCATAAGATTTGTATACAGATTGGTTTTATTGTAAGAAACGGACATTTTTAGGATATTCGATGATTTTTTTCACTTCCAAATTTTTATTTTTTCAAATTTAAGACACCAAAATTATCATAGCTGGCAGCTCCAACCGAATTTTTCAACCAAATTTCTATCAAACGTGGTTTAAAATAAGGTCCAGCTACTGTGTGAATTTCGTCAAAATCGAACGATTCAATCAGAATTTATAGGGCTAAAAGTAGTTATCTTTTTTAGTGATTTTTCAAGATGGCACCACTGGCACAGAATCGCCTGCATTTCAAAATTACTTCTATCAGACCTGGTCCTGTTTAAGACCAATACAGTCTGCAAATTTCAATTAATTCTGCTTATTGGATCGTGAGTTTCCGTGAAGAGAAGTTTTGATGCTAAAAATATAGGTAAATTGGGCAAGGGTTACCAGACGTGCCCGTCATACCATATCAAATTTTTTTTTTGGTCTATGTAAAAAAAACCCCGAAATTTACATATGAATGGCTTTTTTTTTGAAGAAGCGGCATTTTTTCAAGAGAGACGATAATTTGGAGGTTTTCACTTTCAGTGCCTGCCCTAGCTTCAGGGTTGCCAGCACGCTCATCAAAAGCTACACAAATTTACAACTAAATAATATCAATATGTCCTGAAAATTTGGTAATGATTGAATAGCTCTGTCAAAAGTTATCGCAATTTAAAAATGTTCAATTTTTCCCGTTCTCTTTTTAGGCACCTAGCGCACACATGGTGTTCAATATGACTACAATTCAAAACCTCACTTTTGTAATCGACTCAAAATACTTTATTTAGGTTTCAATTTAATATTCAATTTATCTTTAATATTCAAGTATTCAATTTAATCAAATGCAACTAATTCAATTTAATCAAATGCAACTAATTCAAATTCAAAAGGAAAATTCTATGATAAAAACTGCTCAACACTATTCGACCGATTCAAAGTTCAATTCAAAATCAACTGTACCATGACAATGGGCTCGAAAAATTTCTAAGTGAAAATTTCGGTAAATTTAACATTGTTAACATTTCCAATAACGTTACATCTATATTGTTGAAAAATTGTTTTCCAGTATTTTACAATTTAAAACACATCCTTAACATTATAAGTCAGCTGATTTTATGCCTGGTTGCGCGACGTCAAAACTGACAATCGAACCGTCGACTGTCATCCAGGTAAGTTAATTGAATATTTGTTTATGCCTTTTATTAATTTCCTTTCATTTCAGATTCAGATCAAACATACTCCCCCCGCTGGTCCAACCGGATCAGTATTAATATCTGTAAAAATAAAGTTGAGTATGCTTTCGTCAATATTGAGTTACCGATTATCAGGTCTATTGTCGTTGCTCCATTGCCATGTATGGTTGGCTTATCGAAATGGACTCCCAAACACCAGATGCTGCCTTCGAATTGACAGGGTAAAGATGTTAATGTAACCTGTGGCATTTCCTCCGTACAGGCACATAACACTCGCCAACCGAGGGGTTATTTGAACTTGGCGCCCCGACTCGCCAACTCGAACAAGGGTTTACTGAGAAACCGTTAGCATTGTTTTTTTTTTTTATTTTGTGTGGTATGTACTTTGGATAGGATTGGATAGTGATAGGAAAGAAAGGGTAAAGTGCTGTATTGTCTGGCATCGTAGTTCATTTTTGTATTCGATTCATTTCTATTTCTGTCTATGGTTTTGTTTGCAGCTTCATTTCTTTTATTAAAATATGTGTATATTATAGGTTCGGTTATTGCGTAGGAAGTAGAACAATTTTTGTTATTGCACGTTTGTAGTAGTTACCTTTCGAAAATAACGTGACCACTCGTGTTATCATATCTTTTCCCGTATGAACGTTAGTGATCCTTGCGAGAGGCCATTTACTAGGATGTATGTTCTCTTCTTTCAGCAGACATAAATCTCCTATTTTAGGCTGGATTTCTTGTTTGAGCCATTTAGGCCTTTGTTGCAATCTTGCGAGATATTCATTTGTCCAGCGTTTCCAAAATGTTTGCATTAATCTTTGGCAAAACTGCCATCTGTCTAGCCGTGATAAGTTTATTTCAGACAGATCGTCTTCTACTGGCATAATTAGAGCATCTCCGATCAGAAAATGAGCTGGAGTCAATACTTTGGTGTCCATAGGGTCATCTGTGAGAGGGCACAAAGGTCGCGAGTTCAGGCAGGCTTCGATTTGGACTAGAGTTGTTGAAAATTCTTCGTAAGTTAGAGTGGCATGTCGTAGTATACGGCGTAAATGTAGTTTGATCGACTTCACACCAGCCTCCCATAAACCTCCAAAATGTGGTGATGCTGGTGGGTTGAAATGCCATGTAATTTCAAGGCCACTCTGGGACCCTACAGCTTCTCGATTTCTTGTCGCTATTTTCCTCAATTCTTATTCAGCTCCTACAAAATTCGTGCCACAATCGCTGTAAATGTGCTGACATAGACCTCGTCTTCCAATAAAACGTTTGAGCGCAGCGAGGAATGTGGTCGTTGTGAGATCATTGACGAGCTCGATGTGAATTGCCTTCACCGCCAAGCAGATGAAAATAGCAATGTATCCCTTATGGGTTTTACTTCCGCGTCCATTCCTATCTTTGATTGTAACTGGCCCGCAGTAATCCACTCCAGTATGGGTGAAAGGACGTGAAACTGTGACTCTCGGCTTCGGTAAATTTCCCATTAATTGTGATGATATTTTAGCTTTAGTTCGAAAGCAAATTAAACATTTATGATTAGAATGTCGAATAACATTTCTTGCATCCAAAACCCAATAGTTTCGTCTCAGTGTAGCGAGCATCAATTGCGTTTCTCCATGTAACGTGATGTTGTGTATATGTCGTACTAGCAGTTCAGTAAATTTCCCTGCTTTCGGAATGATGATCGGATGTCTTTGTGAGAAAGTTAAATCTGCGTTTTCCAGACGCCCTCCGATTCGCAGAATCCCGTCCCCGTCAAGAAATGGAACAAGATTGATTAACTGACTTCTTTTCGATAATTGTTCGCCCTTTCGTAATTTGTTAATATCTTCTTTAAAAGCCTTTTGTTGGACGTTTATAATCCAAAACTTTCGAGATTGTTGTAATTCTTCCGTCGTTAAGTATCCTTTATCAGTTGTCTTCTTTCTGGCTAACTTGAAGAATCGATAGCAGTACGCGGTAACTCGAATCAATCGACTAAATGAGGAAAATCTATTTATTATATCGTTTGTATCCGAAGATAAATCCAGGCAGAAGTGAACATTCAAATGTTTCCGTTTTTCCAAATTAGTAATTTCTACAGTTTTCATTTTAGGCCAATGTTCAGGGTTTTTCTGCAACCAAGATGGGCCTGTCCACCACAAAGACTTATTGTTGATTGTGTCGTTGTCATCCAAACCACGAGTTGCCAAATCAGCAGGATTCTCCTTCGAGGGCACGTGACGCCAAGGTGTATTCCCGCTAGTATTGTAAATTTCAGTGACACGGTTGGCTACAAAAACTGACCATCGCGTCGGATGTCCCTTGATCCAGGAGAGGACAATTTCCGAGTCGGTCCATAACGATGTTTGAACATGTTGGAAATTTAAAGTTTCTTTTATTTGATGTACTAATTTGGAAAGTAGCACAGCGCCACATAGTTCCAAACGTGGTATTGACACTGTTCGAATCGGAGCGACTTTCGTCTTCGCCATCACGAGATAAACGTGAGTTTGTTCAATATTTCTGCTGACTAGGTACACAGCAGCCGCATAAGCTTCCTTTGACGCGTCACTAAATCCATGGATCTCAAATTGAGATGATGACGAGTTTCTAATATATCGCGGTATTTTAATTTCACTTATCATCTTTAAATTGTTTTTAAATCTCAACCATTGTTGTATGATTTCATCAGGGGCAGGTTCATCCCAGGTGAGCCCCTGAAGCCATAAAGTTTGGAGAAGGACTTTCGCTTTGATAATAATTGGAGCAAGCCATCCCATTGGGTCGAATAGTTGAGCGATTTCTGAAAGCAGTTGTCTCTTTGAGTAAGGTAAATTTAAACCTTTCAATTGCAGACGAAAACTAAAATAATCATTCATAGGATACCACACAATTCCTAAGGATTTGAATCCTTGGTCTAAATTCATTTCAAAACAGTTCTTCATTTCAATATCTTCTTTAGCAATTCCTTGCAAGATCCGTTGGTCATTCGCAATCCATTTTCTCAGAATAAAACCACCAGATTTTAAGACAGCAAAGATTGCATCACGTTTGTCGATAGTTTCTTGTAAGTCTTGACCCCCTGAGAGCAAATCGTCGACATAAAAATCATTCTTGATAGCATCAAATGCCGTAGGATAATTATTCATCTCATCTTCTGCTAATTTGTGCAGAGTCCGTATAGCGAGAAAAGGTGCGCACGTTGTGCCAAATGTTACCGTAGTTAGGCGATAGTGATCAAGTGCGTCATTGGGGTTCGATCTCCATACTATTCGTTGATAATCAACGTCGTCGCGGTGCACCTTAATTTGGCGATACATTCTCGCTATATCGGCCATGAAAGCATACTGGAAGAGCCTCCACCTCATGACAACCGAAATAATTTGATTTTGAATGGATGGTCCAGTCAACAATATATCATTTAGTGATAATCCTTTGTTCGTTTTCCGAGATGCATCGAATACGACTCGCAATTTCGTCGTACTACTTTCTTTGAAGACTGCATGGTGAGGCAAATAATAATAATTCATTCTATTATCTTCAACGGGTACATTATTAGTCGTAGGTTCTTTTACTAATTGCATATGATTAGAGTCGATGTATTCTTGAATGCATTTTTGATACTCCAGTTTCAGGTCGGGTTGTTTTTCGAAACGTTTTTCTAACGCTTTGAAGCTGACTATCGCTGCGTTTTTCGATTCTCCGAGATTAATTTTACTATCTTCATCTTTAAATGGTAGTCGCACCGTATACCTTCCATCATTATTCCTCGTAACGTTTTTCACAAAATGGTTTTCGCAAAATTCCTCGTCCTTGGTTAAAACCCTTTTGGGTTGAAGTTCCTCAAGCTCCCAAAACCTTTTGAGCTGATCACTAATATTCATATCATCTGTAACTTCAACTTTGAAACTTTGATAGCCTTTTATTGAATTTGTTTGGTGAACACCACCAGAAATAATCCAGCCTAGCCTAGAGTTTTGAAGTATTGGACCAATATTAAGTTTCTGCATATCGCCAAGTATCACCTTTGCATAGACATCAGCACCGAGTAGTAGATCGATTTTACCAGGTTTGTCGAAGTTTGAATCTGCTAATGTTAAATTTCCTAATTCCTTCCACACTGCTGGTGTAATGTTTCGTGGTGGCAAAAGATTTGTTATCTTTTCTAAAATCAAAGCATCTAATTCGATCGTATCCTGTTGTGGTATTATTAAATTTACTCGAACAACCCCTTTAATTTTTGTAGCAGTGTTCGAACCGATTCCTGTGACATTAACTTTCGAAGATTCTCTTTTTAATTTCAATAGTTGCACTGCAGATTCTGAGATAAACGACGCTTGTGAGCCCTGGTCAAGTAATGCTCGAAGTGGGATGTGACCAGTAGGTGACTCGATGGTAACTAATGCCGTAGCCAATAAGACTTCTTTGCTGGCGGTAACGTTTAGTGAATTAATATTAAGACCAGCATTCGATGGACCCGGTTGCTGCCTCAATTCAGGACCCGTTGGTAATGCTGTGTCAACATTTTCTCTATGCAACAGTGTATGATGCATGCCCTTGCACTTAAAGCATCGTGACGTACTTGGACAACTGCTCATCATATGGCCCTTTTTTAAACAATTGATACAAAGGCCATTGCGTTTTACTAATTGCAACCTTGTACCGTGATTGGCTCTCGAAAACTGGATACAATGCTGAATACCATGTTTTTCCTTGCAGATGGTGCACGACTGTTGTACGTCACTGTGATAGGATTGTATGTTACCGGTGTGAGACGCTGTAATCCTCCTTTGTGAACTTCCTCTAATATGAGTTACTCCAGAGGCCTCCAAAGCGCGAAATCGATTTTGCAAAAAGGCTTTCAACTCAATGAAAGTCGGCAACTCTCCAGTAGCTGCTTGCTGCTGCTCCCATAATTGTCTCGTCTCCGAAGGTAAACGTTGTGTTGTCATGTATACAACTACTGCTTGCCACATGTCTTTAATATTCATGTTCTCCAACACTTGCACTGCCTGGACCGTTCTATCTAGTAACAATTTAATTGATGCCGCTGACTCATTTGCGACCCCTAAACTAAATAGTCGTTTCAATTGTGTGTTCATTAACGTTGCTTTATTATCGTAACGTTCAACCAACACCTTCCATGCCACTTGATAATTCGTATCTGTTATCTGGAATTGTTTTAACAGACTTTCTGCTTCACCCGAAAGACTACACTTTAAGTAATGAAGTTTTTCAACATTACTTAATGAAGCTTTTTCGTGGATTAAACTCTTAAAGAGATCTCGAAATGAAATCCACGATTCGTAATCTCCCGAAAATTTTGGCAACGATATTCTTGGAAGTTTAATTTCATTTTCTTCCGAATTCTTTGGCCGATTGGTAATTTCGGAAGAATCTGTATTCGAGACCCTTTGTACCTCAATCAAAGACTCTTTAAGTTCCGAATATAATGTTACATATAGTTCTTCGAACAAACTATATTTTCCGTCATTAAAATATGGATTACTTAGCTCAGACTCGCTGCCGGTCAATGAGTCGAGAATAGATTCATGAGTTTTCTCAAACGCCTTTTGAATAGCTTCGAGTCTCTCTATTAATTTTGTAAAATAAGTGACGGTTTTACGTGTCTTCGGATCTTTTTTGTAATTAGAGTGCATTCGCACCAACTGATCATAGTTCAGACCTTGCTGCAAGATCAACTTAGTAATCGTCGCCATGATCTTCCAACTATTCAAATCAAATTCAATTTCGACTACTTCTAATCAATTCTATTTTCAATTCACGTACATACACGTTATCTACTTTCACGCCTAACTTGATCTCACAAATTCAAATTAAAGTTTCACTTTCTAATGAACTGATTTTCCGTTCACGTCTAACTTGTTCTCACAAGCTCAAATTAACGTTATACGTTTTCTAATGAACTGATTTTCTGTTCAATTTTCTAAATATACTACTTTCGAGTTTAAAGTAGCAATTTGACCAGCACTAATAAATTCAAATTTGATGGACAAATACGACAAGGAAATATATTGGAAATCAACATGCAATATAATATAGGATCAAATGTTGTAATGCAATGTAATCTACATACCACACCATATGATTTGCACGCCACTAATCCCGGAAAATGTTCACTTTAAACGTATTTCACAAGTTCAATAATTTCAAAAGTTCAATCACTTTTTTCAAAATTCGAAATTTCAATTTCTTTGTTCACCACTTTTAACACCGAAACGATAATCCGGTTCGAAGGACCAAATTTTATGTTCAATATGACTACAATTCAAAACCTCACTTTTGTAATCGACTCAAAATACTTTATTTAGGTTTCAATTTAATATTCAATTTATCTTTAATATTCAAGTATTCAATTTAATCAAATGCAACTAATTCAATTTAATCAAATGCAACTAATTCAAATTCAAAAGGAAAATTCTATGATAAAAACTGCTCAACACTATTCGACCGATTCAAAGTTCAATTCAAAATCAACTGTACCATGACAATGGGCTCGAAAAATTTCTAAGTGAAAATTTCGGTAAATTTAACATTGTTAACATTTCCAATAACGTTACATCTATATTGTTGAAAAATTGTTTTCCAGTATTTTACAATTTAAAACACATCCTTAACATTATAAGTCAGCTGATTTTATGCCTGGTTGCGCGACGTCAAAACTGACAATCGAACCGTCGACTGTCATCCAGGTAAGTTAATTGAATATTTGTTTATGCCTTTTATTAATTTCCTTTCATTTCAGATTCAGATCAAACACATGGGGTTAAAAAATTCCAAAACATTATCCGATTCACATGTAAAACACGTTCGAAATTTATTTCGTCAACTTTATTTTTGCAAAACTTATTTGTGTACGGAATAATAGGTATATTAAAAATATCACTAAAATGGCCGCCGGTACCAAAGGGTTAAAGATTTTTAAAATTTTCTGAGACCTGGCACTATTCTGCATATACACCAATGTGTCCTAAAAATTTCAGTTCAATCGGATGGCGCGTTCCTGAGATTTTTTCACTGAAATTTTTTGATGATATATATATATATATATAGAAATATGAATTTTTGGCCAAAGTGATTTTAATACTAATGTTCTTCTTCGAACATTAGTAAAAATGTACTTGTCTTCGAATTGGATAGTAATTGCTTAATTAAAGACTTTGCGAAAATTAAAGCTTGCTGCACTGTGCTTTCCACTAAATAAAATAAGGACTTCAGAAAACTAAAATTTCTCTCCACAGAATGTGTAATTTTTGTGTATTAAAGCGATTGAGAGTGGATAAGCACAACGAATTTCACTCTTGCGATTACCGCATGAAAATCTTAGTTTGATGCATGATCAAATGTCTAGTTTTTTTTTATAAATATTTCATGTTGAGTAACGATCAGGTAAATACTAGCAAGTACTAGTAAAAGCTTGCTAATAATTCGCAGTCATGAAAGAGAGGGTCAAAAAAATGAGAATCATAATATAGCCCCCTCTATGTCGTTCTGCGCCGGTCGAAAATATGGCCCGAACCGGCTCTGTGCATACCTACATAGATATGTTATTGGATTATTTTCAGAAATGGAAAATACAAATAAACGCCAAGAAGACGCAAGCCATCTTCGTAAGAAGACGACACAGTGAACCACTACAATCAAGAGTCGACAACTAGACGATAGACTACCAACGGACAACCAAATACTGTAAGCGAGGAGACCAGATTTGGTACGCAAATTCCAGAATATTTCGTGCTAAAAAGACAAAGAAATGAATATTGGTGGAAAACTCGGTAAACATATATGAAGAACACAAGACAAAGCCTGCAATCCTAGAAGCCCTAGTCGCAATATTCATGATATGAAGATCAACTTTCAATTTAGAATCAAACACCACGCCAAGCTCTTTAAAATGCCAGACAACTGATAGGGAAATACCAACCAAGGAATAAGAGAACATATGTGCAGCATTTTTATAAGAGAATGACATCTGGTGACACTTCAAAATGATTAGTGGTAAGAAGTTGTTTTGATGCCAGTGATTAAGGGCAAATAAATCACCTTGCAATTGGTGGTAATCGTCCGCAGACTTGATTGTCCTGTATAATTTTAAATCATTCGCATATAAAAAAACAGGACGAGTTGACAACAGCAGAAAGGTAATTGATAAACAAGAGAAAAAGTAAGGAACCAATGATAGCTCCTTGAGGAACTCCGGATGTGGGAAACATAAGAGAAGAAATGGAGCCGTTCAAAGTGACTCTACAAAAATTACTATGAAGATAGGAGGAAAACCTGGAGAAGAGGAGACCATAAATACTGAACCCATTAAGTTTATTGAGCAGCAGGTTATGGTTCACAGAATCAAAAGCCTGTGAAAAGTCCGTATAAATTACATCAACTTGACGTTGATAATCGAAGGCAAAAGCGCCAAAGTTAGTGGCAAAATATTGGTCGCAGTTTGTAGAGAAAGATATACTCTATTATAGACAAGGTATTCAAGGAATTTAATAAAACACTAGAGGAGGGATATAGGACGATAATTGGAAACGACAGATGGGTCACCAGATTTAAAGATTGGGAAAATATTTGTAGACTTCCATAAAGAAGGAAATACACCAGATGCAAGGCTAATGTTGAAAAGGATAGCTGAGAGGGATTTGACAAGCTTATTGGGATAACTGTCAGGACCGGAACTTGCATTAGAACTTAAGGTATGCAAAAGGATTTCAACTTCCAAAGGATTGGTACTAAACACGGATAAGGGAAGAGAGGATCGGCAGAAAACAGAAATTATAGAGGTATTTAGTGGGTTTTGTTTATAGCAGGTGGGAGAAAAAAGGCAGCAAATAAATCGCAAATAGTCTGAGGATTAGATGCAATGACATCATCAAGGTACATAGAATCATGAAGTGAGAAATTGGACCTGATGGAACGGATATATGGGAGAAAAAGATTTTGGTTGATTAGAACATAAGAACGAGAAGTAGTCAATTGTATCAAATTCGTCATAATAAAGAACATATTTGATAGAACAAGTATTCAAAATCTACACATTTCCTCTATTTTCCTTCAAAAATCAGTTTATGTTGCGGTTCCTATGCGCTGGAGTTTCTTTTAAACTTAATATCTCAACTTAACGGGCTATTTTGTTGCAGTCCTTGTAAACAATATGTATAATTAGAGTAATGCTTCGAGTTAAGTTAATTTATTGTCATATCCTTGCTAATATACGAACCGATAATTATTCTCTTTCGGAAAATTTCCATTGTTTTCGCAGTCAAACGATTAGTATTTTTCTGCCACCCACCGAAATTCCGCATGATTGAAGTGTTAGTAAACAAACCAGCGTAGATTCATATCTTGCACCCATTTGAATTTCGCGCTCGTACATATTTACGAACCTAACGGCATCCGTTCATAATCACCGACATATATACATGTGTCGCAAGGTCAATATAGCAAACAATCATTGTTTTTTCCCAGCCCATAATAAATGGAAAATAGGTATGCACATACATGACCAGTTCTACTGCTGTTGCTTCTAATCGAAACAGGTAAAATCGGCAACAGCAATCGAACAAAAAAATAAATACGAAATCAATATTGAAGAAAGCTTACTTAGTCACAAAGAATAGGTAAGTAAGTGGCTAACTAGGAGATTATTAATAAGAATGTTCAATTTGAAAGGTCCTTGTTACTGTACTTACGCATTATGCTTGTACTGGAGCGCAGAAATAACTCCAGACGATAAATTCGTGTATTAAAGATTTGAGGGGTATTGGAAGCTTTGAGGAAAATTCGTTATGTAGCCAAGACTCAATAGAATCGATTGTACGATTAAATATTTAGGAAAATTGACCATACTGATACATGCATGCATGTTGTGTGGAGAGCAATGTGTTTGTCAAAGAGAGCTGTAGAGAAATGACTGACGTAGAAGAGTATCGTGCTAGTTTTTTTAGAAAAGTTTTAAAAAATATATTTAAAATAAAAAATATATTTCCCATGAAAAGTGAAGCAATATGCAATAGTTTTCAGTATCAAAATTGATCAAAATTCTTAAATTATTTCTAAATATTTCACAAACAAAATTTTTAAAAAGCTGACGTCATTTTCAGATGATTTGTAAAATTGCCCATATCAAAATTTGAAGCCAGTATTTGGTTTTTTCTCAAACAAAACAAATTTTCTATAAACAATAAACAATCAGCATTTTATTCTGAGAAACAAGCCTCTACTCTATCCACTGAATAAGGATCGATACAAACATGTGTCGTATGTCATGTTGATTGCGTAAGATTACTTTCGTCGCTCCAACTGTCTCATCAGCATACGTCAGTCGATACAATAAACATCAAGGCTTGAACTTGAATCCGTATCAATAATTAATGAAGTAGAAATGACAGATGAAAATTTAGTTAGAAAAAGAGCTATAGTACACGCATTCACAAAATCGAGTGGACTTTAATGACATTAAACTACTGCCTCGTTAAGTGGGAGGATAATTTAAAGTCTCTAAGTTATTCAATTACATACGCCGACCGTTTAATCTTGTCCTTGATAGTTCTGATATGTATATGTAGACGAAACTCTAATATCCTTGCTGGGAAAGTTAAACAAATTGACAGAAAATGAAATGAAAAACACAATTTTTCACTCGAAAAATGCTAATCTCTATAACATAAACACACAAATAAATTTTTTATCCATTCTAGTTGAATGTGTGGTGAAATTTATGATGGATTTTCGTTTTGTATTTCAGATTCAGGTTGTTAATGGTGTAATATTAATTTCGTGGCGTCAATCAATACTGCAGAAACAAATTGATTACGGTGCCAAATTGGGTCATGTAGTACTATCTCTAGCCAAAATGGAATTGGATAATTTCTTTAAGAATGTGATGCCGGTTGCAGATTATTTTGATCAAAGTGATATGTTAGTAGCGGTGAGTATGAATAATTATTTAGTAAAGTTGAGCAATCAGCGATATTTGAAATGGAGCAGAAATCATGTTTTTGATGCATATATAACTATCTACTGAATTGTTGGCTTTGAAATTGTTAGTGATATGATGATGACTATAAATATTCCATAATTAATACTCAAATCTAAAATCTTCAAGATAAATATATCAAAAAATCTTTAAAAAAAATTCAGCGCCCAGCGTGGGTATTTGAATTTTTGCCAATGAAACAAGGGTGAAGTGTAAGATTGATTAAACATTGAAACTTCTCATACTCCTGCCTTCATTTAATAGTATCTAGTCCCTTGAATTTTTAGAATAAAAATTAAAAGCATTTATTTCTTCAAATTTCCAGGTAAATGGCGAACGTGCTCCGGCCGAAGTCTATAAAGATTTTCGTGCAGCCGTCCTCGATATATTGGGCGCGCTCGAAAATCAAGAAGCGATTTTAAATGGAGTTACAGGTATGGGCCGGGGCGCTAATGACATACCGGGCAGTATAGTTAGTGTCGAAACAGCACCTAGTCAACACAAGCATAATAATATTACAGAATCGGCGTATGGTCGCGGTGGTGGCGGTGGCAACGCTTACAACGGTGACACCAACGACTACGACGATGCAAATCAAGCAACAACGGCCAGCGTTCAAAACGATCCGACCTCGTTGATGGGACAAAATGTTCGTCACGCGAATAATTATAATAATGTGCCAGTATCAGTACCAGTAGCTGTACCAGGATTTAAACTTAATGTCAATGAATTACCACCAATTATCTGGGTGATTGGTGGCCCGGGGAGTAATAAGGCGATGTTGTGCTTGAAAGCTGTTGGTTTGAATCCAGGATGGGGTCATTTTAGGTATTTAGAAGATTCGTTTTGGATTTGGCTGTGTTTTAGGTTGTTGAATCCTGTCGATTTTGAAAATTTATAAATTGTAATCGTCCTAGGGTTGCATGTTTCTCATTTTCATAGAAAAAAAAATTAAAATTTGACCTAACATAATTGACCTTGTGGTGTGAATTGTTTATTTTACTCCATTTTTGAACGTGTGATATATTCGAAAAGTGAAATTTACTGCTATTAATGCAAATATATTTTTTTAAACTAGTTGAGAATAATGTTCAGGCTTTGTTCGCTTAACCAAAATTTAAAGGCTACTATATTGAAAATAAATTACAGAATTTTATTTTATTTTCTTATGTTAATTAATATTAGTATGCACCACTGTGTCAATTATGTACCTCCCAGTAGTTTTTGAGATGTTTTCCTCCCTCGCATTATATGATTTCTTGGAACTTTTCCCTGATTCGTATTTTAACACAATATAATTCTGAAAATTTCAAATAAAAATATCTCCAATCAGTATCATAATCATTTCTTGCATCCGTTCTTCATTCCAAATCCTAATTAAATGTAAATGAAGTCAGTCTTTTGTATCGTCATGTCAATGTCCGTTATGTCTTTTGGTTACACTCCTCCCCTTCTCATACGTTTGTCATCAGTAAGCACATTGTTTATGTAACGATAACATGAAAAATATTTTTCCCAACCTAGTATCGGTCGCCAATTACGAACGTTGGCTGATCAAGCGGCCCGTGTGAATACCGAAAATTACACCATCAAAGAATCATTGTCATCGGGAGAGATGGTCAGTGAAAGTACAATTAATGGACTGATCGAGAGCAATCTGATTCAGTTGAAAGATCGAAAAGGCATAATTATCGATGGCTATCCGAGGAATATGCAACAAGTTCGAGTGTTCGAGGAGAAGGTAAGCAGGGATTTTTTTATATCGGAATATTTTTTTGAAACATTCGAAGCGTCATCGCCATTTGTTGTCAAAGATGAGTTACGAGAAAATAAAAACATGTATTCAAGGAAATACTTGTAATAGCGCGAATATAACTCAAATTAACGTAACCAAACATAGTCTAAATTTAATTTTGAGAAACATATATATACATTAAATTTATTTGTGTATCAAACCTATTACCCTTGATTATTACAATAATTGTATAGCTGCAAAAATAGTCGCAGTTGACTTTCCACTACTGCTGCTTCAACAGGCACTTCATCAGGGCACCGAACTCATTCCAGATACGTAGATCAGCGCCTCCTTCATAAAGGAAGGAACGTTTAGGCTATACTTAGATGTTCCTTTCTTCCGTTCTGGGTGGATACGCCAACAACAGAGAACCGACGATACGTTCCAAGGCTGCCACATCCCTGAGAGGGCTAGACCGCGGGTATAAGTTTTTTCCTTGCAAAGAGTTGCATTGCTGTGTGTAGCGTTTGCTCCTCTTCTGGCTTTGATCAACTTCTTCTTTCCTAATGTGTGAGCTGTAGAAAGCTCTGCAGTCTATGCTCTATTTCCAGGCCACTGTGCCCTGCATCTTAACACTAAAATGATTCGTCACAGTTCAGCAATTTCCACAAAAGAATTCCCGTCTGGGCGTTGAGAAATCCAAACCAAGGTGTTACTAGTATTAGCTTAAACTGCTTCACGGGTCGTACGGCTCTTATAGGAAAAAACCACCCCTACAGGTTAAGATTTACTGATGCCATTATCATAATTCTGTTCGGCCTGGCAGCGAAATTTGACGCAATCGAGGTCCGTTACTTCGATTTTGTATCTAGAGGTTTCACGGTCCCTCGACCTTCCACAGCACTTCCGTTCGAGTCCTGGAGTTCCATGTGATGATCAACTTGCGTGATTTTCAGTTAGACTCACCCTGCGGGTGTGATCACTTTAGACAAGTAAAGTATCGAATGGGATTGCTGCTACTTCTTCTCCACCTTTCGCTAGTTTGTTCAACGGGTGGAGATAGCTTCGAAAGCCCCCTCCAATTACAGCATACTAACCTTAACGTGCTGTCACGCATGTTGCCGCCTCTTCTCCAATTACAGCTACGCATAGCGAAGTATATTGCTTGAATGTGTTGAACTTTTCGTTTTATCGATTCACCTAAGAGCGATTGCCGTCCGAAAAAGGGTTCTCAGGACCTTTGTTTTCCTCGGAAAGACAATTTTTCCTATACGCATGTGCACCCGTCTGGTTTATACAGCCGAACAAGTTTTAATGCCGATGTATTCTCTACCTATAATTAATCTAGCCTTGCAATCATATTTCAGACACATGCACTTCAGAGGTCCTTTATCGTTTGAACCTTTCATACATAGGATGAGTAGGAGTAGGTGGTTAACTCCTGCTCATCCAATGCTCTTGTCCAGCTACGTGTACATCGCTACTCTCAATTACATCGACATGCATAAAATACGCGATTCATCGAACTCTGCTTGAACCATAGCACTGAAAAGATGGAATCTTAATAGGGAAATGTTATCTCAAGGTATTTTCCCTTTCCTAAGGTGCATATTACAAACGAAAGTACTGCTTATAATGACAAAAAAAAAACTGTTCAAATAAGCACATCCATCATACATCTGATCACTCACGGTGCTATAGGGTGTTTTTAGGAACTTCAAATTGAAAGAAAACATAAAAAAATAGATAAAATGTTTTGCTTTTTAATATTTTTGGAAAGTAAAATTAATACCATTTATGATTTAAGAATGATTTCCGGCAAGTGACTACCACGACTATTGGTTCCGAAGCTCATCCGATCAGTCCAATTTTTTTACCACTTTTTGCGATAATTGTGGCCTTATCTCACCAATATTGTCCTCCAATCCTGCCAGAGTTGTTGGTTTGTCGGCATAAATCAGGTACTTAACATATTTCCAAAGAAAATAATCGGGAGGCGTCAAATCACACGATCTTGGAGGCCAATTGACCGGACCATTTCTTGAAATAATATTTTCATCAAATTGTCTTTTCAACAAATCGATGGTTTCGTTAGCTGTATGGCACGTAGCGCCATCCTGTTGGAACCATAGGTTTTCAATGTTCAGCTCTTGGATTTTTGGAAAAAAAATGTATTGAGTATGTGTCGATATTGCACACCGTTAGCCGTAACGGTAGCTCCTTCCTCATTTCGAAAGAAATCAGCACCGATGATGCCGTTGGCGTGTACTCCACACCAAACAGTCAATTTTAATTGGTGTACATCAAGCAATGAATAGGTGGTTACAGCACGAATAGCCTGCTCTGAAGGACGATTATGTCGACCATAAAATGGACGTAGAGCGAACTGAACTCTGATTTTGAAAATAAATTTCCACAATTTGGTAGCATTATTCAAGTGTCAATCTATTCATGATTAAAATGGCAAACGAGCACTAAGGAAAAACAACTGTCACTTTGACAAACGTCATTCAAAAGTTATCTATACCGAAAGTTCTCATACAGCTAAAAAAAACCCTTTACTTAGCTGAAAGTTCGGTTGACTCTTTTAAACATACACTAATACTGGAGGCAGGCTACAACCGAATCTAAAATTTGCTAACCATTCTGAGTAAATCTTTTTAAAAAATTTATTTTATCTTAAATGCTTGAACTATAGCTGCCGTTTCAAACTCTCAGCAACATTTTTGTGTTTGTACTTTTATTTAAAATACCTTTCAATAAGAGGAATCAATTGGGTTTGGGGTCCTAGCCATATAAAAAGCATTTGATTCTATCAGGCATGATGGCTTAGTTTATAAGTTTGACTTCTCATATTCACTACCAAATTCATCTCCTCATTCTTGCTTGATCGTTCCTTTGCAGACAAAATTACCAAATTCCGCATCGTTTAAGCATCCACTTCCACACAGGGGCACGCAACATTCTTGCTTAAGCCCAACCGTATTTCATATAATCCTGTCGAATATACCTAAAGCTAAAACGTGCCTAATTGCTATGGTTGCAGATAAGATTGGCATCTAAAGCAACTTTAGTGCCTTTAAAAGCATTGAAAATATAAATTTTGAACTTGATTTACTTCACTATAGCTGGAAACTCAAAGTTAGCCCTATAAATTTACAGGCAATATTCTTTTTCAAAAAAAAGGGGGAAATCTAAGCTTCCAAACTAAAACATTTACTACATCTACATCTTCTTCATCTACTACGTCTTCATTACCCAAAGCATGGAGTGGACCGACACGATTTCATACCCAAGTATTATTCTCGATAATAAAATTAATTAGAAAAGCAAGTAAAGCCTAATATGTACTCTATCCAGTGGTGAGCAAACATTCGAAAATATCGCTTAGTAGCAAATTGCTCAATCTCAAAACGATTATTAAACCTATCATCACATGCGGAGCACTTGTCTGGAAAAGATGCGCTAATTCTCATATGAAAAGCTTTAGGTTTCTCAGAACCAAGTCCTCAAAATGGCGCTAAATAAATTCTTTTACTTCTTTATAAACCAACTGCACAAACCTACCGCTACTCATTCTGCAAGATATGCAGCAGATATGCTATATTCGACAACTCCAAATTGGTAACCCACATCAATAATCTGCATAATATTCTATATATTCCAACGGGTTAGGTTTCCTCGTGCTATGAAAATAATTATAAATATTGCAAATCCAAAAAAAAACAATTGAATAATATTCTCTCTGTGTATATCAAAATATATCTCAATTAAGCATATCTCCACACTGGGCGCCGCATTACCTACATCGATTTCATTTAATTCGACTTGACTTTCAATCATTTTATAATATGTTTGAATGAAACATTGTATATTTCTTATTTTCTTCACAATTTTTTTATGAATGCAATTGAAATCAAGTCATTAATTTATTATCTTTTCTAAATTATCAGTTTTTTCATGCATATTTTATGTATTTTACAATAGATGAAATATTCACTGATAGTCTTTCTCAAGTTTAGCCGTTAATACTGAAAATAGTGAAAAACAACTTATCCTATTATATTATTCATAGAATCTATCCTATTTTTAAACTCTTACCTATATATTATTCAAAATTCATGTCATCACAACATGTACATTACGACAAATGAAATTAAACTAATTTTTTTCATTATTCTATCTATTTCCCTACTCTATCTATTTTTTCTTCCTCTTGAATAGTACAAACAACAACCTCCAATCATACTTTTGGACTGTTCGAAACTTCAACTGGGCCGGGGGCGTATTGATGATACGGTATCATCATTTCGACGACGTTTGGAACTATTTCGGGAACTAACTCTACCTATGCTGAAAATTTTGGACACGAACAATCGTTTAACTATCGTAAGTTTTTCTCTTTTGATTGTATCTATTTTTGTATTTTTTGTTTTATTTTTGATTGGAAACGTATGAGACACGTTTCGGTTATTATATAAATTGGGAAGAAGTTTGGCGATACGTCAGCTACTTTTTGAAATAATTCAATTGATTGGCTAGGTTATTTCAGTTAATTTTAGTCTAGATAATTTTTTTCAGTCGTTTTGTACATTATTTATTTTTTGGTATTACTGAAACTGATACATTCGAAATGCGTTTTTTTTTCTATTCTAGGTCGACGGTGATACCGATAGTCCGTCCGTTCAGCGTGAATTCGAAAAAATTACACGTTCACTTATCCAACAAATGACAAACACCAGCAAAACTAATCCGAACGATATGAATCTTTACCAACAGTACAATCAAACTCACAGCAATGTAATGAGTCAGGTCCAGAACAACGACAACATGCTCGAGGATTTCGAGGATAATGTGCCAGGAGTTGTGCCAACGATAAGTCATCATGTCAGTTTAGCGAACGGACACTTACGAAACCGAAATTCGGCGGGTGGTGGTACACCGGCTGGACATAAACAGAACTCAGTCTACACGGCGAACAAACAACCGAACGCGTTGAACGCTAGTCAACAAAATGGCCATATTCCCAACGGAGGCTTCAATTTCCGCAATATGTTGCAAGAAGCCGAAAACAATGCAATCGATTCGTTCATGTAACACCGGACGAATCGATTTTTTTCACATGCATATCATATCAAAATGCCCAAAATTATAATCTGTAAGATACATCCGAATTTCCATTCTCCTTTGGCCTTTATTTCCTGTATCTCCTCCATTCCCTTACGACCATACAATTGTAGCTTTAAATTCTTTGAAAAAAAAAATCAAATATTATTCATTTGGCACAGTGCCAAGAAAATCTATAGAAGAATATTTTACTTAAAATTAGTATCTACAGTTAGAATTTAAGCAGGACCAAAAAATATATCATTAGATTATCTTGAAGACTCTATTCGAGCTGAATTTCTATAGCTGCTAATTGTTATTGTAAATTCAGTCAATGATATATCTGAGAAAAAATAAATATAATATCTTAAACTAAAATATATATAGAAAATCAATCGAAATCAAATGAACTATAAATGAAATAGAATACTACAAACAAACAAAAATATTTTACGCAACATTTTTGTACTGTCTGAACATCTTTTAGGATTTATAAGAAGCATTCAAGAAAATTTTATAACAGCCACTGGCAAAGTTAGAATTAGCTAGACTGTATCGTAGAAGAAAAAGTTCTATGATACTATATTATTATTTTTATAGATACTAAAATCGTTAATTTGTTGAAAGATATTTTACATACACGACCGATACATATTTTTGAAGATACGCTCGTTAATCAGCTTTGCTATCATCTTAGGTTGCCTTTTACCAAAAATGAACAAAATGCGCTTAGACTAAATTAGATACTAGACAACAGTTATTATACATAATTTTTAAATTCACGCTAAGAAAACATTTTTTCAAACTATTTAAATGTTGTTAATTAGATCATTTAGATAATTTTCAATGAATTGAAGAAAAAAGGCAAACTAAATTTTTGCAACGTAGTGCGAGCAAAATCATGTAATCATTCGTTTCAATGAAAATAAATGTGCGAAATTGAGAAAATATTTCGTTGAAAGTTACACATATTGAGACGAGGAAAGAAAATCGACAGAAACATTTCAATAGAAATTACTGAAATAAGCAAAAATTCTTGCATGTTCGAATGAGGAAAAAAGAGTCGAGTAATGTTGATCGTTACTGTAGTAGTCATTCAATTCTCGCATTGTTAGATAGCATTTATTGAAAATAAAGAGCATAAATTGTTTATAATTCAAGAGAGTTTTGTGTTGTTGTTCGCTAGTTCTTTCGAATAGAATTTACTTAAATCTATTTTCGAATGTAAATAATTGGTTTGGGAGATGGTTTGTGGTGAAATTGTGTTGGCCAAATGGTTGCCAAACGGAAGGCTATGAAGCGAAACGAAAGCAATATTCAATTTTAGATTTTAATGAACAAAAAAAAATTGCTTGGTTTTTCATTGCAGGAATAAGTAAATGGAAATAAAGTACTTTTCGTTGTATTCATTTTTCGCAAGCTTTGCAAACGTTTGTGTTTATTTATCGTACCAACAATCTGGTTCAATTTATGTTTTCCGCTAGACTTTCTGCACTTTGTGGTATTCAGTTAATAAATAGTTTTTCTTAATGATTTTCGAAGAAAATTAGTACTATAATCAGTTTCCAATAATATAATTGAATTTTACTTCAGATTACGTTACTGGCTGATTTGTTGGTTTTTATTTTAATTAATGAGAAAATATACGTAGCAAATACAAAAGCACTGGCTAACTTGATGACCTTTTGAAGTATAAAAGTTTACGAGCTGCTGCTAAAAGGGCAACCAATGACGCAATCCGTGTTTACCTTGAGTATGTCGAAGCTTCTATTACTTCTGACAATCCTAAGCCTTTTTGGTCCTGTATCAAATCCCTTAAAACTTCCTCTGGCATTCCTTCTGTTATGTATCTTCATGATAAGTCTGAGTCCTCGCCTCAAGATTTTTGTGAGCTCTTTGCTCAATTTTTCTTTCCTTTCACCTTTCATCATAGTAACTCTTCTTCCTTTTTTTTCATAGTAACTCTTCGCCATCAACCTTTCTGCTTTTTTTTACTAATCTCTTAGAAGTCGAATCATTAATGTTGTTTGTATACGCAAGCACTAGCTTTGGTGCTGACGGCATTCCAAATTTTTTTACCAAATCACTTTTATCTTTCATCAATAATTTTTAACCTCAGTATCTCAACCGGGACCTTTCCATCCCTTTGGAAATCTGCCAACATATTTCCCATCCATAAAGCTGGTGATATTTCTTCCATATTGTGCTAGTAAGCTCATCGAAAGAGTTTTTTACAATAGAGTGTATCCTTTCGTCCAGCCCCTGCTGGCCAGTGAACAGCATGGATTCATCAAAGGTAAGTCAACGGTTACAGACCTATTGTCTTTGACAAACACCGTTGCTTCCGCAATTGACCAGCAAAAGCAAGTAGATGTCCTCTATACCGACTTTGCCAAGGCCTTCGATTCTGTGAACAATTATATTCTCCTGCCAAAGTTAGCCGTGTTTGGTATCTCCGGTGCCCTTTTTTGTTGGTTCGCCTCCTACGTTTGTGATCGCTCTTGTGTTGTTACTTTTAACTCTTGCTCCTCTTCACCTTTTTTCCTAGCTCAGGTGTAGCATCCGCC